>JBAMCJ010005202.1:0-20781 GCA_037075205.1 Drosophila prostipennis | reverse complement strand
GTTGGTTGGGCCTCTCCAAAAATTGCACCTCCCCAACTGACCCACAATTAGATTGAGTGCTGAGCCCCCTTTTATAAGGCGGGTTCTCCACGGGAATCTACTTGACACCACAAAAACCATGGCAATTTAAATGCACCTCACTAAGTTATTCTAACTCCGTTTTTTGTGTCCCCCAAGAGCACTGAACTTGTCAGGAGATCTGGGAAAAAAGGTGGTCAGGTAGTGTGCAAGTCAGTCGACTTGAGTGACATTGCGTAATTGGAATTCAAATTAAAAGGTGCATAGTTTAATCGCGTTCTCACTGGTTGTATTATTAAAATGCAATTTTTTTCGAAACCGGTCCTTCTTGGGCGTCGAGTCCCGCTAGGACTTCCCTGGCCGGACATGCAATTTTCAATTGTTTGTCATTAGGGCAATCTCAATGCAAATGCCTGACCTTTTGCGAATAATCACTCTCGGTCTGCAGAAGGAGACGAATGCAATGGAGTTTTTAATGATTATGTGAGTCAGTTCCAGGGGCTAAAAAACCTTGAAGATGTCTTAGAATGTTGGATTTCTATGAGTCCCTGCCTGTGATCTGCAGATCTAATGCTCATAATTTTTATTTCTTAGAAATTAGATCACAAGGGTTTTTAATTTAAATGAAAATTGTTCATAATTACCCAAAACATTATAAGCTGGCCAGTTCCACCTTCCATAAGCTTTATCCGGGCCTAAGTTCCAACAAAATGTTTATTTGTTTGTTTTCGCGTTTTATCGCGGCACGTGTCCCGAATTTACTCTAAATGAGTAACTTCCGTTCACGGGAATGAAAAATTACTTACCAAAGGCAAAGCCCTAACATTGCGCCCAAGGCATTGGTCAGGTTTTCATGGATTTTCAATTTTCTCACCTACACTTGTGCGCAGGACCTGGGTCTACCTAATCTATGACTAATTATCAGAGCGACTTAAACGTTGCCGAAAGTCAACGTACCATAAAAGGAGGTTAATTCTATGCAATTTTGCATGGATTCGTGATTACTTTTCCTTCGCGCAGACGTATTAATTACATAGCGCAGTACATTAGGTCAACACTCGAACTCCAACCCAGCCTAATGCTAATTACGAGAAGTTAGAGTGAGCCGATTTGTTTACATCCAATATGAATCATCCATGAATATTTCTAGGAATTTTGAAACTTAAACGTCAAATATTTTTTCTTTTACCCTGATATCTAATGTTATTAATTTAAAAGGTGGATAGGTGATAGTGACAATTAACAGTGTTTGCCGGGTTTTTTGAACGATTTTACTAGGGTTGAACAGCCTTGTACCAAAATAAAATCTAAGTAGCTTCAAACATTTTTATAATTTTACAAATTTGAGAGATTTATTTGTGAAGTACTTAAGGATGAAATCGTAACATTAAACAGTCCGCCAGGCACTTAAAAATATTTGGATTCTTAAAAATAGAATTTGGTAGACATTATGTGCTTAAAATAGTTTCAGGACTTTCAGGCTCAACATATTTGCTATATAATAGCTTAATGACTTCAATCTTTAGGGACAGTTTAGCTGGTAGTGCCCGTTCAACTTTCCTAAACATTTCTTCCATTGTCTTCTGACTTGCGAGTTCTTCCTTCTTTTTCTCCCGATATTTTTGCTGCCTCACTCGATCGATTTCTCTCCTGGTTTTTAAAGCCTTTTTGTTCTTGGTGACCACTTCCTTTATATTCTTGCGATATATCCTGCCTCCTTTCCGCTTCTCTGGCGCGATATTCCTGAAACTTGATCGGATCCTCTTTCATTTTCTCGCGATAGCGTCTCGAGCTTTCCTTGGTCCCTTTAGTTCTTGCACTTGGGGTTTCCCTCTTCACTTTAGTAGTTGCTCTAACCATCTGGATTAAATTTAAAGTTTGGATAATAAAACTATTCTTACCATTAAAAAGTTAGGATTACTTACTTTGTTAAAAATACTTTTTTGAGTGTTCAGGAAGTTCTTTATTATTACGGACACTTTTAAACCTGCAATGAGGACTGGAAAACAGAGCTATTGTATATTTTTTTAACGTTTTACTTTTCGAGTTCTTCTAACATTTGTTTATGTTTACTGGGCGTCTATCAGCTGTTATACGCTAACAGTACAGAGTTGCCAGTCCATCGCATTAATTTCTGGATTGGAAAGTACACATCTAAATATTGATATATTTCCGGAAAAGTATTATTAAAAACTAATTTTTTAAGAATGTAAAATTAAAAGAACAACTGCAATATTCAATATTTTAAGTGTCGTACAAACTTTATTATTTAAATTTCACAAAATATAAGGGGGATTCCCTAAACTGTTGAATTGCTGAATTGTTGAAAATTCAACAAAAAATTTCAACAATTAAGGGAACGACCGAAAATGGTTCCTGTTGAATTTTCAAACAGCTGTTATTTGTTGAAAAATTTCAGGAAACTTAAAGCATGTAAAATTTGATTTATTATTGCTAGTTACTGTCTAAAAAGTGTTACCAAGGTAAAAAGAACCACAAATATGCTTTCTAAGTTGACTTTAAAATAAATAATGCGTTCTGGTGATACTAAAATGTTACAGAGTTGCCACAACTTTTAAAAAAAGGTGACAACTCTGGCTTTTCAGCAATTCAACAAAATTTTCAGCGAGCCTCGAGGCTGTTGAATTGCTGAAATTTCTGAAAGTTGACTTTTGTATGGAACAGCTGATTAACAGCTGACCAAAACTCAACAATTCAGCAATTCAACAGTTTAGGGAATCCCCCTATAATTAAAAATACAACATTTAGCGGGAAAAATGGCCAACTTGACTGCTCTGTCCGCTCGATAAGCTGACTGCAGGCGATCTGGCAACGCCGAACCCCCAAAAAGCAAAACAAAGCAAGGAAAGGAAAGAGAAAGAAAACGCAATTGCGTCTCAAACCAGGATAAAACCCATTTGCGTCGCACCCCAAAAAAGCAGAAATGTCGGAGATCAAGGCGTTGGAGCACGCCACCCTGAAAGTGCCATACGAGATGCTAAACAAGCGCTTCCGCTCGGCGCAGAAGATCATCGACCGCGAGGTGGACCAGGTGACCAACGTATCGCGTCAGGTGGAGAAGGCCCTGGAGGCCGAGGAGGGTCCCATTCTGGCCGAGGTCACCAAGCTGGTGGACAACGTGGCCCAGAAGCTGCAGGTGCTTAAGCGCAAGGCCGAGGAGAGCATCAACGACGAGCTGAGCGTCACACAGATCTGCAAGCGCAAGCTGGACCACCTTAAGGGCATCACACCGCCAAACAGCGTGACTGGCGACCTATGGCAGGGTTCCGTGGACCAATGGAAGCGCATCCGACTGGACCGCCTGGTCATCGAACACCTGCTGCGCATGGGCTACTACGAAACGGCCGAGGAGCTGGCCGCCAAGTCAGATGTGCGCCACCTGACCAACCTGGACATCTTCCAGACGTCGCGTGAGGTCGAGGACGACCTGGCCAGTCATAGCACCACCAAGTGTGTGCTCTGGTGCATCGACAATAAGTCCAAGCTGCGCAAGATCAACTCGACCATTGAGTTTAGCCTGCGGGTGCAGGAGTTCATCGAGCTGGTGCGCCAAAATCAGCGCTTTGAAGCCGTGAAGCATTCGCGCCGGTATTTCCCCGCCTACGAGAAGACACAGCTCAACGAGATATGCCATGTGATGGCCCTGCTGGCCTATCCGGCCGATGCCCAGGCAGACCACTACCGCAAGTACATGGATCCGCAGCGCTGGCAGAAGCTGGTGCTGGACTTCCGCCACGAGAACTACCGTCTGTTCCAGCTGTCCAGCACTTCAGTGTTCTCCGCGGCCGTGCAGGCCGGTCTGTCGGCCCTGAAGACGCCCCACTGCTATGCCCAGACCTGCCGCAACCTCAACTGCCCCGTCTGCCAGGAGGATCTCAACCGCATCGCCCTTAAATTGCCATACTCGCACTGCGTGCAGAGCCGCCTCATCTGCCGGGTGACGGGACTGCCGCTGAACGAGCACAATCAGCCAATGATGCTGCCCAACGGTCAGATTTTTGGCCAAATGGCCCTGCCGGACATCACCAAAGACGACGGCACCGTGACCTGTCCGGTGACCAATACCAAGTTCTCCAACCCCAAGGTCGAAAAGGTCTTTGTGATGTAAGCGGCGCTGGATTCGACTTCCTCTTCCTACCCAACCGCACTAAGTTAAGCAAGGAACAACTCTATTTTTGAACATGTAACTCCATATCTATTGTGTACACCTATGTTTAATATTATTACTATTGATAAGCAGCCAGGGAGCGCCCGCGAGCACCCTCGATTTGAATTTCGATTTCGATTATTCGGCAGCTGAATGCTGTTGCTGCGCATGCGCAGGTCTATTGATTAGTTGACTCCACTCCGCATCCACGGGCTGGTTTGTTTCGCAGTCAGTGCTTCGAGGTTGATTCACGCGAACGGCGTAATTCGACTCCGCCTCCAAAGTGGCACACTATGCACACCTAACACAACTTATATATTACATTAAAATACAAATCAAATAAAGGTTAAATCGTACGAATTATGCCAGAAGCAGCTTGTCAATTAGCATGAGTTCCTCATTGTTTTTGTTGTGGAAAGTGTGAAAATTTACAACAAATCCGTGTGACGCCGCTGCAATTCGAGGTGGAACAGCTGCGAGCAGCAACAAACAAGCCAGGCCAGCGGATACATAAACAAGCTGCAACCCGCTACAACCCCTCGGAGCCAAAAACCGAACCACCACCACCAATTGCACTACCCAACCACCAATAACAACAACGCCAGCCCATCTGTAACCGAAAACCTCCGCAGTTAATATTACTATTCCTATCGAAATCCGCCAGCTATATCACCATGGCACTGGACTTTGTGGCCACCTATAAGGTTCTGGTACTGGGCGACTCCAACGTGGGCAAGACCTGCATCGTCCACAGATATTGCGACGAGAAGTACTACGACACATACATCTCCACCATAGGTAAGTGGTCCCAATCTGCGCACAGCAGCACCCGAAATAATAACATTTTGAGACTTAATTAAAGTAAAAGTTCATGAACTGGAAATAACTAGTATTTATCAATAATTTAGACTTTGTAACAATTTGAAGGAATCCTTCATTTTTACCATGGATACATTTTGTGAAATACACAATTGATAAACTTCAGTCAATATAGTACGAATACAATATACCCTTTTACTCTACGAGTAACGGGTATAAAAATATCCTCCCCAAAGATGCTATCTCCTACTGAAATATTATTTTAGTCGCAGCTGTAAGCCTTCATGTGTATATACATATGTAACATCCAACTATCATCCCATTTTATCTTCCCCCAGGCATAGACTTCAAGCAGAAGCTGATTAACCTCGATGGCGTGCCCATAAAACTCCAAATCTGGGACACGGCAGGCCAGGAGAGATTCCGGACACTGACCACGGCCTACTATCGAGGAGCCATGGGCATCCTGCTCATGTACGACGTGACCAACCTGGAGAGCTACAACAACCTGTCCTACTGGTTGCGCAACATCCAGGAGAACGCCTCGCCGGACGTGGTCAAGGTGCTGGCGGGCAACAAATGCGAGTGCTCCGCCACCCAGCGCATGGTGGACAAGGAAAGGGGCGAAAAGGTTAGTTACTAGTCCAGTAATCACCACCAGTAACACCTGAAATCCTTTCCAGATTGCCGAAAACTTTGAAATGCCCTTCTTTGAGGTGTCGTGCAAGTCGAACATAAATATCGAGGATGCATTTCTGTCACTGGCCCGCAAAATTCGAGAACAAAGAGAGCGGCGGGTAAGTAATTTGATATATGTAGATAAAGATGGGTTGGTTTTGAGTCCCAATGGTTTGAGGGAAACATGATCTATTAACAATTTTATGACTTTTTTTTTTAATTTTTCCCAATCAACCCACTCCAATTCATCCATAATAAATGTTATTTAATATACCCTTTATTTCACAGGGAGACAATTTTGACAACGACGAGAGCAAAGACAAGAAATCACCTGGCTCCAATGGCCTCGGAACCTTCAGTCTCGGCAATCTTTCCGGCGAGAACCGCTGCACCTGCTAAATACTCATCGATGGATTACGATGCGATCGCAACCGCAAACCGCAAAACCTGAACAAGTTGTCCAAAGCTATTGAGCATTGTAGCCAAGTTCGTGAATAGGCCACGTTTTAAATGCAAACCAGTTGAGGGGCTGCCTGCTTTGCATTCTACATATGTAAAGCGTTCAGATTGTGCATTTTAAGGTACACTTAGTCCAAGAGAAGATAGCATAAATATTTTACCATATTCCTGCAAATACATAACGGTCGATTATACATGCATATTGTCTCGATTCCAATAATTATAATCTAATGCTAAATACATTTATACTCATAAGAAAAAGATGTCATGACTTTATTTATTGGGGGAAGCAAGTAATTATCTACTATCCTTTTTCTACTTTATGTAAGTAAGTACAAATTGTACTGTATTGAGATTTTTGAGATTGCATTAAAATAAATCAATTAATAATGGAAAGGATGTTAAGCAGTTCCTTTTCAACGCCCCCTTTTAAGAGCTTTGCTTGAAATTAGTAAATATTTTTAATGTTTTAAGGGGTTTTTTATTTTCGTCAGAGTTGAATACTAATAACCATTTCTAAATGCCCAGAGTTATACTAATATTACTTAATGACTTATTTATTTTGATTTCCTCCCTAAAGAATTTAACATCGATTACTTCGAATTGTGTCCCTGCAAATATTATTCCTATTTCCATTCCAATTGCTTATGATAGTATCCCCCGCTAGAGGTTGTCCAATTAGCAAACTCACTGATAACGTAGTTCCACCCACCCAGTCGGCATATCACCCACTTTACCTAGCAACCGCATTGACCATAACTTTGGGTCGAACATGCCAAAGGACAATTATACAATAGATAGGACACGGTTCGGTTTTGAACTTCCAAGTCGCAGGTTGTGTCCGCTAGAAGGAGATGAAGAAGTTCCGCGAGAAGGCGAGTTCCCTGCCCATTTTCAACGGTAGAATAACCGACGCCACCACGCTGACCACCAGTTCGCTGCAGTTACCTTTGGGTCAGATTCCGCCCAAGAAGCAATCCAGCTGCACCAGGGTCCTGCCCACCGTTTTTACCATTACGGACGGCACCACAGGAGCAGCCAGTACCTCCCTAGCGGAGGCCATGTCCAGCAGCAAAGCCCAGGTGCCTTCATCGCGGCAGGAGAACCTCCTCCAGCTCAGTGTGGCGCGGGAGGCGGCCATGGGTGTGGTAGGACCAGAGCTGGCCAACTACGAGAAGGTGCGGGTGGTGGGCCAGGGATCCTTTGGCGTTGCCATCCTGTATCGACGCAAGTCCGACGGCCATCAGATCGTCTTCAAGCAGATCAACCTGAGTGAACTGACTCCGCCAGGTCGGGACCTGGCTATGAACGAGGTGGACGTCTTCTCAAAATTACATCATCCGAACATCGTCAGCTACCTCGGCAGCTTCATCAAGGACAACACACTGCTCATCGAGATGGAGTACGCAGACGGAGGCACTCTGGCCCACATCATCGCCGAGAGACAGGGCAAGCTGCACTTTCCGGAACGCTATATAATAGCCGTATTTGAGCAGATCTCCAGCGCCATTAACTACATGCACTCGGAAAACATCCTGCATCGGTAAGAAGAGTACCAATAAAATAAGATTTTTTTTTTGTTAAATTTAAAAAATGTAATTTGAAAATATTTTGAGGATGCGTATAATTATATGTTCATTAGCACGATCCACATTTGTATGGACATTTTTAAGGTCCTACTCTACCCAGGTATACCAAAAGACAATATTTGAAAAAATCGCGTTTGCGAATTGGCTTCAAAGTTTATTACCCATACGCACTGTTGCCTGTTGCCTTCGATCAAAAAGATTTTTTTTTCAAGGTGGCATAGATTTCAACAATTTATTTGATTGTTTGCTCTCCCTTTTTTACCAATTATTCTAAAGAAATTTATAATTGATAAGACTAGAAATAAGAGAACGATTTTTTTCGAACAAATTCGTACTGTTATACGTGTCGTATGAGTAATTTTGAAGAAAACTTTGAGAACGTTTCGCAAGGGGTAAATCCGGAAAAAAAATTTGAGTTTTCACATAAATTTTTTGCTTACTTTAATATACTTTGTGAAGGGGTGAGAATAGAATTTCATTTTTTGGACCGCCCTAATGTTCATACAATTATTATTAAGGACTACGATTTTTAACTCCGATGTTTTTAGGGACTTGAAGACAGCGAATGTCTTTCTCAACAGACGAGGTATTGTCAAGATCGGGGACTTTGGCATTTCCAAAGATAATGAACACCAAGATTCATGCCCAGACTGTTTTGGGAACACCCTACTATTTCAGTCCAGAGATGGTAAAAGAATAACTGGATATAAGACAACTTTATTTTATTATACATATACCATTGGTTTCCAGTGTGAGGGCAAGGAGTACGACAACAAGAGTGACATCTGGGCCCTGGGCTGCATTCTGGGAGAGATGTGCTGCCTGAAGAAGACCTTTGCTGCCTCCAACCTCTCCGAACTGGTCACCAAGATCATGGCCGGCAACTACACGCCCGTGCCCTCGGGTTACACCTCGGGACTTTGTAGTCTTATGTCCAATCTGCTACAAGTGGAGGCTGCCCGGCGACCCACCGCCTCCGAGGTTTTGGTCTATTGGATTCCGCTCATATTCCGTAGCCTTGGAAAAAACAAAGGGTATGCCTAAGATGTGATCTTATCTATCCTAATCCCACTTTCCCCACAGCTACTCCTATGAGGATGATGTGGGAGGCACCAGTGGCAACCAACTGACGGCTTCTGATCCCACCACCGCACACAGCAATGTGTCCATGGAGCTGGAGCTGCCCACTGCCCAGACGGAGACGAAGCAGCTGATGAGTGCGGAGACGGCGGCGCCGCACGAGATCCTTGAGAAACGGTAATGGGTTTGTCCAGTCCGACGCTCTAATCCAAAAGCCCTCCTGCAGATCCGTGCTCTACCAACTGAAGGCCTTTGGCAACTGCTTCAACATGGCGCCCATCCAGCTGCCACCCAAGGCCGTCATCGTGGGCGTGGCCATGTCCGACTCCCACTTCGTGGTGGTCAACGAGGACGGATCGGCTTACGCCTGGGGCGAGGGGACCCACGGGCAGCTGGGTCTCACCGCCCTGGAGGCCTGGAAGCATTACCCCAGTCGCATGGAAAGCGTGCGCAACTACCATGTGGTGGGTGCCTGTGCTGGCGACGGATTCACCATCCTGGTCACCCAGGCGGGCAGTCTCCTTAGCTGCGGGAGCAATGCCCATCTGGCCTTGGGTCAGGACGAGCAGCGAAACTACCACAGCCCCAAGCTGGTTGGTCGACTGGCGGATGTGCGGGTGGAGCAGGTGGCCGCCGGACTCCACCACGTTCTGGCCCTGAGCCGCGAGGGAGCGGTGTACGTGTGGGGCACCAGTACATGCGGAGCCCTGGGCCTTGGGAATTACCAGCAACAACAGTGAGTGCTGTTGAACTTTCGACTTTATCCTTCTTAATACATCTTTCGTAACAGGAAATTCCCTCAAAAGATTCTGCTGTCGCATGTGAAAACCAAACCATCAAAGATTTACTGCGGTCCCGATACCTCCGCCGTGCTGTTTACCAATGGAGAACTCCATGTTTGCGGGAGCAATGACTACAATAAACTTGGTTTCCAACGTCCACCGAAGATCACAGCTTTTGTTAGTAACCAAATCTAAAATCAACTATCCATACTTTATGTCTCTTCCTTTGTAGAAAAAAGTCCAACTGCCTCATAAGGTGATTCAGGCATGTTTTTCCTCCACTCATTCGGTTTTTCTGGTGGAGGGCGGCTATGTCTACACCATGGGTCGAAATGCGGAGGGTCAGCGTGGAATCAGGCACTGCAATACGGTGGATCACCCCACCCTGGTGGATTCTGTCAAAGCCCGGTATATAGTGGTTTGTAGAAAACAGTGTTGATAGAGATTCTCCGCTTAAGCTGTCACCTTCAGAAGGCAAACTGCAGCGACCAGTGCACCATTGTCGCCTCGGAAGACAATATCATCACCGTTTGGGGCACTCGTAATGGTCTGCCCGGGATTGGATCGAGCAGCAGTGGCTTGGGAATGGAGGTTTGCACACCCAACAACGAATTGGAGCTGGGGAACAACACGGCGGCGTTCACGAACTTTCTGGCCTCGGTTTACAAGTCCGAGTTGATATTGGAACCAGTGGATATACTGGCGTAGGTTATTTTTTCCCTAAAATGAAATATCAATTCTTATATCTATCTATGCCCTACAGCCTGTATTCCTCCAAGGAGCAGTGCGACCGAGGGTATTACGTCCAGGTCCATGACATCTATCCTTTGGCCCACAGCGTTTTGGTGCTGGTGGACACGACCACGCCACTTATATCCTCTTACGAAGGCGACTATCCGCAGCTTTAGCTTAAATAAATCTTACAAGTATACGATGATTATGTGCATATTCGCCATATGTTTTGGTAATACATTTATTGGTTTCCAAATGTAATTTTAAGTGTTAAATCTACAACTAAAGCGAACTAGAGTAGAAGCAGCGCTCCTAGGCGCTGTGGGAAAAGTCATTCGGTCGGGGGGGCTTAAAAAGGTATGTATGATGCGGGGATGCATGTTTCGAATTGCCTCTAGTGAAATGCACGTTCCCTAATAGCGCGACACCGGTCCGCTATAGCGATCCTGGGTGGGGCGGCTGGCACCGTACATGCCACCGGCTCCTCCTCCGCCACTCTGGCCCTGGTAGCCGGTCGAACGATCGTTGTAGCCGCGATCAAAGCGCCCGGGCACCTGGCGCCAACTGTTGTCATCGACGGGAGTCGACTTCTGCCACGAATTGGTGCTGTGGATATTTGAGGACATGCCGTTGTTGCCGTAGGACTTTATCTGGTTGCCTCCGCCACCGCTGCTGCCCAGGTGGGAGCTTCCGCCGCCGGATGACGGGGCCCAGATGTTAACGCTGTTCGAGCTACTGCCATAGCCTCCACCGCCTCCGCTGGAGTTGTCATAGCGCTTGTTGCCCCTATAATTGTCAGAAGGAAATAACGTTAGAAAACTTCAAGGCTCTTTTAATGACGCTTTTGAATTATTTACAGGCTGTGGGAGTCATCGCGTCTATAGCTCGATGTGTTAGTGCGATCCGAATCATTGTAGCGCCCGCCAGCGCCGCTGGTGTTGTTCTTGTGAACATAGGA
This sequence comes from Drosophila prostipennis, assembly GCA_037075205.1. Classification (NCBI taxonomy): domain Eukaryota; kingdom Metazoa; phylum Arthropoda; class Insecta; order Diptera; family Drosophilidae; genus Drosophila; species Drosophila prostipennis. Next base: position 9,498 of record JBAMCJ010005202.1, on the reverse strand, counting down.
TCCGGCTCCGCCGCCTGTGTTGTTCTTGTGCAGATACGAGCTGCCAGATCCGCCGCCGGCAGTTCCCGAAAGTGTCAAGTGACGCACTTCAACTTCGCGCTTGTTGTAATCGTCGCGCTTGCTAGACGAAGAGCCGCTGTAATCATTGGAGCGCTTAGTAGGCACGGCGGAATAGTCGTCCACAGCACCACGCTTGGATCCGGATGAAGCGCTATAGTCGTTGCGCTTGTTAGAGTAGTCCAAGCGCTTGTTGGAGCTGGAGTAGTCATCCAGCCCACGCTTGGTGGTCGACGAGGATCCGTAGTCATCGTGTTTCTTGTCATAGGTGCTGTGAAATGAAAAATATTTGTATCAGGATTAAATTAAATTAATAGTTTTTAATAGCCTCTTGTTAAATTATTAATCTTTTGGATAAATCTTACCTGCGGGAGGTAACTAGATTCGCGTCGAATCTCGGTGGAGGTGGGGCATCAAAAATGGCAGTACGCTTGCGATCGGTAACGTCTCCGTAGCGGTCGTCGGTACGCTTGCTCACCCCGCGCTTGCCAGGATCCTCGCGAGACTCCATGATCCTGTTCGAGTAAATCGACAAGAGTGAGAGGAAGAAAGATGGAAGAGACAAAAGAGTTGAGTTAGTAATGCTTATAACGGCTAATATTCAGGGGGAGGTAAGGGGTATCAGACTCAGACTTTAGACTAGGATGCATTTGCCTATCAATGTTCCGTTTGAAAGCAATTTCAGTTGAAGAAACAACGTGGAGGCTGCAACTTAACACACTAATCACAAGGACAAATGCTTTCCGAGAGAGTATAAAATAAATATATTGGTATATCAGTGTTGTCGTCTCTGCGTTGGCACAAGTGCAACGCATTACGGTCTGTTTTGGTTTTTTTTTAGCATACTTCATCTGTTGTCGCTTCAGCTCGAGGCGCTCCAGCTCGATTTTCTCTCGCTCCAGTTTCTGGCGCTCGCGCTCCATTCGCAGAAGTTCGGCCTTCTCACGCTCGAGTCGTTCCCGCTCGACGGCGATCTTGCGCCGCTCCTCTTGCAGGCGCTCCTCCTCGATGCGCTGACGCTCACGCGCCTCCCGACGACGACGTTCCTCCTCGCGCAGCTCACGCTCGCGCTCCCGGAGGCGCTGGCGTTCGCGCTCCTCACGTATCTTCTGGTAGGACAGCATCTCCCGCTGGCGGCGCTCGCGCTCCCTCTGGCGCTGCTGGATTTCACGGTCGACGTCGCGAGGATTGCGCCCCGAACGGTGATCCTGACTGCCCGGCCCCTTGTGGCCGCCAGTGCCGGATCGCTCGCGATCGTGGCGCGGCCTATCCTGGCTGGCGGACGACTTGCCCCTGTCGTCGATGCGCCTTGGATTGCGCTCCCTGTTGCCGTCCTTGCCATCGCGCTTGGAGTCGCCGGCGGTGGACTTGTTGTCGCCGGCATTTCCATCGCCGCCCTTCTTGTCGTCGCCACCGCTGGCGCTGGATCCCTTGCCGCTTCCGGACTTCTTGGCGCCGTCTTCGTCCTTCTTCTTGCTTCCAGCGTCGCCCGAAGTCTTGCCCTTGCCCTCCTTGGAGTTCAAGCTGCCGCCAATCTCGTTCTTGGTGCGCTCCACCGAAATGATGCGTCCATGCAACTCGGTGCGGTGCAGGTTCTCGATACACCTCGAGGCGTCCGCCGAGGAGGACATGGTCACGTATCCGTAGCATCGGGTGCCCGGGGTACGCGTGTTGGTGACCACCTTGGCGCCAATCACCTTGCCAAACTTGGAGAAGATCGCTTTGAGGTCGCTGGCACGGGTCAAGGTGGACAGCCCGGAAACCCAGAGATTACGCGACAGCGTCGCCTGCTTGTTGTTCGAGTTGGCACCGCTACCATTGCCAGCACTCGAACCGGATCCCGACTTGCCAGCGGCACTCGATGCAGTGGAGGATGCGGCACCTGCTGCTGCTGTCGATTTCTCTGCAAGTTCCATGTAAATAATAATATTGGAAGAGAGATATGGTCAGAGCTTTGAGTGGGCTTAACTGGTTAACTGTTTTTTGTTTATGATACGTTTTTTTTAAGGGAAGCATGTTGTGAACGCACACATTTTGTAGCTGCTGCAGATGTTGGAGTTTAGAGCACACAATCGCAAGAATACCGACAATCGTCACCTAACGGAGCTAAGAGAGTGTGAATTTGATTGGGTTGTTGGTGCAGATCCATCGCCGCTGTAGGTCCGCCTTTGGCTGAAGAGGTCCAGGATGAAGATGGTATAGGAAGAGAGCGGTTTAAGCTCAAGGTCCAAAGTCCACAGCATCAGACGCCATCCATTGCCTCCAGAGAAGTAGCTATGCATTTCAGATAGCCAGGATCGGTGAGTGGTGTTATCCAAATGCAGGAGGTACCTGCCGAGAAGAATAAGTGTCTGCAACTTCCAGCAGAACCCAAGGAAAGCGTCCTCCCATTTGCTTTGAAGACGGAGATATATTCGTCCGTCCACTGGGTTCCATTTCCCCTTTGCGTAGTATCAGCTTATAAGCTTTTTCAAGAACCGTATCGCAAACTCATTGGAGAACATCCGGATGTATGCTGGATTGGTAGTAGATAAGTCTCCATCGACGTAAACTGGAACAAACACTATTAGATTAACTGCTGTTGCTGCTCTCGATGGGTGAGTCGCCGCTCCATCGCCGAAACAAAAACATCCTTCGTGGTCCACATCTCATGTCCATGTCCCAACCAAATTCACACTCTCTTGCACAATCTTAGATACATGTTCCTCAATGGTTTAGCTCAACTTTCGTCAAGTTTATCGACCGTAACTGGGTTCATGCTTGGTCCGATCATTCCCAACGCAAGACCTTCCGAACACACCGAACTTATCATGCTAGAACTGTAACTTAAATTACCTTTATCCTCCTTTGGATTCGACGATTTTCCAGACGACTTTTGATCACTATTTTCCAGCATGAAAGAAAAATAATAGAAGTAAGAAAAAGTACTGCCAAAAAATAAGCTGTTGTACACTACCTAGTGTCCTTTTTGTCAGATGATTTGTCATCCCTTTTCTTTGAGCGTGCGCTCTCGTCACTTTTCTTTTCGGCATCCTTTGAGTTAGACTTATCGGATTTGTTGGCCGGTTTCACTGCAAATCATTACGCTTAATATTAGTCTATCAATCTACCAACATAGAAGACCTTAAATCAAACCGATTTTTAAAATCCGATTTATCGTGAATATAATTTTATCAGACGGAAGCGAAAGCCAAAATGTAAATATATTTGCAGTTAGGAAACAAAGGCATCTTGATTGTAAAACCAGAATGCTTTAATTAAATGCATGCATACAAATACAATGTTAATTTTTCTATGACTTTGAGTTATATGATTGGGTCAGTGGCGTAGCCAGAATTTTGTAGAGGGTGAATTGATGTAGCCTACTTTTTAACACAAAGGTCAGCTACGCCCCTGATATAGGGGAATGTATACCATAATGGATCTATTTAGTAGACTATTTGTTAACTCACCAGATTTAATAGACTTATCGTCGGGGGCCTGAGATAACACAATTTGGATTAGAATGCATCAATTAAAGGGCGTACAATCTAAGTTACCTCGTCGTGGAGCAGCTTCTGCTCGTCCTCACCAATGGTCAGATTGATGGACTCGTCGTTGTCCATGTTTCCGGTGTCCCCGGTGTTCTCCTCCTCGCCGTGGATGTCATTGATGGCCTCATCTTCGCCATTGTTCTCTGCCTCACCATCCTGGGCGTCTCCCTCGACCTCGCCATCGCCATTCTGGTGCTCATCCTCGTACTCCTGGTCCTCCTCCTCCTCTTCATCGTCGTCGTCGAGGATCACGCACTCATCGTCCACATCGCCCACCTGGTCGATCTCATGCCCATCGTCGTCGGCATGGTGGGAGAAGTCGTTGCCGTTCCCGTAATCATCTTGCTGTTCCACCTCCTCCTCGTCGGCATCGATGGGCTCCTCCTTGATGAGCACATCCGACTGGGGAACCTTAATGGGCATGGCGAACGGCTTCTTGGCCTTCTCGCCCGGCACAATCAAGTGGGTGGCCGGGTCCAACCCCTCCCCCTTGAGCGACTAGATAATGGGAGCACCCAGAGCTCGGTTACATACGGTCCCAGCAATTGCACAACTACATATGTATCCCTGCCGCCAGCGGAACTGAAGCGTGATTTGGGTACATGTAAACTCACCTTTTCCAGACGGTCGATGAGCACCGCCTTCGGGCCCACCGTCTCCAATTTGCGTTTTTCCAGTTCACATTTTAGGTCGCACACGCGCAACTCCGAGATTTTCTTTCCGGCCTCGGGCATTATGAACTCTTAAAAATCACTGGGTCTTTTCGATTGCCTAACTAGAACTCGTTTGTCTCTTAGCTCCGGAAAAATTTTCAATTTTCTTTTCTTTCGTCTCGAAACGTGTGAAAATTCCTTGTCAAACTCACTGATACACACACAATTATCGAAAGAGCAATCGAAGATGGCGGCCACAGTCAGGTATTTTAAAACTATCGGTTGTCACATATCGTATTTTTAATTTTTTTAAAATAATTATTTTATTTTTAAAAAAATAATTATGTCATCGGTCTGTTATTAAAAGAGGAAAAGCTAATTATAATTTTTTTTAAATTAATTGATGATAACTACTATTTGACCACAACTGCCTGCAGTATTTTAAAACTATCGGTTGCCACATATAGTATGTTGGATTTTTAAAAAAAAATTTAAAATAATTATTTTGAACGCCTTTACTGTTATTAAAAGCGGAAAAGCTTATTACATATTTTTAATTAATTGAATAATTAACTACTTTTTGACCACAACTGCCTGCGGTATATTTCTCAAGTTCCCATCTCTAGATACCAATTTAATGCCATCTCTAAAGGCCTTCGTTTGATTTCGTGTTTGTGTTTTTATCTACTGATTTTGGCCGGTTTTTGTGAATCCTCGCCATGTCGGTGGTGATAGAAACCACACTGGGCGACCTGACCGTCGACCTGTTCACCAGCGAGCGTCCCATCGCCTGCATGAACTTTCTGAAGCTTTGCCGGCTGAAGTACTACAACTTCAATCTGTTTCACACGGTGCAGCAGGGCTTCATCGCCCAGACCGGCGATCCCAGTGGCGCCGGAGACGGCGGCTCCTCCATTTGGGGCGTGGTGGAGGGCATGCACAAGCGCTTTTTCGAGGCGGAGTACCTGCCGAGGATTCACCACTCCAGCGCCGGAATGCTATCGCTGGTCAGTGCCGGCAAGAATCTGGTGGGCTCGCAGTTCTTCTTCACGCTGGGCGAGAATCTTTCGTCGCTGGATGGGAGCCACTGCGTCATCGGTGAGGTGGTAGAGGGCCACGAGGTGCTGCGCAAGCTGAACGACGCCATCGTGGACGATAACTTCCGCCCGTACCAGGATATCCGCATCACGCACACTGTGGTGTTGGAGGATCCCTTTCCCAATCCCCGCGGCCTCCAGGCTCCCAATCGCTCGCCGTCACCCAGCGCGGAGCGCCTCAAGAACGGCCGCATTGCTGCCGACGAGGACATCGACGACACGGACGGCATGACCATGGAGGAGCTGCAGGAGATGATGGCCGAACGGGAGGCCAAGGCGCGAGCGACAATCCTTGAGATTGTCGGCGATCTGCCAGATGCGGACATGGCCCCGCCAGAAAACGTACTGTTCGTGTGCAAACTCAATCCTGTTACCACCGACGATGATCTGGAGATCATCTTCAGTCGCTTTGGCGTGGTCAAAGGATGCGAAGTGATTCGCGACCGCAAGACTGGCGACTCCCTGCAGTATGCCTTCGTGGAGTTCGAGGACCAGAAGTCTTGTGAGGCTGCCTACTTCAAAATGGACAATGTCCTAATAGACGATCGGCGCATCCATGTGGACTTCTCTCAGTCCGTTTCGAAGGTCACCTGGCGAGGCAAAGGACGAGGCGTTGTGGGCGACGAGGGCAGGCTGGACTTTGACAATTTGAGAGACAATACGGATCGCAGAAAACCCAACAACGACCGAGGCAAAGTGGAGGACCACAGAGATCGAAAAAGATCGGAGGATCCTAGGAGCAGGATGAGCTCTGCAGAGCGAAAGAAGGCGAGGGAGCAGCGTCACCAGGAGCAGAATGACCGAGATCGACGACGGTCTAGGTCCAGAGATCCCGACAATAGACAAGTCAGGGAGAGCTCAGATCGAAAGCGGTTCAATGATCGAGAGAGGAATCGCAATGAGAAAAGGCCCTCAAGGCCCAGGGATTCGCCACAAAGAAGACGTTCGGGGTCCAGGGATCGAGCAGAAAGAAGGCCTTCTAGGACTCGGAATCAAACAGATAGGAGACGTTCAAGTTCAAGGGATCACAACGAACGAAGACGTTCTAGGCCAAAAGATCAAATGGAAAGGAGACGTTCCACGTCCAGAGATCCAATAGAAAGGAGGCCACCTCAATCCAGAGATCGCAATGAAGAAAGAAGGCCACCCCAATCCAGAGATCGCCATGACGATAGAAGGCGCAACGAAAATGGAAGAGCACCCTATAAAGAATCAGTCAGAAGCCATAAAAGATCCCCAGAGCGCAGGTATGTGTTTAAAAAACTTAAAAGCCTATGCATAAACTCATAATTTAATCTGTTCACAGACAGCAATCTAGGGATCGAGATGACCGCAGACTGGATAGAAACTCAAGCCGACAAAATAGTCCTGAGAGGAAGCGAAAACATTCGGTGGAAAAGAGCAAAAAGCAAGACAAGAAGAAATCTAAACGTGCAGCTAGCACTAGTTCAGACTCCAGCGAAAGTTCCTCTGAATCCGACAGTGATTCGGACTCCACATCTTCCGACAGTTCCGAGGACAGCTCTTCATCGGACGAGCGCAGCAAGCGCAAAAAGAGCAAGAAGACCAAGCAGAAGAAGGCCAAGTCGAAGAGCAGTCACAAGTCAAAAAAGAAACATCATAGGAAATAAAGATAAACGACATTCTTGATCAGAACTAAACGATCTTGACTACAGCTAAGAAATTTACATAGTTCTATTTGTTGCGGGCCTGGACCTCTGATTCTAGAGCCGCCATCGCAGCTCCTCCGCAGCAGCCTTCCGTGTTCTTTTCGCCGCGTCGCCTGCGGGGTTTCTCGATGACTGCATCGGGATTGAAGACCACATTGTCCAGCCGCGTTGTCTCCGGCGTAATCCTCAGTTCTGTAAATTAAATATACCCAATTTTTAGTTTGTAGCGCTCGTTTATGTAATCCGCATGCCCCACTGACCATAAACACCGTCCTCCTTCTTCTCCGCCTGGATCACATTTGTGCGCAGCTCCAGGTCCACGTCCTGGGCCAGTTTGATCATCTGAAAGTTACCCATTTGTAAGAAGCATCCAAAGAACCTATAAATTGTATCAAACCTTTTGAATCTCATCCTCGTTGCTTTCGGAGCGATTCTGCAGGAAAGACTCATTGATTTTCAGTCGTCCTGCCGCCAGAGCATTGTGATCGCCTTGGAACACGTATTGCCGTGTGCGATGTAGCTTCTTGAAGGCACTTAGCACCTGCAAGCCAAAGGTATTACCAATTTATTTATGGATTTTTGTGTTATTTTACCTGGCGCCGCAAATTGGACATTTTTGTATAGTAACAGCTGATAAGAACAAGGTTGCCAGACAGTGAATATTTTAGGGCTGCATCTTTATTGGCGATATTTTTGAAAAAATGTTTTTGTAATAAAGTAAAATTGAAATAATAATAATCTGGTTTCATTAAAGTACTTTATATTCTTTTATTTTTTTTTAAATAATTTAAATATATGAAAACAATAATTGGTTCCTATCGATCTATCGCCGATTTGTCCACCACTATCAGAGGCGGCCACTCTGACGCCAGTTTATAGAAATTTTTTTAACGCTTCGGTCGCAAATCGGCGCGAATATCCATAGAATATAGAGTATCTATAGTGGCAAGTGCAAGTCGGGACGGAACGAAATGCGGCGGCCAGTAGTTAACTAAATTAATCACAATTACCGTGTGAAATCAGGCAGTGCGGCGCCACGAAGATCTTAATTCAGGATACCAGCCCCCTGGAGCGTTCTATTTACCCGAAAACTAAGGCTGCCCATAGGAATTCCCCAGCCTGGCGACTGTCAAAAATATATGTTAAATTTTTAAGTGAAGCGTGATTTAGAAGGAAACGAGGAAAACTGGCTACCAGCGATAAGTTGTCCACCTTTTTCGTGGGCATGGACGAGGAGGAGGAGGAGGAGGTCACCGATCTGAAGCTGCAGTTGTTCCACAATACAGTACGCGAGCACATTGTAAGTGTTTCTACCTTCATCCCCTTTCCACCCAACTTCCCACCCCATTGGCCGAGCGAAAACAACAACAAATCGGGGCGCAGCTGCCCCTATTGTTCTTATTGTTGTTGTTCTAACTGTACATGTGGCTGTGGGTAGAAGCGACTTCTGAAATTACACACACTTTGCCTTTTGATAAACAGAAATCAGTTGGGACGTCCAGAGAAATTTATTTGTTTATGATTCTGTTATCGGTTTCGGACTACACTAGTCAGCATTCTCGGCGCCTGCGTTTGGGTTTTACACACATATATAAATCATATATATTTATCGGGGGAGGAAGTGGCGGCGATAGCGACCAGCCACTCTCTTCTTTTCTTGCACTTTCTATTTGGGCTGCGAAAATTATCACGCAGACACACGAAAAGATAGCCACACGGACACCTGTTGTTAATCAGAAAGTTTAACCATAATCGAAGATTCGACTGTTCGATACTTGGTGAAAATATTAATAGTCATTATAAAATGGACCTGATTGATCTTAAATTATTATAATAAACTCATTGCACCATATAATCATCATTAATCGTAATGTATTTAATCATTGCTAAACTGTTGGAATCTTTTAATATAATAGTGTTACGATATTAGGCAACTTAATTGCAAAACCATTTACATCGTTTTTAAAAATGATTCAATTCATTTAATAGGCTATAAATCTAGTCGTTAGTGCCTTTAAAAATCCTATGTCTTTTGGGAAATATTTATAATCTTTTTTTAATGGTTTTCCAAGTAGCCCTTTATAGTTTTGGTAAAATGTCTAAATTTTCTATAAGGAGAATGGTAGGTTCCCAGAAGTTAAAGAAATCGATAAGATAAACAATAAACTCCATTTAATTGAAACCGATTCCCAAAGGTTGCTATACAGAACTTGCATCGCAAATCAAAATTAAACGGTTGAAACAAAGGCAGCAACAGCAATAGCAACAAGTGAAAGTGTTTGACTCGAGCCCCTATTTATAGAAATTTTGGGGCGTGTAATAACAGAAATCAGAGATTTATGTATACAACAACAGACCGAAACACATTTGTACATACAGTGGTTCACAGCTTATTTCAACCAGTCTACACCAAAAACTTTAACATCCCATAAAAACTAAACAAAACATGTTATCAAAATAATTTAAACGCAGAATACATCTATGATGA
>JBAMCJ010005201.1:0-492157 GCA_037075205.1 Drosophila prostipennis | reverse complement strand
TACAAAAAAAATCGACGTCACCCTACTTGAAGACAACCTTAATTTTCTGGTAAAGAACATCTCCCTGATTAAGAAATGGGCACTTATAATTTTTTTTATGATGTCAATTTTTTTTTAAGTGTAAAAAACGTTTTTTGCCCTTTTTTATTTTTTATCTTTTGTTCTTGTAAACCGATTTTGGTCATCTTAGACGTATTTTATAGGTAATAGAATGCCCTTTAACTTTCTTATACACAGCATTGAGTTCCAGTCATTAGTTTAGAAGCTACACCTCGTCAAAGTCTAAAAAAAGGGAAAAAATTCAATTTGGACCGGCATAAATCCGATCATTAAAAATACACGCCTAAAAACCGAAATTAGTTTTATAGTTTATTCTTAAAGATTGGACTTTAAGCAAAACAATAAGACCATCAGCTCAAAAATCAACCATGCGTTCCATTTTATATAGATTTTTCAAGCTGGGTAAAAAGGGTATTACAGTCCTGTTAAAGCCATGTTAAGGCCCTGTTGTCTCAGTTAACAGCTGTAAACGGCGAAAAAATCACCGTTGTCCCAAACTCAAAATATTCATATAAAGTGCATTTGCTGGTGGATTCTAATGATCATTAGCTTGTTTTTTTTGTCAAAGAACAATCTACCAGAAGAAGTTATAAAACTAATTTCGGTTTTTAGGCGTGTATTTTTAATGATCGGATTTATGCCTGTCCAAATTGAATTTTTTTCCTTTTTTTAGACTTTGACGCGGTGTAGCTTCTAAACTAATGACTGGAACTCAATGCTGTGAATAAGAAAGTTAAAGGTCATTCTATTACCTGTAAAATAAGTCTAAGATGATCAGAATCGGTTTACCAGAACAGAAGATAGAAAATAAAAAAGGGCCAAAAACGTTTTTTACACTTAAAAAAAAATTGACATCATAAAAAAAATTATAAGTGCCCATTTCTTAATCAGGGAGATGTTCTTTACCAGAAAATTAAGGTTGTCTTCAAGTAGGGCGACGTCGATTTTTTTTTGTAAACTAGTGTAATTGCTTTATGTGGCTATAATGTGGCTAATTGACAGAGCAACGTGGCTGGGAAACTCTTTGTTGGCCAACTAAGAGAAATTTTGGTATGATGATGGGTTTTCCTTCTCCAGTGGGTTCAACCACCAGCGGAAAAGCAGGAGAAAAGCTCTCTCTGCGCCGCTTATCAGTGGGTGATGCTGCTGCTCTGGTGGCTCGAATCTCGATGCTGATTCTCGATTCTCAAAATTCTTGGGTGGTTGGACGACGGACGACTTGTGTGGTTTTGGTCGCTGCTCGTCGCTCGTCGCTTTTCGCGCGGCGCTGCGATGTCATGAAAAACATTTGTACGGCTTCCGTGGGCCATCAGTTTGTTGGCAATTCTCGAGCCCGTCGGAACACAAAAAATAAATAGAAGATTTTGAGAGAATATATATTCCAAAATTAGAAAAACCATTCAGGAAACAAAAATCTCAAAAACAAAATCTCCCACTCAAAAAAGAAGCCAAAACAAAAGACACAAATGTTTATCAATCCAAAAGCCAAACAAATTGTGATGTGATACGAGGCGGATAATAAACGCGTCTTTTGAGTTTTTCCCTATTTTCCTTGATACCTTTTCGGTTATTTTTGGGTAATCTTTATGTTCTTGCCGTTTTCCAATTTTTTTATGAGCTGTTAAACGTATTTATTGCCGAGTGTTTTATACCGAAAGTGTGTGTTTGTGCGCGAAGTTAATTTAAAATTTTTATGCTTTGCCGTTTTTATGTGCTAAGAGGAGAAATCAACAACAAAATCATAAATAAATATTTTTGGCCGTGAATAAGATTTAAAATTTTGGACACGATCTAAGCATTTAGAGATTTCCGAACTAAGTGGATCCATTAATTCAGAAATTAAACAAAAAGTGCATTGACTTTGGCACGGCGGCAGACGAAATACAAAGTCAAGGTGTTCTCTCTTGTTGACTCTTGTTATTGTTGGCACCAAATGTTTATGAGCATTTAAATGTGCGTGTGCGAAATGCATTTCATTTAACGAATTTATTCGCAATACCAAAAGGCGCTAAACAGCAACGAAATAATCAACAGAAACATATTTAAATATTGCAATTTTTGTGTGTGCTTGAAAAATAAAAAACAAGATAATATTGTAAGAACTAATTGAGGGAAAAACATAAAAACGATTGCAAGCTGATTCTTTTATTATTTGCTGAAAATAAAATGCATTTGTTTAATTTCCATACCAAACAAAGTGGGCAATTAAAATAGCAATACAATTTATTTTTGATTGCATTTTATTTTTACCATTTTTAACGATTAAATAAACACACATAAAAGAAAAATGTCCAATTAATATTCGGAAAATGAAATGAATAATAAAATCAATAAGTAAATTAAACACTTGTTAACCTAATAAATTTATTTGCTCTCTTAAATGCAATTAAAGTACATTTTTCTTTTTCTAATGCCCTTTGGGAAGTGAATAAATTAATCTTCTAGCAGAAAGCCAATTAAGCTCCTTACACAGCTTACTATCCCATTGCTCTCCAAATTAATTGGTTAAATTACAACAAATTGCTGCTTCTATTGCTTTTCCCACTATCCAATCTAATCGCATCAGCAAAAATACCTCAAACAAATCTATGCAAACAAATTTAAGCTTAAATAGAAGTGGAACTTGAGCAAATATTTGAGAATCAGCTTCACACACAAACACACTCTATACCAGCCACGCCCATTCGAATAGCTATTATAAGTTTTATTTCGGCAACTAAGAAAGTAAATTACCGAAAATTTCAATTCGATTGAGGCTAAAATAAACAAAACACAAGGCGGCGGCAGCAGAATCCAGCTAAATTCACATGAGAATTTCCATAGATGGAAAAAGTTTGGCAATTAGAGTGGGTCGGAAAGATAAGCTGATAGAGAGGGGATAAGATGACAGGAGGCGAAGAGCAAATTGAAGTGGAAAATGGTTGTGCACTCTATACAACTTTATCATTATCCAGGGGCCGTCCACTCAAATTATAATTTACCGGCCCTAACTTTCCAGACTTTGAGCTCGTTGATGTTTTTCGGGATTTTTTTCGGTGCACAGGAAAAATAAATAAATAATATTTTTAAATTCTTTTAAAAATTTGACTATGAATAATTTTTTATACCTTTTAATATTTTTTTACAATTCCAGACATTTTTGGGGTTTTTTTTTTTAATTAGAAAATTAATTTTCTCGAATATTTCTGAATAATATTGTTTATTTTTTCCCAAGAAGGATTTTCAAAAATTTCTAGTTTTACAAATATTACCTAAATCTTTTAAAAAACAACAATCAACCAACCACTTTTTCTAAATTATTTTAATTGTTTTCAGTAATATTATAAATACTTAAAGTCTTTAAAAACACAAAAAATGTTTGAAATTTCATCTTAATTTTTGTTGAAAAATTTAAAATTTTATTTAAATTGATTTAAAAAATTTTAATTTTGGAAATATTGAAATCTTTTAAAATTAATTATTCTCTTGCTTACACCTTTTATTACTGTGTATATTTTTGTATATTTTTCCTAACAAGAAAATACGCACCTGAGAGCGAAATTTGACCCATGTATCTGCAGGATACATAAATAATAATACCCGGGGTTAGTGAAGGTGGACCAGCTGGGTTAACTGAAGCAAATGGCCATCGATATGGATGCCATTTGCTGAAGTATCCTTGAGGGAGAAAAACGATGGAAAGAGGAGAGGGTGCAGGGAAAGAGAAGCTAAGGCTAAGCAGGCTTATTTGCTCTGTGCTGCCCCTACGAATTTTCCACCCCATCCTTCGGGCTTACGTGACTTTTGTGCCATGTGCGAGTGGTCCTACCATAATTCTTCCATTTTCTCCCCCGATCTTTATGGGAGTGCAAGTGAAATTAATGAAGCAGTTCATCCGACACTGAATTGATTGGCTTATTACGCCGGGCAACTTGAGTAGAAGTAGAAGGCGAAATAGGAATTGGAATTTCACTTTTACTTTCATTCATTCCTGTCGTTTCGCAGACAACAGCGATTTTTTTCTTAGCTTTTTTTCTCCAGAGGGATAAGTGCTGCGATGACAGGACATTTCTTTCGGCTTGCATGCCCCATTTATCTCGCTGTTTTTCCCGCATTTTCCCCCCGGGGGAACGAAAAAGCATATGTAGAGCTTCTCATAATTGAATTCCCATCAAACCGCAAATAACATCAAAATTACATTATTTGCTCTCGCTTTTCGTTGTTGTTTTTTCTGTTCCGACTCTTAATTGCGAAACATTTCCGATATTTCAGTCACGTTCGAGTGCTATCAATATGCCACGTCAATGCCTCAATATTGGGCATCAATGGCAACCAGCCTGCCTCAACATTTCAGCTGCCAATGCCATTAATTTTTGGTTTTCCTTTTTTTCAAACACACATTTACATAATACCACAAACTGTGTATCTCGGGGGTGGATAAGCCCCCTGAGTCATTTGTTTGATTAGCAATTTCAATGGGCGTGACAGAAACACTCAGAAGTCGAGAGAAAAGCTCATAAAGAAGTTTTCGCTTGAGAAAACGAAAAAGATTTCCCATCATTTACATTTTACGAATATTTTACAGAATAACAAAAACTGAAACGGCAGTTACTAAATCCGAAAAATATTGTGTTTCCTGAAACTAAAAAACTCAAACTCAAACTAACTACGATTTTAAAAATCCCCATAATTAAACGGTTAACAAAAGCATCAAATTGAAGTCAACTACACGGGTCAGTTGTTGTTTACAGAAAGATAAATAAAACCGAAACCATAAACTAAACTATATATTCGTCTATACACAAGAAATATATATAACTATCTATTTACAAATATTAAGAAAAAGACAAGCGTTAAAGAGGCTTTCAAAACTTACATTTAATGTGAACTTATTTTAAAACCAATAATATATACATAAAGGCTTCAAGTTAAATCAAATGTGACAAAAGCGAATTAACAATTAGCCAACTGCTCAACCAAGTCAACTAAGTAAATATTTGTTAATTACAAAAGCCAAAAACCAACAAAGACAGCAACACTATACAAATAAAAGCAAACAAAGTTACAAAACGCCGCAATTGAAAGCTTCCATTTTAAAACAGAGAAAATATATACCTATATGAATGAAACACATGTAATGAATATTTAAATATATATGAATTTATGCTAAAGATATATATGAACCTATAAAAAATATATATGAAAAAGTTACTATTTTCTATAAATTTAATGCATATATTATATGTACGTGTTGAGGACAAAAACCATATTTTAAATTACAAATAAAATCAATTGAGAGCAAAAACAGAATAACCACTGCAAAAATACGTTTTTAAAGACAAATACGATATTTTAAAAAAATATATAAACTCACGCAAAAGCTGTAAAAAAATATAAACAATATCCTCAAATAATAATAAAAAGTAACAAAAGAAATTCAAAGAAAATTACCCCACTTTGGAAGTCGGACAAATGCTGCAATATCAGCAACCGCAACAGCAACAACAGCAACAGCAGCAGCAGCAACTGCAACAGGAGCAACACCAGCAATTGCAACAGCAACAGCAGCAACATCAGCAACTTTTGCAGCAACAGCTGCCGCAGCAGCGACGGCAAACGTACAAGGAGTATTTGCAGCAACATCAGCAGCAGAAGCAGCAACAGCTGCAGCAACAGAGCAACAAGCAACCCCTGCGGATATTCCGCGTCCACTACATCCGTTTGAATTCCAAGGACGGTGTACCGTCCATCAACCAGCAGGTCAATGGCTATCCCAATGGATCCCCGAACGGAGCCAAAATGAAGACCATAGCACCGAATATCCGCCGACGGCGACGGTGTGATAAGCACCATTTGGAGCTCTACTGCAACGAGACCACAACGCCACCCACAAATGTTCCCTGTAGTAGTTCCCACAGTACTTCCCATAGTGGAAACTGCGGCAGCAGCAGTAATCAACTGAAACCCGGAGGCCTGAGGATCCGGGAATGCATTACGGCACCGAGCACGGCGGCCAGTTCGCCGGTGGATGAGCACATGTGCATCCCAGCACCACCCATCACACCGCCGCCCGCCTTCCTCACCGAGGGCTACAAGCGTTCGAGCACCTCGGTCTCCACCTCGGCCCTGCCCAGTGCCACCAGTAGTAGCCACCAGGAGACCCAAACCCATGCCCACGGCCAGAATCAGAATCAGAGTCAGAGCCACAACCATATGCAGAGCCTCAAACCGAACCTGATACGCCATCAGAAGCCATTTCCCGTGGTTGCCAAGCCACTCGGTCCGCAAAAGCCCAGAACGACGGCCACCATTGCGGTCACGTTGAACAGCGGCTCCAACAAGCCACGTGCCACGGTCAAGAGAAGTTTAGGTGAGCCCCCCTCCAAGCACTAGAAGAAAATATTCAAACTAACTTTAAAAAAATACCAAAATCTCCGCAAATCAACATTTTGTTTATGGTTATTACAGAAATAAATCTTAAAGCTTACAAGTTTTACAATAAAAATAAAATCTAATCAAGAAAAAACATTATACTAAAAAAATACTAACTAAATGGTATTTTTGTTATACTAAAAATACCATGTAACTGGTATTTTTATACTGAAAAATACTAAGTTAATGGTATTTTTGTTCTGAAACTCCAGTTTTTATTTTATTGATTAAGAAAAAATATTTTTCAGAACTATTGATGTTTAAATTAATTTTTGAGAAAAGTATTATTTTTGGTATTTTTCTTGCTGAAAAGTCTGTGTGCCAAGTTGTAAATACCTCAGATTTCATAAGTTTCTTACTTCCGAGAGTCATAAACTGAAATGTCCTTAATATTTCGTTTTAATTTCTCTCTCTGCTTTCGGTGGTCAAAAGTAAGGATCGTCTTGAATTCCCAAACCCACTCAACGTCTGCGATGAAACATTGCCTTGGACTTTGCAGCGTTTTATGGCGGCGGTAATAAAGTGTGCTATATGTGAAAGTGGGTGGTGGTTTGTGGGTTGGGAGGGGGCGAAGTGTATTTGAGAATGATGGGCGTGGTCAGCCATAAAGAGTAGCCACCGAATTGCAGCTGCGTCCATCGGGCGGAATAAATTGTGGGCGTTGGGTTTTTCTTTTTTTGGGGTGGTGGAGCGATTAGCCTTAAACCTGCAACTTTATTGAAAAGTTTTATGGCCAACAGAAGCTCAGCGCCTTTTGTATCAATTTTAATGGAGAGACAAAAGGCTTAAAGTGTCGATCAGGAGAGTAGTTTTGATAGTTTATAAAGTGGGTTTAATACTTTAGTTGGGTAAATAATGAATTTTATTAAATTGTCATGTGATATTAAATTATTTAATTAATTTTATGAATTTGGAATTCTTTGGAATTGATTTATAAAGAAATTTCTATAATAAACAGAAAGAAAACCACATTAATTCCTGATAATTACCTACAATTAAATTCCCAGCCCTACACAATCAACTCATTAATTTCACTCACGCAGAAATCTCTGGGCCCTTAACTTTATTACCAATCAACGTTTCGCCGTGGCAAATATTAACAGCCACTTGTCCCCGCATCGCAGATAATATATTTGCCTGATTCCGCGTGTGTGTAACGAACCCCATTATTCCCACTGACTGATTTATTCAAGTGTGTTTGCGGGTCTGTGGCTCGGCTCACTTTTTCGACTGATACTCAATAAGGCCATTGAGGCCGATATGCAAATGTTGAACTTCTGCGAGGGGAAGGCAAAGGCGCAAGAAAGTGTCAATAAAAATAAGTTTCAATGCAATTGCCGCCTGCGAGAAGGAGGGATTTTCCCTTCCATCCTTCGTCCTTTGTCCTCCCTCGCATTTGATTGCATTTGCTGGCAGCCGAGAATTGCATATTGAGCTGGGCAAAAGTTGCCCTGGGGCGAAGATGAAAATCGAGAAATGTATATTGTGTAGGTGGCTCCTCCTCGGAGGGTTTGCAAAATGCCATTCCATCCATCCTCCGCCTTGTTGCCAACAATTGTCGCTTCGCTTCGAGTTTTGATCGATTTGTGTGCACAATTTGCTCATAATAAAAATTGTATGCTTCGTGTATATTCCTGAAAATTATTTTCTGTGCACTGGAAAATATACCATTGACTTTGAAAACTTTTTTATTAAATATTTTATTAGTAAAAAGTTCATTATTTTCTTAGGAACTTAATCTTATGCTACTATATAACGAGGCCCTATATAAACGGGAAGTTGAACCGATATCAAAAACGGTTTGACATAAACTTCTTAAATAAAAATCGAAATTCGAAAATAATTCGAATAATATAATACGATTAAAATGGCATTGGAAAATATAAAAATATTTCTAAAATTAATTAATGTATTGTGCTAAAAATTTTCCAACAGAAATAGCGTGTTTGAAATGAACACACCTCATTAAGAACCCATTTTCCCCGAGTGTTCTCATATCTTTACCGAGCAAATTCGAGCCATGAGTTAGATCATTTCTGTTTGCCCAATGAATTGCATAAGGCCATTTGGAAATTGTGCTCGGCAGCAGGAGAGGCAGCCTTGTGCCAACACACGTGTGTGTTGGCAATTACCAGACTTTGGCATGAGTTTGCCAAATTTTCGAGCTCTTCTGTGTGTGCTGCCTGAGCTCGTAAGATGCTGCCACAAAATCTAATTCCGCAGAGCGGGGCTTTCATAATGGACGGGTGGAAGGTGGAGTCAAGGTGGAAAATGGTAAACGGAAAATCTATGCCACAGGCGGCAGCAAGTGAAAGCAAGCAGCAGCTCCTCTCAACAACCTGCATGTTATGAAATATTCAATCAAAATAAACAATTTTCAAGCCATAAATCCGACTTGCAGTCAAGGTTTCTAGTTTCTCCTCCTTTCACATTTTTGCTCCCATTCAGTCAGTCATTTCAATTCAGTTAGTCCATATCGGAGTCACTTTCATTACATTATTAAAATATTTCGATTTTGCATTCAGGCCAGTAAAATTCTAGTTGCTTTTCCAATGACAGGAGGTCAGAAGAAAAGTCGGGGAAAGCAAGTTGGTTGCATGGGCGCAAAACTTTTGCAATTTTCCAGCATATAAAAGATGGAGCACGATTTAAATGAAAAGGAAGGTGGACGGTGGGCGGAAAGTAAAGGGAGTAAGTTACGGCGAAAATTCATGACTTCAAAGAAAATTCTGCTTAAATTTTTAACTCCAGGAAATTTCTTCTTAGAATTAAGAAATCATTAAAATATTAAATATGGTAGATTCTTATTACATTTTATTATTATTTATTTTTCTATTATTTGTTTTATTATTATTATTTTACTTTTATTGTATTATTTACTTTATTATTCTTTATTATTTTAATTTAATAATTACTTTTACGAACAATGGAACTAAAATCTTTTCAATAGCCCAAAAGTGTTCAACAACTTTTTTGTTGCCCTTTTAAACGCTCACAAAAAAGCCATTTTCAATTTCATTTACTACAAGTATCGACGACCCTCGAAACATTCTATTTAATGAATTTTCACACCATTAATAGCAGGAAACTTTGCCCTTAGAATTGAGTGACCAGCCAAGTTTAGCGAGTCGAAATTAATTGGCAATTAATTGAAAGTTGTCCAAGTTTCGGGAAACTTGCTGGGGCCACATGTAATACTCGAAAGTGAAACCAGAACATCTCAAGGCCTCTCTTGGCGAAGAAATTGCAGCCTGCAAAAGTCCTCGAGGCAATTGCTAATGTGGCCTGTGCAACTTTTGCGTGTGGGAAGAGTGGGTGAAACTTTCGCATTATCCCCGCGAGATGAGAGAGCATTACGTAAAAAGGGAGCAAGTTAATAATTAAATGCATAAATGCGAGCTGCTTTTTATTATTTTCACTCATATTTCTCAGGCCTTGGCGAGCGTTATAATCCGCAAACATTAACACAGAGTCATCATCGTGGGTTGGATTGTGGGGAAAATGTGGGAAAATATGAGGAAAATACTGAGCACAACTGGGTGGCAGGCAGAAGCTTTTAATTGAATGCGTGACTTGTTGAAACTTTTTGTGATTTGCCCCGAAAACGAGGTGACGATTTGTGGGTGGTAAGCTGCTTGGTTGACAGTTTTTGGCCTGATTTAACTAGAATGTCGCCTCGCTTCTCGCTGGCTTCGCTCTATATAAACCGATTAAATGAGGCATCAAATGTGCTTTGTGGGTAGAGCTTTTAATGAAAATAAGCAGATATTGTGATTAAATTAATTGCTTTAATTGTGTCGTTTGACGTTTAATTGCATAATTACGAGGCAGGGTGATTTTAAGGCTCTGTTATTAAGTTAAATTCACGTAACTAACTGTTGAATCTTCTTCTTTTATTTATTTGCAGGTGAGTTTCGATGGAAAGACAGAAGAAAAGCCAATGAAAATCTGTGGGTAAACTTAAAAAATCTTTTGTATTCTCTCTTCTTTTTTAATACACCCCTTATAATCAATCAAAAAGTGTCGCAAACTTGCTCGGCCATCAATTCGAAATGCGGCAACGTAATCAATTATCTGTCACGACAAAGTGAGGACAACTATCGAAAGAAGTTTTCCCCTTAACGAGAAAATGAAAAACTGCCAGCAATTCGCTATTTCACTCTCTCTCTCTTCTCACTGAGATAAACAAGAAAATGCAGAAAATGTCAAGCGAAAGTAATCTAATAAAATTGTTTGGGGTTGGCAGGCAGCAGCGAAGAAGTAAGCTTATTTATGATTTGCTGAATTTCGCAGTACGAGCAGCTATTTCATGTGGAATATCTGCTGCAAACACTGCAACTATTTGCAAAACAATTTCAATGAAAATTACTTTCTGGTCGGGGCCAAAAATGAATGCGCTAGCGAGCAAACAAATAAACAAACGCAGAATGTAGCATACTTATTTGGGGCAGCAATTTGAATTGCCCATTTTTGGTTTATTTTCTTGTTTTTTTTTTTGCCATGTTGTACTCAACAAAATTGTATGCTGAAGGATTTTTACCCAATTAAAATTCCAAAATAAATAGGTAGTAAATTCAGAATAATAAAATGGAATCCATTTCAAGATTTTAACAAATAATGTAAAATATTTTTTTCAACGAATGAAAATTATATAAATTGTAAATTCCAAATACTCTAAAAAATGATCAATTTAAATAATTAAACAAATTATTAAAAATATTTTCTTTTACTGATGAAAATAAAAAATTAAATAAATGGAAAACTTAAAATATTTAAACAGAATAAATTTACAAATAATTGAAACATATTTATTAATACTTCAATTTTGAATTTTATTATTATTATTTATTATTTCTTGAATTTTTTTTATCTGCTTTCAAATAATTTACATAACAATTTGTGGAATTGGCTCTTCGCCAGAACAAAAAAAAAATGCATGTAAAATGGTTATGTTTGCTGCATTCCGCGAAATATGCAATTAAAAAGCATTTTAGAGGTCCGGTGAAAGCGGACAAGTTTCACGCACTTTTCAATGCGGCACGTGGGCGCACTGAAGCGTATGCTGTGTGTGTGTGAGTGTGTGTTTATCAGGTTCTGCCGCGTCCTTGCACACCACGAAAAAAGAGGAAGGAAGGAAGGGAAAACCCAGAAGGGGGAAGAGATAAAAAGGGGGCAAATGAAAGCGGGGAAAAGCGATGCGAGAATCAACATCCGGCGCAGGAAAACTGAGCCAGCAGCAGCAGCAAGTGGCAAGTGCAAGGTCAACTTTGTTGAAGGACAGCCGCCTGCCATCATCAGCAGCAGCGGGCCACGCCCCCTTTTCAGCACCCAACCCCTTACTTTCACCACCCCACCCGCTTTTTCCGCAAACACAAAGCGCAATTGTCGCGTTCTGGTTTCGTGAATTTGCCGTATTCGCTGTTTGTATTGTTGTTTGCCTTTCCATGTGTGTTGTTATGTGTGTGGTGTGTGTGTGGAGAAAGTGGGTGTTGGTGGTGTGTGCGTTTGGAGAAAGCGTATGTGTACTTGGCATGTGCCTGTGTGGTTGTGTTTACTATTCTCTTGGCTGTGACGTTTCATTTCATTTTCGGTTCGTTTAACGTTTTGCGGTTTTTTTAGCGCACACTTTGCGCTTAATTGCTGTTGGCCAATCCAAGGAGATTTTTATTTACAATTTTTGGCAAATGAAAAAAAATATTGAAGGACTTTTTGGGTAGAGATATGAAAGATTTTAGAGGACCAGTTCAAGGAGATTTTGGTGTTTGTGTGGTGAGGAATTTAATAGTTAATTTTTTAAGGTCCTTCTTTAGGAGTTATTACAGGTTTAATGTATTTTACATTTATTCTTAAATTTATAACAAAAATTTTAATATTCTCTTTAACGTAGAAAGATTTTAATATAATATTATTTTCAAAAATGTCTAGAAAATTAAAAATATTTTAAAAATAATAAATTAATTTAATTTTTATATAATGTATGCTTTTTTAAAGTTATTTCTCTACTCCTAAAAATTCCATTCCATTGTTCTTTGCACTCAAAACGACTCCCTCACCGTTTCCCAATTTGCTGTTTATCTTTGTCTCCTCCCACAATTGCCAAAATCCAACTTTACATATTTTTTGCCCCCATTTTATAAGGAAGTGGAAACAAAAGATCCCAAGGCTGCAACAAGTGTGCAAACAATCAAGCAAACGAACCGCACTGACGACCCTGCTGCCTGCCATGTACCACTAATTTCACTCGCATTTATCAATGTTGTAGCCCCCGAAAGCCTTGTTCTTGTTGGGATCTGTGGCAACCATCCTCTATTTTCCTTCCCCCTGCCATATAATTTTCTATGCCACATAATTCAAATTTTTTGCTCCTGCTGCTGCTGCCAGGCTTGTTAAATAATTCAATGCTAATCTTTAAATTAAAATCAACTCCCGACCATTACGAACAGACGACGAGCTAAAATGTGTTTGCACTTGCCACCCAAAAAAAAGAAGAAGAGCAAAAAATACCTACTATATAAATAAAATGAAATAAAATTCTTCTATTAGCCTGTGTTGTTCCTTTTGTTGCACATGCCAGTGAAAATTTTATTTACTAACGTTGAACGAAGGTTTTCCACGCTCCACTGCAATTTTGTTGTTGGTGTCTGTGTTTTTCGCTTTTGCATAAAATTTTCACCAGCTCTTCTTCGCCCGTCGAAAAACAAAATGCGGGAGGGAAATTCATGAGGCGTGGTTTGGGCCGCTTTTCCTTGATTTTTAGCATGCCTTCAACAATTTGCGTTGAAAATTTGCAAAATGGTTGCCCTGTGTGTGTGGGGTGTGTATGGGGTGTGCGGTGTATGTGTGTGTTATGTAATGCTGGCTAAAGTTTGCACTCACTTAAATAGATGCCAGAGAATCATATCCTGGCTGCGAATAATGTGCAGGATCCCCCGTGTCAAACTAATGCCCGAAGTGTCACAGAATGTGGGCGTGGCGAAATTAAAAATTCAAATGAAAATGTGCTGTGGAGGAGAAAAAAAGGAAAAGCGAAGCGGAAAGGCAAGAAGGAAACCCCGTTCCTTCGTTCCTCCGTTGAAGTGGGTGGAAGCAAACAAATTAAGGACTTCCTTGCAGAAGAATTTCCTCCCCCCCTTCTCCACTCCACCACTGATGACTTGGCACTACACAGAATTTCCTCCTTCTCATCCTTTCCTTCTGTAATTTATTTTAATGCAAACGCCTTCACTGGACTCTATTTGGGTTAGCATTAGAGATGAGAGTTTAATCTTGTTACGATATTTAGATTTATATATAAAACAAGAGAGAACGCTATAGTCGGGTTGGTGTCCCGACTATCTAATACCCGTCACTCAGCTAAAGGGTTGGTGTCCCGACTATCTAATAGACGTAACTCAGCTAAAGGGAGTGCTAGGGAGATGGAGATAAAACTTTGATCAGGCATAAGTTTTAAACGAATGGTCCGATTTAAAAAATTTCTTCTACATTTCGATAGGTATTGATAAACACAACAAAACTGCGTTCCAACTTTTCCGATATATTAAAATTTTTCAAATCGTATATAAGCTATTGTGGGCGTTAGAGGGGGCGTGGCACCTTTTTGAAATAAACTTGCGCTGCGTAGGAACCCCTAGAATCTACATGCAAAATGCCAATCTTCTAGCTTTTATAGTTTCCGAGATCTCAGCGTTCATACGGACAGACAGACGGACAGACGGACAGACGGACAGACGGACAGACGGACAGACGGACATGGCTAGATCGACTCGGCTAGTGATCCTGATCAAGAATATATATACTTTATGGGGTCGGAAAAGCTTCCTTCTAGCTGTTACATACTTTTGCACGAATACAATATACCCTTTTACTCTACGAGTAACGGGTATAAAAAGTTGACAAAAATATTTCAACATAGAAAAATATCTATATCAATTTCCGAATCTATGTTTTTTTTCTTTTTTTTTTTAATTAACAATTTATATTAATGTCATAATTTTGCTATACACCAGTACTAAAAATATTTTCTATCCAAAATTTAAAAAAAGTATTTTATTTTTATTTAGTTTATATATTTTATTTTCATATTTTTTTATAATTTTAATATTATTTTATCTTTTTAAATTTTAAAGTGACTGAAAATTCCCTCACTCTCTTCTCCCACATCTAGTTAAAATTGTAATTTCCTGCCACTCAATTCCGACTTCCTTTGGACTTACTCTAGGTTCTCCTTTCCTTTAGTCTGGTTTTGTATGCCCAACAATTTCAAGTTGGACCCACTTCAGTATTGTCCTTTTTTCCCCTTTTGCTTGTGCAGGAGCCACTTCAAAGTTGTCAAAAGGGTTTTGTGTGTGTAAGCCGCTTAAAGGAAGAACAACAAGTGAAATAAATATTGGTAAATAACAAAGAGAATATGTTGGGAAATATACTTACTTATTTCGCAGAAGCGAAAGTTCAGGAGAAAAACTAGTTGAAGCCGCTTTTCAGCTTCAGCTTCGGACTTTGACAAAGCAGAGGAAAGGCAGCCTGGGAAAATCAGTGAAAGGGAAAATAAGAAGGAGAGACCATAAAATTTATTGCTCACCTTGGACACGTGGGCGTAGCTCAACTTTAATTAACCCTTTTGCGATGGCCCCTAAAAACCCAGAGAGATACAAAAGGAAGCCCCGGGATAGGCTTTTAAATAGAAAAGATATAATAAAAAGCGTAGCGCAGGAAAGCCTTTTACAGATTTCGTTTATCTTTTCGGTTTTTCACAGGGTTTTTAGTCGTGGTTCTGCGGCTTCGCTAGCCGGTTGCATAATATTCACTTTCTTTGTGCGTTTTTTGCACTGAGAACAAATTTATAAAACAGATGAAAATATATATAAAAACAATTAATATTGACCTAGGAAGACAAAGTGCTTTTATCAACAGTCATCTTTAAAACATGAATATCATCATCAGTTGGAAAAATCCTTAAATACATTTCATTATTAATAATTATTTTCTAATGTTATAAATCTGTTTGATTTGATGACTTAAAATAAAATTGATCTAAACTTGTATTCAAAGAATCCCAATATTATATATTTACAAATATTACATTTCAGAAATTAATTTGTATAAATATTTTTTTTTGTTCCGTTGTCAAGGACTCGTGCTGTCCGTTGTCAAGGTTAAAGTTAGCCGCAATAAAATGCAGTTGCCTCGCTTTTCGCTTTTTGCGGCTTTGATTTTGGGCTGTCCTTGATCTTGATGGGGGGTCACGGGAAAAACGAAAGAGCCCTGACTATCTGGCTTTTCACATTTTTTTTCTTTTATTTTTTCTACTGCCGCTGTGTTGGCTGTCATCATTATCATCCGGATTGCGGACCCACATCAGGACCGACTGAACAGGCCACATATCTGTCCCGCTTGTTCGCTTTTATATGACTAATGACTGTCAAGCGTTGACTTTTGGCCAGAAAGTTGCTCCTCATCGGTGGTTAACTAACCACCACTCATCATCCTTGTCTCCCCCACCATAATTCCTTTTGATTTATGGTAATTTGTGTATGCTATGTGGCATGTGCTGTTCTGTGTGCGGCGGCCATCAGTGGAAAGTATCTCGAACAAACTAATTACATAAATCCACAGAGCCAGCATGTCGGTGTCCTCAGGTTATCAAGTAATTAAGCTGTTATCAAACTCGGTCGTTCCAAAGAGGAAAATTCTCAGAAAACTCTCGGAATTCAATTAGACAAGCAGAGTGCCGAGTCAAGTTACTCAGGTATTATTTCTTTTCCCATTTGATTGATTGTGTCTTGATTACACTTTGCCTAACTGTGCAAAGGTTCTCCTTTCCTTTCCATCACATCCTTGTAATTTACTCCGAGTGGCGATAAGAGCACATTAGCCTGGCAGATTATATTGTGATTGCGTGATCAAGGTGATTCTATATGACCAGGGAAATTGCTTTATTTCTCGAATGAATTGAATTGATGGGAAAATGTGTGCGTGGGATTTAGCTGGGATTATTCAACATATATTTGGTTGCTTTGGAAATTAATTTGTGATGAAATTATATTCCGAAAAAATATTAATGCATGGATTTTAAGCTTTTGTATGAATTTCAGAGTTGTATTAAAAATATGAAAATATTATTTGATTAATTTAAAAAAATTCTATATAATTATATTAAGTCCTGATGAAAAATATTTCAGAAAAAATTTTATTTAAGGATTTAAAGCTTTTTTATTAATTTCAGATTTTCATAAAAAATAGGTAAACTCAACTAAAGCGCTGAAAAGTTTTCTTTAAGAATTTCTGATGTTAATTTATTTTGTCGATTTCTCGAAAAATACTCTAAAATGTAGTCGCAATTTCCCAAACATAGTTGCCCAATGGCCACTTTTACAAGATTTATTTATCTGTCGAAATTCCAATCAAATTAATTTTCCTCCATTTATTTACCAATCAAAATTTACTTTGGCTCGGCGCAGATAAATCTCAAATCCCCAATGATGTCTGTGGGACGCATTTCCGCACATTTGCAGCGTCAGGCAAACAAAATACAGATTAGGTCAAAATGTGGAGGGAAAAGCTGTGGAATTCAGTGGACGTCATCAAGCGAGATGACGCCCCTCCATCAGTTGGCCAAGAAAAACAAACAAACCGACCAACCGAGCGGGACAAACAAATTTCCAGCCGTTGTCCGCACATGCTAAAGCTAATGATAATGGTGATGATGATGATGATGATAAAGATAATGATGAGGATGCTGCCTAACCCACAGAAATGTCCAAAAAGAAAAACCAACACAAATTGGGGGAAAAAGAAAAACTATTCCCCAGTCGACCTTCACCCAATCGCTGCCACTGAATTTTTTGGCATTTTTTGTTTTATAACTTTTTGAGTGACGCGGAATTTTAATGAACTTCACCTTCGGCAAGGCGAAATGTGTTGGCAATTTGTTGCAGTCTTTACATGTTAATGAACTGTATACGATTTTATCTCTCTCTCTCTATAAATCTACATATATATATATCGTTTCTATTTTTGGCCCCCGAAGCACAGTTCTCTTATTTATTTATAACATGTTAATTTTGTTGCCGACTTAATGAATATTATAATTGCGGGGTTGCGTTCTTTGCATGTGACACATTGACTCATTGAGCGGGAATTTATTTTCCGCTCTTTTGGTTCTTCGATGTGAAAATGAAAAGTGATTCATTTCGGTGAAAATTCTCGCCAGTAAAATTCTTTGACGCCATTGAAAAATGTTGGTGTCTCTCTTCGGGGCAGATTTTTGTTTTTATTTTTATTTTATATTTTTCTCGATGTTGTCTCCTTAATGTGCGGACATAATTCATATGTTTTATTTCGCTGGCTTAAATTCCGAGCAGATAGAATAAATATTTTTTGTAGCCATGCTCCTACGTTTAACGATTTTAAATAAATAAGCAAAGGCGGGAATAATATAAAAAGTGTATTTTTAGAGGCGAAAAGGTTGTTCTTTTTTTTAAAGCCTATTACTGTCTTTCAAAAAATAAATAAATGTGGAAATAAAAATAAATATACCACTCAGCTTTAGTAAATTCTTCTACAACAATAAAAATGTATAAATAAATTGAAAAAAAATAAAAATGCGTCGGGAATTTTCTATTTATTTAGGTCAACTATTTAAACAAGATGAGATAAGGAGAAAACTTCAAATAATTTCTTTAAGAACAAAAATTCTTCCCAACTCCGATCCCTTTAAATTTGTATTCTCATGTCGTAAAGGAGAAATAATATTCCTAATGAGCTCCGCTGATCAACAATTGTCCCTCTAAACCCGCAACAATCAATCATATTTCGTTTCGGGCTTCATTAATATCTCGATGGCATCAGCTGATGACAATTCGGATGCCAAATACTCGCTACTCTACTCCTTGAGTTACATAAGACAAAGCCTTTGCGTTCCACATTCTGCCATCAATCATGGCAGTCAGCAGCTTGCCCTAGAGAATCGCAAATCCTTGGGCTGCCCGGGGCTTAAATTTATGTTTATTACTTTCACTTTTCCATCCAGCAGAAGAGGAAGACGAACAAGAAATGGCAGTAAATTATTTCTTTTTAATTATGTCGTTTTGACCGAAAATTCCCGCTCAAGTTCTTGTCAACAGATTTCTTTTTCGGCACGTCCAACCGAAAAGAAGATGAAATAACAAAAACAAACAAGAAGCCATCATCATAATGTTGACCTTGCAGGCATCCGCTGCTGTTTTTGGCCAAAAGTGATGGCTAATTTATTGCAAGCCTCTAACGCCGCCAGTCGCTAGAATGTTTTATTCGGGGCACTTCCGCTGTCAATTAAAGCAATTTACTGCCCAAGATGCCAAAGGAATATACATATAGTCTGCAGGGCAGCCATCGGTGCCATCCTATGCATAATTCAAGCCGTAAATGCTGAAACTAATTGCTCTGCGACAGGCGCAACACATGGCGTATGATTAATGTGCCCAACAGGACGCTTATCATTTTTTTTCCTACATAGAATAAATAAAAGGGAAAGACCGAGCGAGTCGTGTGACCTTCAGCTATTGATTGAAGCCAACGCCCTTAAGGGGGGGGTAGGGTCTATGGCATCAAAAAATCAAGTAACTTTGCGATTTTTTCTATAAAAACTGGTTGGATGGATTTAATTCAAACCAATTGTATATTATAAAGTGTCATTTAAATAACATCCTCTAATTTTTATAGCCGATACTATCGGCTAATATATCGGTGGCAAAGCGATTGCTGGAACACTATTAAAAAAAGGCGTTTTGCGGTGACCACTGTATCTCCTCCAAAAATTATTACATTTCCATTCTGCTTTTACATTTAGCTTAAGAAAAGAAAAAACCCGCCCCCTGGGGAACGCGATTTTAAAATTTTTTTTTTAAAGAATTTTTTTTGCATTTCCAAAGTCAAAAATGCGTTTTTCACCTAAAAAATTCGACTTTGGGCTTAAAAAAAAATACTTTAAGTTAAAAAATAAAAAAAACGCTTCCCAGGGGGCGGGTTTTTTTGTGCAGAAAAATATGCGACAAATTTGAAAACGATCGATTGAGCTGTTTAGAAATGCCGATGGTCACGGACTTTCAAAACGTGGTTTCGAGAAAAACGCACTTAAAGATGCACTTACGTACCTAAAGTCTTAGAGGTTGGGGTACTAGTTTTAGCATAACTTCTAAAGTTTTTGTCCGATTGACTTAAAACTTTTTTTGTAGAATCTTAAAATGTTAATCTACAAGAAAAAATAATACAAAAAAAATCGTTTTTTTTTTTTTTTGCTAGACCCTACCCCCCCCTTAACCATGTTTTAAGGATGGCTAAGGACGGATTTAGGATGGGGGAATGAACACGGTAGAGGACAGGAAATCCAGACATAAGAGGAATTCCTCCAAAAACTTGTTACCGAGAAAAGGAAAACTGTAAAATCTAATAAAATAACCTACAGGAATCGCTGAAATACGTAGAAACAAAGCTTATTGGTTGAGGGAAGCTTGTCTAGAACACATTTTTAGCCAAGCAATTTGTCTGCTCAATTTCGATAAAGACTGGGGTAGAAAGAAGTACAGGTAACACACGTTATAATGTTTTTAGTTGTGTTGGAAATTTTTCAAGGAATCTATCAAAAATTTTTTAAAATCAAATATAAATGAAAAAGTTGCTTAAAAAATCCCAATAATTCCCAAAAAAAAGCTTATTTTAAATTCTGTTAAAAATATGGAAGACGAATAACAACATAAAAAGATTAAATACAAACTAAATAAATTACGTATAAAATACCATTTTATTTATAAATTCCAAATAATCTATTTAAAGTTCTCTAAAAATCTAGAATAAATTTTTCTCTGACTTTATTTAGTGGTTTTATTTACTTTCTGACTTTAAAGGTATAAAGTGCCATTTTATTTGTTTTTAGTACCAAATAAACTATTTAAATTCCTCTACAAATCTACAAAATTAATAGTAGTTTATCTCTGACTGATTTTACTAGTTTTATTTATAGAATCACCACTGTAGAATCTTCTAACATCTCCTAACACACGAGTTTGTCTTTCCGAGCGCAGAATGTAATCATAATTCGGAGTATGCGTTAAACATAACAAAAAATAGCTCAAAGCACGTACGAAACACAAACACACATGGAAACTGGGAAACTGGGAAAACGTATATTACTGGCGAGTTTTCCCCTCCCCCCAGAAAAAGGGAAAAGCAGAGACACAGAGCCATTGTGTGTTGGGCGCTTTTCCTCCTGGCCGGAGGAGCTAAGCGTTTTTCCTGCAGCAGCTGAGACTGGAGACTGTGCTGTGTTATTTTGTTGTTCCAGCAATTGGGTGTGAAAAGCTTTTGGGGCCTGTTTGCGTTTTAGCCCGCAAATATGGCCTTGGGCCAAAGGGAAACTCTCGTTTGGCAGTGTTAAAGTGACGTTTACTGTTACTCAACTCGCACCACGTGTCGAAACACCACCCCACCCCTCCGCCCAAAAAAACCCAGGCAAACCTCTTGCCAAAAATGGTGAAAAAGTCCTAGGCCCTTGGGCTACTTTGCCGCCTTTGCCAGCTCGTTAATGTGCCTAGTGTTCTGTATACCCGTTTAAGTCTTTACCCTGTTAAGTCCCAGCCGTTTAGAGAGGGGCTTTCATTAAATTTAAACCCATGTCTAAGAATCCCAGAAATCGGCTAAAACGAGTGGCTCATCGGTTGCCCCAGACAACGAAATCCAATTTGACGAGTTTCCCTTTATTTCTACCTCTGCCATATTTTTCTCTGCTTCTCCTTTCCTTTTGCGGGCTTGCTAAGACGATTTGATGATATTGCCCCGTGTCTAGAAGTTTTCTTTGATGGAAGTTGGTCGACGACCTATGACAGGTGATTGTGTCGAGTTGAGTGTGTAATCCCGGTTATTTGCTAGATAAATCTGGGGAAAAACCTCTTGGGGTTTCTGGGGTTCTTTGGGTGAGCAGCTGCTGTGCTTGATTAATGAGTTGAATTTAAATGGTGTCAATTTGACAAGCGACAAGTTGATTCACTATTTCAGTGTGGGAGAAATGTGATGTTTTCGATAGAATTTGAAACAAATTATGTTAGTATCGATATATTCGATATTTTTCGAACATCGGTGTTTATCGGATACATAGATTTTTTTATGACGTTTTATTGGAAAGTAACCAACAGAAATATTGCCTTTGTTTTTGAAAACATCGATATTAAGAAAACGATAACTATAAAATATCGAAAATATCGATGCTGTCAAATCTCGATAATTTTCAAGCTTTAACAACCCATTTTTCTGCTTTATAAATACAAAGTCCAAAAAGAACCATAAAAATGTTTTTTTCATTTTAAGGAAATGTATTTGAACATAAAATTAAAATTATTCTTATACCCCAGTAACAACCATTAAAATCCTTATTTTTCAGTCCAGAAAAGAAAACCTGAATAATTTATCAAAGAAAATCGCTTAATTGAGTTTTGGCCACTTTTGACAAGCAAGTGTCAAAAGTTCTTCAGCTAAGACGCAAATGATGATGATCGTTATACATTAAGTCTTAATGACAGTTGACGCTCGCTGCAGTTCATTTCTCTATTCATCCTATATCCTATTTTCTTTGATTTGCCTAAAAGAACTTGTCTCTGTTCTGCTTTTTTTTGTTTTATGGCCCCTAAGAAATTAATGTCGCATTGTCTCTTAAATTCCTATATATTTTCTGTATTTTTCAATATGCTATACCAGCAAATATATATGTGAATATTTGTAGGCTATATAACGCAACAGATTTATGAGGCGGCAGCAACAAAATTTAGCTGCTACTTTCTTAATTCGATAGATGAAATCAGCACTCAGTTATGCAGGGTAGCCAAATAAATATAAATATTGTGTATAAAAATGAAAACAAATGAGCATTGGAGGAGAGTAAGTAGCCTACATATAATAGAGCCTAGAGAGTATTAAATAAATTCATTTAAAAGGTCGGACACTGTGGAAGGTGCGTAAATCTCTCTCGCTCTTTCGCCTGATTTATGGGCGAGCCCAAGAAGAAATTGTTGCATATCGTAAAAAATGAGGCTGGGCAGCACATACAAAACGAGAAAAGCATAAATAACATTTAATTTTTCTTGAACTCGGAAACGACCCCAACAGAAACGGAGAAGCCGAGAAAGGGAAACAGGGAAACAGGCGAGCAAAATCCACCCGAAAGTTGATGAAAAACCGTTTCGACAGCACAGCCCGCATAAAGAATTGGTCGACGACGAGAACAAAATAATGCCATAAAAATAAAAATAAAAATCAACAACGTGCGAGTCAGAGTTCGAGTTCGGTGTGGGCAAAAAAAGTTATGCCAAAGTTGGCGAACCAAGTTCGAAACTGCAAATGGGTAGAAAGGTCGGCGGTTCAACTTGAACTGCGGTTTTCCAACATAATCAAAGACTGCGAGAAGTGCGGGGGGAAAAACCGGAAACTTTACGAGCCGCACACTCGACACATGGACAGCAGTCAGCCCCTATCCCCTTTTTTTCCCACCCCCCCCCTTTCGACCACGCCCACTTCTCCAGCCCACGCACACACACGCGCCACACTGCGGTGTAAATTTTATAGATGCGCCCAGAAAAGTAGGCAACGCCAAATGGCAAAAAGCGGCGGAGAAAGCGGTGGAAATTGTGGGTGAGAAAACACAGAATTCCAATTAGAGATTGGTCGGGGGCCCAAAAGTCCTCCTCATCGAAAACGAAAAGCGACGAACATTCCATTTAATTGGAATATAGCAACTGACTTTCACTTTGGTTTCGCATTTGCACAAAAACTTAACTTTTAATTGGAAATTTTCGAGTTGGCCATAGTTTAATGGGTGGTAATTGTGCAAAGCATTAAAATATTTTTCCCTTGAAATATGATTCAAAATAATTATTGTAATTAAATATTAAATAGAAATTTCAATTTAAAATGGGAATTAATAGTGGAAATTAATAAAACAAATTAAGTACAACATTTTGTTCCTTTGAAATACGATTAAAAATATTTATAAAAGCTTTCAGTAAATGGAAATTAAAATTTTAAATTAAATTAAAATTAAAAAAACAAACTACATTAAATTTTAATAGTTAAGAATTAATAAAACATGTTTATAAAATATATAATTAAAGCTAGAATTTTATATGTTACATATATTTTTTAGTTTCTATGGAATATAATTAAAAATAATTATATTTATAGATAACATTTATAGGTAATTTTTCATATTACCTTTTAAAGCATAGAACTGTTTTCCGCAACAGCATCTATAAGTACGCAAAGGTTAAGTTCTATTTTAAACCGAATTTATTTAATGAAAATAAATAGATTTAGCTGTTTTTAAGCATCCTCCGAAAAGCCGAAAGCATTTTGTCGGATTCCACCCACTTGAATTGACCATCAATCGTCACCTCCACATTTTGATTTCCCTCGCCACCCAAAAGCATTTTTCTCATTGCGATGACAAATCTTTGGCTAGAGAAATTTCGTTAATGGGGAAGCAAATAAAAAATAAGTAAATGCTTTTCCTTGGTCAGAAAAAATTCAAGTGATGGTTATGTTTTTGTGGCATTCGACCTTCACCTTTGTGTACATTTCAATGGGAGGAATTTCACCTAGTGGGTGGTTGTTTCGTTTCTGCTGCAAAGTGAAATACTCGAAACATTATTCAAGTTAAATGTTACATCTCGTCGTCCCGCTGCGTTTGCCATTTGGCTTATAACAATTTGGCCGGGGTAAACTTAATTTATTTTTAATCGCCTTTTAATTTGGCGCTTGCATTGTTTTGTTTACTTTGGATCGTAAAACTTTTAATTGTTCGTTCGCAGGTATTTGAGCTCCGTGCCTTTGTCTGCAGCCCGCTGTTTGATGTGTTTATTTTTGCATTAACCTGCTGAAATGCCAAACGCATTTCAATCTCGGCCAGCGAATTGTGGGCCAATGTGTCGTCTTTCTGGCTGCGGGGTGTAAAATGTTGTTGCGGTATTTCTCCTCGGTATTTCTTTATTTTTCTTACTCGCCGCCTCGTGAGTAGAATATTGAAAGTAAACAGCCGAGCTGAAAAAGGCCAAAGTTCAGAGATACTTTTGGGTGAAATGTGGGCTTAAGTGCCCCCAAAAATGTATTCGCCAGCTAATGGAAGTCTGTGAGTAAATGTAGTATATAATATATAGCCTGCGAAGCAACAGCTTAGCTAAGGTGAAAGGGCATCATCGTATATTAAATCAAACGGCGTGTGCAACCCCAATTTCGTATAGTTTATTTGCTCAACTTGACAATTTTGTCGTCGTAGGAACATCCGAAACCCTTTTTCGCAGTCTGCTGCTTTACATTCAATAAAATTTGCCATTGTCAAGTGCACTTGTTCGAGTGGAAAATGTTTTTCGCTTCGACAAACACGAAAAAACTGTGAAAAGACGAATGGCTAATAGAAAATTGTGAATTGGCGACGAGTTAACAGGCAGAAGAGTACTTGCAAGCGAGAGAGCTTTACATGTCAAAAAGGCGAATTGATAGGGGAATTTCCATGGAACGGAGTAAAAAGTGTGATAAAATTAAAAATTCGATCCATGAATGGCGAAAGAAAATTGCAAGTGACAAGTTCTTTAACTTAAATCAAAGAAAATTGGCCAAGACAAAGTAGTGCAGCAAATTGTCAACTTATGTTAGATAAAATTCTGAACTAATTTAAAATATATAGAAATTTATAGGACTTAAAAAATAAACAACTAAAAATCTTTATTTTAATTTTATTATTGTTATTTAAAAGTAAAGAGTATTTATAGCGGGAAAAATTGATCTAATATTCTTGAATTCATAGAGAATAAATGGATGTTTTCAGTATTTATTTAGAATTTATTATTCTTATTTTGTTGCAAAAAGAAATTAATATAAATCCTTTTTTCTATTGAAAAATAAAGGTATTTATACTATAAATTTTATAGTAGAATTAATTTAATCCATTTCTGTGGATTTGCCCATATGTATTCAAATCACTCTTTTTCCTTTATTTATTTTCTCATTGAACTAACGAGAGCGAGGTGGGTGCATTAATTAAATTTAATGAATTGTGACAGAGTGTTGATTTAATGCCTGCACAGCCGCTGCAAATGGGGCGGGGGTGCGAGATGCCGAGATTGCGAGATTCTTGTAATTGCCAAGTTGTTTGCCGTGCAGCACGGGGCGTATACGTGATGTAGTTTTGTAATTCTAGCAGTTTTGGAGGCCAAGATGCAGTTTTTACGGGCTCTGGGCATATATAAATTTCTCTAGCCAGGGTTAAAGTCAAATGCACGTGTTGTTGCCTGATATTCGCCCATTCTCAAACCCCCCAACTGCTCATGGGCACATGGCGTATGAGTAATGTAATTTCGTTGTGACGTCAAGCTTTCCCTGGGCCTGTCAATCTCTAAAGGGAGATCCATCCCCCACACACACATGGGGGTATCTCTGCCCCACATCTTCTTCTGAGTTTTCCCGCCTCACATGTTCTCGTTTATTCCCCAAATGTCCTCAGACTGCCATGCAAAAACTGAAACTGAAAATGAGCTATGAAAATTTGTTGCCTGCGGCTTTTTTGCAGCAGCATTCCCAGGGCTACTTCCTCACTTTACTCGCCCCTCTGCCCTTTGCCACCGCAAAAATACACAATGCTCATTGCTTATTTATCAAATATCCACACATTGCCTGCAGCTACAGTGGGCCCTCGACTCCCATTGCCCAACTTTTCTCGCCCCCTTCCTCGCTGATTTGTTGAGAGGGAGCAGAAATGAAACAAACGCTTTTTTTGGAAGAGGTCATTCGGAGAAACCGATTGAAAATAAAATAAATCAGTTTTTGGGGTTATTTGAGTAATTTGTTATAGGATTATGGATAATTTCCTGCTTTCACAAAATGATTAATTGATTTTAAGTTATGCAAGCTACTAATTAGAATTTATTACTTTATATATTTTAGGTTGTGGGCTTCAATCTTTAAAAATCTATAACATTTCTAAACCATTTTAAGAATTCTAATCAGTATTAAAATGTATTACTTTATATATTTTAGGTTGAGGGTTTCAATAAAAAATCTGCAAAATTTCTAGATTATTTGATAAATTGCAATCAATTAAAAAAGTATTAAAATTCCTAAAAATAAACTTTAAAAAATATTTTCTTCTTCTTAATTAAATCCAAATTTAAATTCTTTAAATATTATAAAAAATAATCAATACTTTCTCTCTGTGTACCTGCTTGAATGCGATTGTGTGGGTGGTCGCGCAATTAGTTGGCGACTGCATAACGAATTGTTCACTGTCCGTATTTTTCCCCTCGATTTTCAACGACCGAGGGCTGAATTATAAATAAATCTCCGCATTACGTTTAACATGAATCCAAATCCCGTGTGACGTCACTCTGTGTGTGTTGTCGCCCACACACCGAAATCAACTTTGTTGTTGCGTGCGAGAAAATCATATTGTGGCAGGCAAACTTTAATTAACTTGGTTGGGGTATAAAGTTGTTTTCGAGAATCACATTTGACATGATTTTTAAATAATTAATTCTGTAAGTGAATAATGTAAACGTGAATGTTAACTTGTCTGAAATTAAGCCAACACTTTATGCATTAATTACCCAGAAAGGAGACGACTGTCTGAAGGCCCCGAACCCCCGAAAATGTGGCCCATTTGTAATTGCAGGCCAGACTTCTTGGGATAATTGATTAGAGTTTTGTTTTAAGTGTTCGGAAGAAGGAGGCGGCGGTGGGGATTTGGCCGATAATGATTTTAGCCATGTTTGTGTTTGGCCACGTCGTGTTACTCAACTCGCTGTGTGTGTGCGTGTGTTTGTTTGCTAATTAGAGGCCAAACTTTCTGCTTAATTAATGTCATTAGTGTGCACATTGTTCGGCAGACAGAGAGAACGAGAGATGTTCTGTGATAAGGGAAATGGGAACTAGAAAAGGAAAGGGCGGGTGGGAAAACTTTACTTGATGACTTTCCCCGAATGATTACAAAGGACAGCTGGGGATTCAAAGGTCCCTGCAGTGAGACAAAATAATTTAAAAAGTGCATTTATATTTAATAAAATATTATTTATACAAATTCAGGATAATATAATATTCTTAACGTTGAAAAATACTAGGAAAAGTATCTTTATTTTTCTTTAAATATTCGAAAAATATTTAAAGTTGATAAAATGCTCGGAAATTGATTTCTATTTATCTTTAAATATTGAAAATATTTTATTTATAAAGATTCAGGTTTTAGTAAAATATTTTTAAAGTTGAAAATACTAGAAATTGATCTCATGTTTATCTCTACATATTAAAAATAAATGTTGTTCCAAATATTAATATTTTCATTAGTAAAAACCTTGATCCTAAAGCTTTTTTCCCGTGTACAGATTGCCCGAATAAATTCAGGAAATAAGGTGTGTGGGCGTATTTTCATCAGATACAAAAGCCCAAAGATATCCAGCTAATTTCAGGGCCTCACTTTGTGTTTTAAGTTCGGCCTGTCAGCTCTAATTGATAAATGACCAAGAGAGCCAGAACATTTTATCTCAATTTGCATAATTGATACTGAATTTTAATTGGTTTTCATTTTGCTTACATTAGTTGGAATTTTGTATACATTACAGCGTTGTTTAGTATGCAATAAAGCTAATAATTTGCACCTATGTCAAAGTCAAGGTCTTTTCCTTTGACAGGCGGCATCAAATCAGATTGGAAAATATTAAAAGCTTTAGAATGCATTTACCAAATGATTAATTATTTAATAAATAATTAAATATTTAGCCATTACTTCACCTATGTCAAAGTCAAGGTATTTTCCTCTGCGGTTTTTCTTTTGACAGCCATCAGATTTATTCTTTTTTCTTGCGCTGTTTTTTGAACTTGATGCGAGAAAATAATTTCATTACTTCAGCGCGTCAAACAAAAAACGAAACGAGAAAAATACGCTTTGTTTAAAAACATATTTAGGCAAACACGTCAAGTCTTTTAGGTTGGCTGTTTGGCTGGCGAAGTGCCAGTGGAATTCGTATCTGTTTCGAATAGTTTGCCGAGGTGCTGACGATTTGCCACGCCTCTTTCTCATACTATATAATATTTACCGCCTCCGTGGGCAATTTGTGCTGCGTATTTAGAGCCGCTTTGATATTTATTTACGTGCGATTAACAACCCAACTGGTATGCAATCCGAATTCTTTCCTTTTTCCTTTGCACATTTGCATTTAATATTCAATGAATTATTCACTGCTGCTGCTGCGGTTTGTTTATGCCACGCAACTTGTTGAAAAATTGGAATTAATTTGCTAGTCCGAACCGCCAATTAATCGTCTGATGGCCGTGTGAGCGATATTTTCATTTCTGTTTAGGCCATAAATACTTTTTCTTTTTCGTGTGTGCGGGGGAATTGCGCAGGATTTTCGACGGCTTCTCTTTGGCTGTCTGTCAACCGATCGGCGAGTGCAAAATGTATTTGGAATTTCACTTTAATTGCTTTTGTAAGCGATCTTCTACTGAGGTCTATTAAGGTTGGAATTTTAATTGCGTGATCTTTTGCGCTAATAGTACGAAAATAAGATATTTTCTTCGGCTCTTCTTCAGTGGGATAATGTCTAAAAATAAAGTGGTACGAGTGAAAACTTGGGACTTTGGGCAATTTCCGGTCGTTTTGAGGTTTGTTTTTGTTGTTGCCCACATCACATCGCTCTTTCCTTTATACCTTTCACTTAAATTTAACAAGGAAATAATGCGCATCCGCCATGTCAGCCCATGAGGGAGGACAAGAGTCCTTGCCGCAATTTGACCCAGCCGAGTTGGCAGCGCTTAAGCCTTTAACAACAATTAAAAATATTACTCTGTGACATGTGGGCACTTGGAGAAATGGAGCTATTTTCATGAAATTAACTTGAAAAATTTAAAAAATAAGAAAAATTAATTAATAATTTAAATATAGGTGGAACTTATTTTTAATAATTCAGAATAAAAATAACTTTTTTATATGAGTATTGCAAGTATTGGAAATATTTTTATAATGATAAATTAAAAATAAACTTAAATATTTTCTAAATTTTGAGTAGTATGAAAAATAATTATTTTATGAACCAACAGCAAAAAACCCCACCATTTTATTATTATAGATAGAAAAGTGGAACTATTTTTCTAAAAGCTAAATAATGGGAAAACAATTATGTTCTCCACATTTTTCTCTTGGTACACAAAAGAGCTTTGTGGCCAGTGAAGTGGTTGGACGTCCAGCTGCCCGCCAGGCAATTTGCGGACTGCCCAAAGGACTCACCGCCAAGCGGAGGAGACCCAAAGACCAAAAGCCTCTGACCAACCAGCACACTCACACACACAGCAAACACCCGACAATTAAAGTAAAAGCTTGTCAAGTGCACATTCTCCTGCACACACGAGTACATATAAGCTGCCAAGTGGATTGGCTACTTTTTAAACATAAATTAGTTTGCTCCTGACTCATTTTGTTCTTTTTTCGCTTTCATTGCAGAACCAAGAAAAGACAAGACTGATGCACAACAACAACACGGAGGCAATGGCACAATATCCACGCCCAACATCGAGCAGCCCACCTGCCAGGGCTCGATGCTCCCGCCCCCCGGAGGCGGTGGCCATCACCAGGTGGACGGGAGTGGCAAGATGGAGCGCCCCAACACGCTCTCCGGCGCCAATAAGCTGACCCGTCGCGGGGTCAACATCTGCTACCACAACGAGCACATGTGTAAGTGCGACAAAATGTCCTTGCGAATCGCTCTTAAAGTCGTTAGATATTAAGACGCTGGGTGGCAGGGAAAAAGGAAACTGGAGAACTCAATTAATTAGAAAGAATGTATTTTTTCGACAGGCTGTTTAAGTTGAATTTCCATTGGAAAATATATTTCAAAAGTCGATAAATTTGTATAATTAATATTTTAGATGCCAGATAACTTTTTCTTAATATAATCCCAAAATAAGTATTCTTGTTTTTTATTTTTTTTTAAAAAAAAAACTGAATTTAATAAGTTGTTCTGCCAGCGCTCTCCGAAATATTAATTATTTAGTTCTCTTTTATTAATTCCAAAACTTACTTTATGGATCTTTAAGAACTTAAAGATCTATCAGTTTCCTTTTCTCTATCGCCCAACCTCACCCACACTTAGCCACTGCGCACACACCACCTATACAGTTACTCACCCACGCACACATGCACACACACTCACACACACATTGGCTAGACTCGAGGAAGAGCTGCTCACTTACTTTCTTCTCTGACTTTCTATCTCTCTCTCTCTATAAATCTATCTATCTGTAACTTCTACTTCCTCTCCTCTTTCCACTACAAAAAACAAAACAACAAAAATGCGAATACGATTGCGAACCACTTTTCTAATTGATCTCAAATCAGATGGCGAAGATGGAAAAATGGTGGGTGGTCCGCCAGGCAGCACTCCGCCCCCTTATCCGGGTGGCAAGTTGCCGCCGGGCGTGATGCTCAGCGAACTGCCGGAGCCGCCGATTCCGCTGTCGGAGATCGGCCCGATCCCACCGCCCCCGATGTTCTCCACTCCGAGTCCCACGCTCATCGCAGGACGACCTCACGGGCCAGGCGCCGTCAACGATCAGGATTACCAGCAGGACTATGACTACGATGGTAATTCCCGACCTTGTCCCCGAACCGAACCCATCCTGGAGATACCCCAACCAAGAACCCATCCCCACTTTTAGATTAGCCAAACCTCAGCTCATTAACAAAAACGCGCACTTCATAATGTATGCTAGTTGGGGAATATGTATGTTGATATTAAGTTTACAAAAAAATCTTAAACTAATATACCATATTATATTAAAAATCGTTATAAATATTGGTAATATTTTTATAATCTCTTATTTGCTTCTAAATTATGAAAATATTAAGAAAATTAAAAAAAATTCTTAAACCTCCATTAAAAGTTAAAAAAGTTTTAAAAAACCGCAGTCAGAAAAGATTTTTTAACCTGTTTATAATGTTGAAAAATAAATACAATACTGTAAACTTGATCACAACACCCCCATTAGCTAGTTCCCTCCCCCAATCCCACGACCCTAACCCTTGAACATTTAATTTCCATTTTGAAACCTTACTAATAGGGATTTATCTTCCCCCAAATAGATCACGATCCGGATCAGGATGAGCTTGACTCGGACGACGAGTACGCCCCGTACGGTGGCAACCATGTGCGCATGATGGACACGCAGCGCGTCGAGGAAATTCCAGCCAAAGAGCCCAAACCAAATGCAGTTCCTCTCAAGTCGGCGCTGAAGAAGAAGGGCGGCATCCAGCCGGCCTCCGCCTCCACGCCAGTGACGCCCACCCAGGAGCATGGAGCGGGAAGCGCAGCATCGGCGGCGGCCATGGCAAACAGTAATGGCGGTATTGGTTCAATGGCAGCAGCTGCCGCAGCAGCGGCCCAACAGTCCGCCAATCAGCGTCCGCTGGTCGTTCGCCAGGATGCAGCGGGCAACAACTATTCGCTCAAGTGAGTACCAGATGGTATTACCAGATGGAAAAGGGATAATACGGTTTATGCTTAAAGAGGGAGAATAAGAGAAACTATTGCAATGGACAAATATGAAAGATTACCTATAAATGACTATTTTTAAATCTTTCCGTTCTGGATGATTTTTTCTACTCTCCGTTTTTCTTTGTCAAGAATTTTATTTTAAATTTAAATAAATGTAATATTTGTGTTATAACGGCTTAAGGTGTTAAAAATTATATACTTATTTCAAATTGACCAATAGCTAATTTAAATATAAAATCAAAGAACATTTTTTAATAGATTTTTCTATTTGTACAACCAACAAAAAACCATTATGCTTCCCCGTGATTTAGCATAAACCGAATAATTACCCTTTAATGTAGCATAATTTTGTACCGTTTAACTAAACTCCCTGTTGACCTGTTTAAACACGCCCCTTAACTACCCCCAATTTCCCCACGTTTTTTGGTAGTTTTTTATTCAAACACCCAACTAAAGTTTGTTAATCTGCCCGGAGAGAGTTTTTCTCTCTAGTTTAATCACAACTTTTTATCTACTATTAAACCGAAGAAAAGCTCACCAAAGAATAGTTCCCCCAAAAAACCCTTTAAATATTTGTTATGTTTTTATTGTTACTCGATCTATTTTCTATAACAACAAAAATTTGTTCTCTTCTCCTTCCCCTTCGACTGCCCCCCGAAAACCTGTGTTTGTTCTATTTCATATACAATTTCGATTCGATTCGTTTGTGTGTGCGTGTCGAACAACAACAAAAACCCATTCACTTCTATATCTACTACTACTACTACTATCTCGACTAAAACAACAAAATATGTAACGAAATATCAGGCCAATACTACGACCACGGATTAGACTATGGTAAACAATTTTTAGCTAATTTATTTGTAATGTGAAAATCATGAAACCCCCAACAATAAATGCTTTTAGTGCACCCTCTCACATATATCGCTCTCTTTCTAAATGTTTTAAATGTTGTTATATAACACTACACTCGTACTCAGTTGTATAACACTCCCCGCAGTCCTTTCGAAAATAATCCCCTCACAAACAAAGCAAAACAAAACAAAGCAACAAAAACTGCTCTCATTGTATCCTTGCACTTTGCTGCACTCTAACACTCAGCTGTCTGTATTTTTGTACAAGTTTTTGTTTTATTTTTGGGTAAATAAAAACTGAAAACAACTTTACAACACTGGTAGTTCTCTCACACAGACACGAACAATCACCCACACCACTGTACTCTTACTCTTATTAAATTACTAACTTTTTTGCTGCGATTTTCGTTGTTTGCCTCTTATGAGTTTTTCCTTTACTTTTCCACCACAACAACACTCGAATCCTCTCCATTACACCCCTGTAACAGTGTGTGTGTGTGTAACTGTATGTGTGTATGTAGAATTCTTTTTCCGTGAAAACTTTCTTTGTCTTTTCTTTTTTTTCGCCACTGTTTGTTGTCTGTTGTATTTTCCTCTGAGTCCTGCATGTTTCATTTCAAGAAGGAATTTGTTTCAAATTACAATTTGCCTTCTCAGTTTTAATTTGATATTTCCCACATTCGAAATATGCAAAGAAGAAAAAGGAAAAACAGGGGGAAAACCCAAAAAGGAAATGAGTTTCCCGGCGAAGAGTGTGTAGGTCAAGTTTTTTCATTAGGCAAACTTTGCCTTTAAGTTGTCCAGAGGCCAAATGAAAACTTCAAGGGTGCCGCCAGTGCATCGAAATTGAAATTGAAATTCAAATTGAGTGGAGGACAAAGACAGGCTCGAGTATTTCGCTCTTCACTCGTTTCACATGACTGATATGGCCAACAATTTATGCACTTTATAACGCACAGAAATCAAATAAAAAGGAGGCAAATATGTAAAATAGCTGCAGCAGCGAGCTGCGTAAACGAAAACCGAAGCTCGGCGAAACGTGCCTGGTAAAAAGCGATTTCTTGTTGTGAACTCCGCCCCCGCCCTTCAATATCTAACCATCTGTAAATCTATCTATCTATCTTTCTATCGGAAAATGTGAGAGTGGGTTGAATTTATGGTTATGTCGCACTATGAATCCATTTTGATGGAGGCTAAATCGCTTGAAATGTGACGGAGATGTGTCGGGAAAGAAGAAATGTGGGAGAGCATAAAGGTTATGGTTCAGCAGGAATTTTTAAAATGGGGAATGGATGAAGTTAGGAATTTTTAGATATTGTTAAGCAATTCAAAATATAAGATTTACAGATTTCATAGAAAAACAGCTTTAAAAAAAAGTAACCAATAAAAATCCTAAAGACAAAATCTACCAAAATATCTTCCTTAAATTCTGTAAAAAAGTTTTGATCTTAAAATGGTTTGCAAATTTTAAAATATTTTCAAAAGAAAATTATAGAAGTTATGTATTTGATTCTAAGAAGTAAAGAGAAAAAGGGGTATAAATTAAAAATCCATTTAATAAAATATTTGGGCAATTTAAACAATTTAAATGTAAAAAAGTGCAAAATAATGCCTCCATAAATTCAGAAAATAAAGTTATAATCTGCACAAGAGATAGCGACTTTCCGTGTGGCATTTCCACTCGACTTCCTCGGAGACAGTTACTAGGAAACTATGT
Organism: Drosophila prostipennis; assembly: GCA_037075205.1. Taxonomy (NCBI): domain Eukaryota; kingdom Metazoa; phylum Arthropoda; class Insecta; order Diptera; family Drosophilidae; genus Drosophila; species Drosophila prostipennis. The sequence continues at coordinate 457,565 of JBAMCJ010005201.1, read as the reverse complement.
AGAATGTGGTGCTTCTTTCGCCCCCCGGGAAAACGCGTCCTGCGTCGCTCATCCGCCGCGTGGTCCCCGCACAGCACACACACAAAACACCAGGCTTTGTTCAGTTTTTATCCAATCGTGTTTTGCATTAACGCCCCAAAAGTGCGGCGGAAGCAGCCAAACGGGATATGACATTCGAGGCGAGTTTTTCAAACCCCCGACAGCTTTAAGTACAAAGTCAAACACATGAGCGTTCGTATACGTACGTATACTCGTATGCATGTGTTTTGCATATTATTTGCACTGGTGTGAGCTGCCAGATGTGCACTCCACGTGCCGTTTACAAAAAAAAGAGTAAAAAAAGAATACAAAAAGATGGGAAGGGGACGGGAAAACCAAACTGCCGCAGCAGCAAAGGAAAATAAAGAGGTGGAAAAAGCATTTTCATTTTTTTTGCACTTCGGCTTGGCGACAAAACTTAAAGGACAAAAATGGGAAAAGATAGACAAGATACAGTGGTGTCTGCCATAATAGGAAAGAGGTTCTCATTTCCTGAATGTATTTAGATTTTAGGGATATTGAAAAATCGAAATTGAATTTTATTTCCAGAGCAATTTAATTTTATTCTCAAGATTTAAGACCAGCAGGGGATATTATTTTTAATAATATGGAACAATGTGTAGTGAGAAATGTAAAAATATAAAGGTTTATACATTGTAAAATATAATGATAATAATTTAACTTGATGAATTTGAATTAATTTTTTAAGAACGTAAAAAAAGAAATTGAATTTTATTTTCAAACCAATTTGATTTTATTTCTGAGATTTAAAATACGAAGAGCGATATTTTTCTTTAAAATTATTAATAAAAATATATTGGTATACATTGATTTGAAATTATGAAAATAAATGTAAAATGTAAAGAGGATAAATTATCTTAATATTACATTTTTTAGATAAATTAAATAGTTGATTTATTAATAAAATAAAATATGTAAATGGTTTTCCCAACCAAAATAATAATTAATTGCGCTATAAGCTCATTATTAGCCTGTAAAACCGTGCCAATTAAATGCGATTAAATATGCAAAACAGGTACTTAAACTGTTTATGTATATTCCGCGCTACCATTTCACCTGCAAGTGTAGGATGAGATAAAGAAAGACCTAGAGCTGTGTGCACGTGGATGAATAAATTTAACACATGCAGGGATATTTATGCACATGTGAGTGCCAGAAGCTGGCTAAATCTGGCAGATTGCCTGGCCAAGATTGCGGAAGGAGAGGCAGGCTAAGAGGAGGACTCAGAGGAGGAAGGACTGAGACTGCGAGTGAAATGCATGGTCTGTCGTCCGTAGTTGCCAGTAGTTACTGTTTGTGGTTTTGCTTTGTGCGATGTGTGTTTGTTTCGTAGTGTTTAATGCGTCTGCTAATGACATAATGACACAATGCCTAATATGCCCTAATGTGACGCCTTCTTTGATGCTTAACCCACAGCAGGCAGCAAATGTTCAACATCCAATTGCCGTGCACCGTGGAGAACAAGGAGAATGCCCGGCCCTTTGTGATACGCGAAAGCAGCAGCGATAGTGACGACAGCGATGGCCATATTGTCTACAGGGACGAGGATAATGACAACACCCGACTGGCTAAGCTGGCCAGGAAAGAGTCCCTTTCCCTCAAACTGCAACTGCGGCCGGACAAGCAGGACCTGATCAACCGCAACATCCTGCACCAGGTCAACGACAACGAGCTCAAGGAGTCCAAGGAGGCGATCGGAGCCCGTCTCATCCGCCGGCTGTCGATGCGACCCACGGCCGAGGAGCTGGTCGAGCGCAACATCTTGAAAAGTGAGTAGATATCATATCACGGGATGGAAAGGCTTTCTTAAATCAAGAATTTTACATAGAAATCAGAAATCAAATACCCAAATTTTACATTTATTCATTATTATTTCCATTTATTTAATATATTTCCTGATTTATTAACTAGGTTATTAACACCCTTTTATTTATCCAAACAATTTCTTGTTTTATTAATTAGGTTATTATAAACGTATTTTTAAAATACATATTTTCAAATATTTTGAAAAGGATGATAATGGTAGGAGATCATAAATATTATGCACCGATTATTTTAATAAATTGTTGAATGTATATGAGTTTCGTTAATTTTTGTCCCAATAATTCATACATTTCCTTAAATGCCTTTGTACATACGGCTAGAAAGTTCATTATATAAATTTCACTAGCATAAATTTCCCAGGCATCTCTGTTAGTTCTTGATTTTAGTTGGCATTGCCCCTTTGATTTCTTTTAAAAAACTGAACTTTATTAATGTCATTCCTTTGGTTTTGTGCAGCTCAATCACCCGCCGAGGAGAAGAAGCAGAAGGAGGAGAAAAAGTCGTATCTGTTGCGCAAACTCAGCTTTCGGCCGACCGTCGAGGAGCTGAAGGAGAAGAAGATCATCCGGTTCAACGACTACATCGAGGTCACGCAGGCCCACGACTACGATCGGCGGGCGGACAAGCCGTGGACAAGACTGACGCCGAAGGACAAGGCCGCCATTCGCAAGGAGCTGAACGAGTTCAAGTCCTCCGAAATGGCCGTCCACGAGGGCAGTCGGCATTTGACGAGGTATGGAGCCTAGTCAACCCTTAAGGAAATTGGGGGAAATCTATGGGATTTAGGGAAAATAGTTCGGAACTTAGTTATAGCAATTGTCAGGAGTAGACTTGAATTTAAATTTACTGATCAAAAGTTAACCCAAATCGAATGAGCTTTAAAAATAGTTAAGACAATTTAGTTTCTGGTTATAAAATATAGGACTTTACATATTGACTCTTTTTGAAAGGGCGTTATGACACTCTCAAAAGTGTTGCAAGGCCCAATGCGCTTTTGTTTTATCGATTTTTAGACTATTTGCTAGTTTAAATAGGATTCTTGGTGTTAAACACTCAATTGGCCTTTCCAATAATTAAACTCTGTTGGGGTAATTGACGGGCCAGGGTATTTCGCGCTTCGGTGAGCAAGGACAGCCACTGTGTGTAACTGGTTTTGCAAATTGCTCCCGTGGGTGGTGGGTGAGGTCGTCGGTGGTCGGTGGGCTAAGTGGGTGTACGGGTTCTGGGGCCAAAGCAATCTCGCAATTGAGACATCCCAGTGTACAGGCCCCTGAATTATGTAGCGGGCGTGTCCTTGCGGCCAAATCGAATGGCCAAAAAGTGAGCCAAGCAAAAAATTGCCAATGCCAATGGCCAGTGAAGTGTCACGTGCAGTTTTGGCCACCAGTCACCGAGTCGAGTCCCTTACAAATGTATTTTGTCGATATCTGAATCTCTCTCAGCAATTATCACAAAGGATTCGGTGGCGGCAACGTTTTTCCATTTCTATTTCCATTGCAGTTTTTGCTAGTGGTTTCTAGTTTTTTTGTGTTTTTCGGGGAGGAAGTGGATAATGGCTTTTGGATTTTGTGCGCTCGGACTTTATCCTTAAAGAGCTAAGCGACCTGCCACACGCCATTTAAACTTCAGCCGCATTTAATTCTATTTCCAGGCTAGGCTACCGAGAGTCCAAAACAAAAACTAATCAAAACTTTCTCTTGCAGATTCCATAGGCCATGACGATTGCAATGGCAGCAACTTTCCAGCAAATTACAACAGCAACCCAAGCAACAATTGTATTTTATGCAGCATCAAATTGTCAACAAATGTTTAAAAGCAAAAAATTAAGCCAGCCAACTAAGAAAAAAGGAAAACTTTCAAAAAACCCGGCATAGAAATGCAGATAAAATAAAATGAAAAAATACACAAAAAAAAGAGAGGAAGGAGCGTGAAAAAGCGAAGCAGAAAGAAAGGCCACATTCAAGAACATAATAATTAATAATTTTAGGTTTCTGTTGATCATAGCGAGAGTGCCGCTCGGTTTTCTAATTTTAAGTTCTTTGTTTCAACCTCTTTATTTGTTAATTGTGTGTAAATAAAATTCTTTCGATATTCAAGCCAATTTCACAACGCAAATCAAAATATCAATTCGTCTTTTGTAGAAATGTTAAGTCGCTTTTTGAGTCAAGGCAATTATGTATTATATTATATAAAATTAAATTAAACAATTAAACAAGAACAACAACAAGGAGAAACACTAAATGATATTCAATTAAATAATTACATTAAAGCAAACAAAAATGGCTGAGAACAATTCATTAAAGCTTAGACATTAATTTACACTTACCGTTGCTTTCCATACATTTTTAATTTTTGAATTAAGCCAACTAAAACAACACAAAAAAAACCAATACAAATACAAACAAAATAAAATTCTAAACGAGAAATTATGTTTTACATTTATAATTATTATTATTGTAAAAAGCTTAAACGTAAACAAAAAACAACACATTAAACTTAGAACTACCACATATACGATAATACGGAAAAATAAATTCTAATTTTTCGAAAGACATGTTTACGAAAGATAATTTTGTTGTTTTCGTTATTATATATTTTTCAGCCTGAGTTCTTTAAGTTCAGTTCTCGATTGTCTTCTAACATGTACATACATACATATCGCCAAAGAAAATTTGCAAATCCAAAACTTATCGTGGAGAGATAGGAAGGCAACCCAAAAAGCAGACAAAAGAATGCTCAAGCTGAAGATAAAAAGGTACGGGTAGAAAGTAAACCCTAAAGTATATAAAGAAAACTCTAATAATAAATGGCAACAAAATATCAGGAAAAATAAACTGAAGCAAGTTGGACCCAGAATGAAGTTTTTTAGCGAGGAGAACCAGTAAAACGAAAAAAATTACAACTTAAGACGTAAGTCACGTAACCTAAAACTTTTTAGAGACAGAGTACAGAGTTCGGAACCAGATGGAACAACATCACGATGAATATTTATTTTGTAAAAGCAGGGAAAAGCGAAACTGAAACTTTTACCCAAGCATTCCACATAGTAAACTTAACCAAGAAGAAAATATGGAAAATTTCCCAAAAAAAATAAACACATAAAATTGTAAATTTTGAGGCAAATGCAAATTGAAATGCTCGCGCGTGCTCGTGAATATTTAAACTTAAAAGACGTAAAGTAAATGTAAAACTAAAACTAAAGTTAAACTAACACTAAAATTAAAACTAAAGCGTAACGTAATGAACTCCGTTTCAAAGGACACTTAGTAAGATACAGATACAGATGCAGACACAGCATATAAATTAAACGAAGCAACTTATTTCGAAAACACCCCGATTAAGGGATAAACAACCCGCGGAAATTAGTTTAAACGATACAGTGGCGCTTCCTTTGCAAGTTTCATACTTCTAACCGAACGAACCAGGATGACTTGTAGTGTTTCTTCGGTGTTTGGATCGAAACTACATATAGCAGGCAGTCCTTCGTTTCAATCCGAATCTGAATCTGAATCTCTCTCTATGTCTGCCTCTTGCTTCAAAGCGTTGCATTGTCAAAGTTAAGCAATATAAATTGCATATATACATATAAACAAATATATATAAAAAACAAAAGCGAAATAAATAAATTATACATATTTAATGACTATACAAAAGGCAGAATATATATGTATATATTCATTTATGTATACACCTATTTATATGAGATGAAGAGCAGCCGAAGCTATACAACTCTATCAATATGGGATAGCATAGTTTACACTTTTTCTATGGAGCGATTTATAGTGTACGATACACAAGAATTAGAGCAGAAGAGCCAGAGGCGTCGTCGTAGTCGTCGTTGTCGTTGTCGGTTTCGACCCCTTCGAACTCCCCCGAGCAATATGCGAATGCGAATGCGATATGCGAGCTATCTAGAACCGACTTTCGTATTACAGCAGGGCCTTTCCTCCTCGATCCCCACCAGTTTTCGTTCTTCTGCCATTGGTTCTTCCTAACTCCCTATTTTTCGACACATCTTTGCCAATTTCTGCAGTTGCAGAAACAAAAACAAAACAAACGAGTAAAAAATAAAAAAGATCTATAGCAATAACTAAGAACACCATGAAGCGATTGGAGAACAGAGATTTTGGGCCAAGGCCAAGAAGTATGAAAAATAAATGAAAAACCACAGTAAAAGTTGTGAAAATTTGCAAATGCGAAATGGGTTAAGTACGAGTAAAGAAGTTAAGTAAAGTAGCGGAATAAGCGTAGCGAGAGTTTTGGCAAATAACAGAAAAACCGAGATCACAAACAACAGAAAAACCAGAAAAATATTGAATAATAATCACCGACAAATTGAGATTTAATAAAGATTTAATTACTTACAAAAAACACCGTTGTTTTCTCTACAAAAAATATATTTAGAATTTAGGAACGCATTTTTGATGTGAGAACATGTTATTTATTTTCTTTATTACAGGGGCTCATTGTCTCGTCAGAAATATCAAGATTTTATAAAAATCGTATCACATACAAAAATGAATTTGTAAGATTTTTAAGGCTGGTGGCAAAATTAACAAGGGATCTCCTGAAAAAAACATTGGAATTAATAAGTTATAATGTAATAATGATTTAAATACTTACGAACATGATATGATATATTACACACATTAATTTATAAAGATCGGTTTCCGGGCTGAAGTAACTTCGATCTCCTTAATAAAGCTGAATGGCTTCTTGGAACATTTATAAGGGATGGGCTGGAACGTTGAAACGTTTACAAATCTCCTGGACACTTTCGCATGCCTCGATGGCATTGGCCAGGAGATGAGTCGAAGTCTTCAGCAAATCCTCCAGCTGCAGATAGTTTGAGGCCAGGATGAGTTGCAAAAGGAACCCATAGTCGGCATTCTCCTCGATAAGGAGTTGTTTGAGAATGGTTTTGAGCATATCCTCTTCATCTTCTTTGAGATCTTGCACCGCTGCTGACCACTTGATTATAAATCTCATGTTTCTGGCATCGACTCTAGCCAATGGAATGGGATCATTCGCGTTAACCTTCTTCTCTTTCTCCAGCATTATCAAATCGCGAATGGGCCCCATCTGTAGAGCCAAACGAGTGTCTACTGTATGAATCACTCCATCGTTAGTCTTCAGATCTATGTATTTTGGGTCTTCTAATTCTGAAGAGGTGGTCGACATCTTTGGAAATTTTGTACCTTGTATGGGTTCTTTTCTTTTATGGGTTTGTTTCGATATCGAATGTTCTATGCTTGCTGTTGAGATGTTCAACATTTTTGATTGATCCAAAAAAGCCAACTACGTTTTTGATTGTAGGTTATATTACTTTTATTTATTTAATAAAATTTATTTACTTAATATTTTATTTAGTTGATTTTATTTAATATTTTGTTACCTATATTTTATTTATGTCACCTTAAATAAATTATGCTTTTAATAGAAGCCAAAAAGCAATCTAAAATTTTGTTTTCCATGTGACCGCCTAAAAATATGTTTTGCGATCTGCTCAAAACCGTTTGTAAACCTCTTGTCTACTTTTGTGAAGCTGCGGCTGTTTTCCATTTCCCACAGATTTTGCAGCAAATCCGCTTAAGCTTTTGTGCGAGTTTCCTCCCCCCTCTTCATTCAAATTCCGCTTTAGCCAGAACACATGACATTCATTCATGGATTCCACGGCGTTTTCCTCGGCCATTCTGCACATATTTCACATGCCACGTACCTCCGGTGGTTTTGTTTATATCTCGCCGTATCTTTGCATCTTGCGTACGTGCCAGACCAGAAAAAATCCAGACGAGTGGAGTTTGCGAGGAGGTGAAGGGCCCCAGGTGAGGCGACACCAATCACAATCATCATAAGACCATCATACCATCGTCATCCCAGTTGATTATGATGAGCTCTGGAGATCTTTCGTTTCGAGTCGAGTTGAGTCGAGTGCCTGTGCCTTTTTATTTTTGTCTTTTCGACTGGGCCTCTTTACTCGCGAAAGTTTTATCGCCGCGGCGAGATTCTAACATTTTTGTGTGCATTCCACTTTGGTGCGTTTGTGGTTCCTCCGATTTCTCAAGAGTTTTTCGCTCATAAAACGTACTCGAACTCATTAAAACGCGCACTCTGATAACTGAGATGGCCAAAAAAGCAAATTGGACACCGTCAACTGGGGCCGGTCGACTGCTGCGAAGGAATATGGATACACTGAGGAAAATTTTTCTTCATTTAGACTTAGCTAAATATATTTTGATTTAATATTTGCAAAAAGTTAACTATTCATACCTATTTAGTCATTATACCTATTTGGTATGGGTTTAAAACCGAAAAAAATACATTTATAATTTTATTAATATTTTATATATTTTAGTTTTTGTTTTATGAATTTAATAAATAAATTACAAATTATTTGTATTATATTTTTGGAACAGAAAGACAATTTATGTTTATAGTTTCCATACAGAAGTATTTAAAGCTCTTAAATGAATTTAATTTTTGATTTTTAACGTAAATATTTTAAATAAAAATTCCTCTTGTTTTTAGAAGACATAGCTCTCTTTATTTTATTATTGACCACTTATATATTTAAGATATTTTCTTATCTTCTAGCAACTTAATTTTCGCCGAGTGTAAGCGCCGACGTGTTTGCATGTGCGTCTGCTGCTGATTTATTTGATGGCCAGTTAGAGATGATGTTCTTGCTGTTGGGGGAGCACGTTGCCAGGTTCTCGAAATGGGGCAGACGGCGGAAAGATTTAGCCAGCTTTCCAACAGCCAATTAGCCAGGTTCACGTGTGTGTGGGAAAACCTGGAAAAATGACTAAAGAAAAATAGAAATGAAAGAAATGCAATAAACACCCAGGGATCGAAGGGTAATGAAGAGATCCATTCCTTTCGGAAACATCAGCTGGCCTATCAGCTATCAGTTGTCCTGGAGCCATTTTTGCGAGCACTATCAATCCTCGCGTATCTGGACAATCGGTTAACACTTCAGCATCGATGTGCCTTACAGTGCTGTCCATTGTTTTGGGTCAGCCTGCCTTTATTTTGGTCTTTATTTTGTTTTTTGGGAGGCCCGGGAAATTTGCATTTGGCCTGTTGGCCAGGTTCGCGACTCCGTGGAAGTCGCCCGTTTGTCCCTGGGCTTTCTTTATGACCCGACTTGCAGTTTGCAGTTTGCTGTTTGCAGTGTTTTTCTCTTAGCTTATTTATATGTATACATTTTTCACTGTGGCCTTTTGTTCGCTCGGCCGGCCTGGCGGAGAAAAGTTTATTTGATTCTATTTTCATTTTATTTGAATTGTGTTGTGGCTTTTATGGCTCGACTTTGCGCCGAGATTTGTTTGTGAAAGTTGGCCAATATCGATGAGGAGGCTCCTCTTGTCTTGTCTTGACTCCTTTGTTGGTGGCTCAGTGGTTCGGCGGCTCGGTGGTTCGGTGGTTTCTGTTGTCTTCAGTGGTGATTGTAAAACAATAAAAGCAACACCTGACTGCCGTTTGCCAACAATGGCGACGACTTTGTTGGTGGCCAGGCGGCCAACAAATGCCGGTTAGATTTTATCTCTGGCTGTATGCTCTATGCTCCTGGCAACCCAAACTCCAAGCGCTGTCCATTTTTGGCCAAAAACAAAACATGCTTATTGTTTGTAGATTTTCCGCAGCGTTAAACCAAACATTTCAATTGCGTTCGGATGCGTTTTCCCAGTAAATCGGAATTTAAGGGGAAAATTTGCGGTATTTCATGGGAACAGCAAGTCACCATCTTATATTGCCCTTGAAAAAATCTTTAATTTTTAATATGCCTTGAAAAATAGAGATTATAACTGGTAGATTATTTAAAAATCAAATTCGAATAGTCTTTTTATGGTTTTGTAGGTTTTTTACAGAAATTTCCCATATCTTCCTATAATTTTTTCAATTTTGAAAAATGTTGATAATAAAAAATATTTATTTTCACTTAATGATAAATTCACCATAATTCTACCCCACTGAAAACTCTTTAAATAAATAAGTGAATATATTAATTCAAATAACAATGGCCATTCTATGTTTTTGCTAATACTTTTTTTTAGTTTCCTTAAGAAATATTCCTCCATCTTATAAATTCTAAAAATTCTTTATACCAAAAATATATTTATTTTCACTTTATGACCATTTTTAATGATACTTTTCCTGGGTGAACAAATTAAAGAAGAAAAAGAGAGATGGCAACGGGTTGAGCTCAGCTGAAATTAAATCTAAATCTAAATAAATAAAAATCGTGCACTGTTAAGTGAAAGGCATCGACGACGATCTGTGTGCAGTTGCAAATTTAATCAATTGATGAGGCAGTTGCAACTAGCAAGTTGCAAGTTGCAGGTTGCTTGCCCGTTGCCTTTGTTGTTTTGTTTGTTGTTTTGTCGATGGCTGCCAAGCAATTTGGATTTTGTGGCACCAACTGTAGCGGCCGCAAAATAACAACGATCCTGACCAGAAAGACATTTACATTCTACTGTTTTTGGCTGATTGTTGTTGCTGCTGCCGCTGCTGCTGTTGCAAGTGTCGCTGGCACATGCAACAACAGCAACATCAGCGGCAATCGCCGCACACTTTACACGCTGGAAACCGTGACTTTAATTTTCTTTTTACTCCCTCTCAACGTTTCAGTTTTTGATTTGTTTTTGCCCCTCTCGTTTTCTAATTTTTTGCCATTTTATATAATTTCAAAATTCATTTCCCAATGGCCGCGCTTTTCATTAAATCGCCTCGCAATGTCGCCAATAGTTTTTTGTGCCCGCTGCAACATAGTTTTTTTTGTTATTTCTGCAACCATTTTGGCCATTTGGCTGCCAATGCCTTTAATTTGTAATTACATTGCACACTTTACTTTCGTTTGTCCGGCTTTGTGATTTATGGCCCACAGAAATAAACGTCCAAATTGCTAAATGGCAGGCATTGGCCAAATGGAATCGTGAGTGAAGTCACAAAGCGCTTGTCAATTTTCAGTCAGGCAGCCAGTGATCGTAAATGGAAGATTCTGAATAAGTCAGGAGATGATGGGTCTTTCTCTTATTTTATATAGCTATTTTGAGCAACTCCTTTCTTTGTTTTCCTGTAATTAAAATTAAAGTTTTTAACCTATTGGGGAACGTAAATGGATTTATTTGTGTACAATTAATACTCATATTAATTTCTAAAAAAATTGTACAGCTGTTAAATATATTTTTGTCTTTATATTATCTTATTTTACTTTAATGGCCAGAGAATTTAATTTAATATTTTTAAATATTTTAAAACCTTTTAAATAATATTCTCACATATATTTTCCTATTTTGTTTCTTTCATTATAATAATTATATTTTCTTTTTGGAACATTTAAATTGTTTTGTTATTTTTTTTTTATTTGTAACCATTTAAGACTTCTTCTTAACTTTTATAAAACTAATTAAAACGTTGTATTTTCTACTACAAGAATTTATGGGAAATATCTTAAATATTAAATAAAAATATTATCATCACATATTTTTCCTTTTTTTTTAACTTTTGACTCCATTTCCTTTTCATAAATATGTCATAACTAGTTGTACCTGCTGTGTGCTGTCTGTGCTATCAATAAATAAGCTCATTAACTGCCGGTAAAATGTTGCTGTTGCCGATGTCGCTTCACTTGACACTAGTTGTTGCTGTGGAGCAGCAACTACAGAGGCAGCAACACGCAATAGCAGCAACTCAACAGCAACACCCACTCGTTTTTGGAGCTGCAGTCAAGTGACACACAAGGCACAACACACCACACACTCGGGAAAAGTGCAACAGTTTCAAATCGCCTCTATTGACAACGGCAACAAGCATTGCAGTTGCTGTTACGGCGGCAACATGTTGCTGCAACATCGCTGCCACCCATTGATTAGGTGACCCTTGTAGTTTTTTCCCTTGTCTCGTGTCTTGGCCCCAATTGTCAATGACTTTAGCTGGTTGCCGGTGGCATGTTGCATGTTGCTGTTGCTGTTGCTGCTGTTGTTGTCTTGCCATTGATTGAATTACATACAAGCACTCTCCCTTGGAGACCTCAAAGCCCACCACCAACGCAAAAGGCAAAGAGTCAGGCCGGTTAGCCAGTTAATTAGCAGCTAGTTCAGAAGGCTGCTGTCCTTGTGCCAAATGTGAGTGGGTTGTGGGATCACCTGGTGTGGGATCAGCAACCCAACTGAAGCCAAGAAAACCCCTAGAAAATAACCAAGAAAATCCAATCAAAGCCAGCTCAAGGATGTTTATATCTTTGCCACTCAAGATTGTATCTCTATCTCCGGCTTTATATATATTTCACTGCGTTTGGCGCACATAATCCTGTCTTTTAGATAAGTTTCAGCAACCGTTTGCAGTCCACACAATCCGCAATCCTTTAAGCGGCTTCCAATGGGATTTAGACAGCAGATACTATATCACCATTAGCATGGCCTGCTCCCCAATCACTCACTGTCCAATTGCATAAGGCATCAACCTCAGGTAGCCCCGCTATTTTTCCCGCTTTTCCCTCCGCGAAAAAACCGCATTCGACGACGAACTTGTCCTTAAAATGTCAGCCAAAGTGTTCATTAATTTGTGCCCCTCTCGCTCGCACATTGTCCCTCTCCCTCTTGCTCCATTTTGTTTATGATTGTGGCGCGTGTGTGCGTGTTCGTATCTGTGTCTAGTCATTGATCATGAATTCCACGAGCTTGGCACTCGCTGCATGCGTCATTCAAAGCGGCTACCCCGCCTGCCTGCCACACTGAAAAAAAAGGTTCTAGAACCCTAATTAAATTATTAAAAAAGATTTTATACAGTTAAGGATATTTTCAAAATAAATATACATTTTTAGACCAACAATTTCATCCACCTTATAATTCTACAAATTAAATATTTTATTTTGAGTAATAAAATTAATTTAAAAATCGTTATACGAAATATTTTTTACCATATTTCCCATACAAAAATTTCACACTATATTTTCTACTACACTTGTGGAAAACTATAACAATATTTTCCCAATTAACTTTTTGTTTGGGGTAATAAAATTTTAAAAATATATATTTTTTAAAATATGTGATATAGAAACATTTTACAAAACTATAACAACAAAAAAATAGTTTAAATGTATATATTTTTAAAGCAAGTTTGTTGAAGTATAGATAACTTACAAAATATTATTTTATAAGGACTTAAATTGAAAGAAATGAAATATTCGAAATAGTTAATTTCGTTTTTATTTTAGCTAGAATATTTTGTATCTCAGTGTATCCATATGCATGTGCCACCACCAATTGGCGACACAATTTTTGCTGCCTTTGGCATGTGCCACCCCCTCCCCGCCCCCCAGGTGGTAGCCCAAAAAAAATAAATAAACCGCAGTGCAACCTACGCAAGAAAAATAATCTTTTGCCCGCTGCCAGTAGTTTGTAATTTTCATGTAAAAGTCGCGCCAAATGCAAAATGGCCCTGCGAAAACGACTGACTGACGTGCTGCCACGCCCCCTCGGGTTCCGCCGCCCTCTTTACCTACATATGCATTGGATAGCCGAACCAGCCAACCATCAATCTCAATTGCTTCGCGTTCTCGTACGCGACTCTTCGATCAATTTGCAGGCTGACAGGCAACAGGAACCCAACAAAAGGCAACAACGGTAATAAAAATTGCAGATTTGTCACAGCAATTCTTGTTGTTTTTTGCTGGCCTGATATTCTGGTTTATTTCATTTTCATTCTTTTTATTTTACTTACGTCGTGTGCCTGTAATTACTTTTTATTGTGGGTATTTTTTGTCGTACTTACTTCTTGAAGTTTGCTTGTCTCTTATTTTCTGTTCTGGATTTATCTCGCCCAAATGTCTACGCGTGATTAAACGCTTAAATTGCCAGATATGATATATCCCAATCCCAATCCCAGTTCCAGAGAGCCTGTCGCCGTCTGTTCTCCTCCGAGCTGACATATATGTAGATATAGGACCAGATTGCCGGGGATTGGATTGTCTTCTGGTTTTCGAAAGTCCGCGACAGTGGCCGCCTGTCGATGTTTGTTGTCTGTTTCTTGTCCCCGTTTCGGTTCTCCTATAAATATTATTCAATCACAGGCAAAAAGTGTGACAAATTCTTGGAAATAATTTCTTGGATATTTTTTTTTACCTTTTAAAGTATTTTTAATATTTTTTAAAAATGTGGCTTAACTATAATATAAATATTTTATGACATAAATTGCACATAAATACATAAATTTTAAGCTTTCAAATTATATTATGCATTTTTTGGTCTTTAAAAATAAGTTACCACTTTATTTAATTTTGTAAAAATATTCAATAATATTAAAACAATATTTTCTAGAATTCTTATTTGTATTACGAAACATTCTTGAGAGTTTATAAATCTTAAGCCCTCAACTAGTTTATAACCACCTCATTCGTTCGATGCTAAAACAACTTCAGGGTATTATTCAAATAGAGACATGTTCACACGCCGACTTCTCGCACTCCACAGCTGAAAATGGGGACTCTTTAACATAGTTTAAGACTTTATTTAGCGCCCACATCCGACACCCTGCAAAGTCGTCACTTCACGCTTAATTAGGCGCATTGTACAAATAGCTTTATCGAGAAGGCTTAAACAGTCTTAAACTAAAGACATAAAACGAGCTTTTGTCGCAGAGATGTGGCAGCCGCGAGCCAACCGAAAATGGTCAAAACATGAAATCCTATTAGACAAATTGAAATTACAAATGAGACAACGACGAAATTAATTTATTAATTAGTCACACTCCATTATGGTCAGCAGACAAAGGTGTTGATTGGGGAAAAACAAGAGGAAAACGGGGGAAAAGGGGGTAAAGTCAGTAGCCAGCGACATTAAATGCTGCCCACATGCGTTGCTGTTTCGGAAAATGCTTGACAGATGGAGTTAAAGGTGCACTGTAAAAAAATACAGGAAAGTGGAATTTAAAGAGGATTTATTTTTCAGAAGAATTAAGTTGATTTAGACTTCATTCAAGAAAACATACTATATTTAAAAAATGTTTATACTTTTTAGTTAAGCAGAACAAAATAATAAAAGACCATCAATAAATTTTTAATAAATACTAATTTTTTTATTTTAATTTTTAAATTTGAAATAAGGCTTTAAATTTGTATAGTGCTTTTGGAACTATAAGAATAAATAGCATATCTTAGGATGTATCTGGAAATATTTTAATAAATTCCATTTTTGGCATTCTGTTTATTGTAGCTATTATTTTTCCTGAGTTTGTTTCAGAGTGCAGTAAATTTCCAACTTTTGAGAGATTTTTTCACCGTGTGGCGCTGGAAACGAAGCCCAACTTCGAGTTGTCCAAGCCATTCCTGGTGTGAAAATGCCAGAGATCCAATTCGAGGCACGCAACTCAATGGCGACTGAGACTGTGACTGCGGAAAACTTTCTGTGTGGGTTGTTCTCCCCGGCAGACTGACATAATCGACGATAAGCGATCGCTAATTAAAATTATTAAAACCAGAAATGAGCGGCGGACAATGAAAATGAAATTTGTGCCATTCTGGAGTGGAGTCGCCTATCCGGATATCTCGGTGCGATCTGTGGGTTCCATTTTGGCCCGTTCTCGGACAGGTTGTTGGCAAGACAATTGCCGTGGCTACCGTGGCTACCACGGCCGAAAGGAGTTATCATGGGAAACTCGGGTAGCATTTGGTTCATTTCTATTTCAGCCTTCATCATTATCAAGTCGGCTCACAGAGAGATAGCCAAACTTGGGCGAAGTGAATGCTCGCCGCTCCAAGGAGGCAATTAGGCCAAAACGAGTGGGCCAAAAACCAACCAGCTAATTAAGACTTTTTCTGGGTGTCAGGCCTGCGATACTTGGATACCTGCCGAGCATAATTCATATCTGAAAATCTGGGCCTTCTCATATTTCGATTCGGAGCGTTATACAACCAGCGTTGATTTTTTTCAGGGGGAGAAAGTCTCGCAGCATTTTGTATTTTTAGCGCCATAAATAAGCGTTTTTATTAATGGCAGCCCATTAACCCCGACTAATTAATTAACAAATCCCAAAATACAAATCCACCGGCAAAACAAATAAGCCTGCCTGTCTGCTGATCTGAAACCCAGAAAAACATTCAAACTGAAGACTGACTGAAGATCACAGAGATGTTGTTCCCATCCAAAAAAGTCTGCCGATGGTGATGAGTTTTCAAATGATGCGTATCAATTTTATTTGAATTTTTTTCATATCAAATATTTATGAGCGCTCGTTAGATCATTCATGGTTGAAAAATACACGAAGTTTGACTTTGAAATGTGGTTGGTTTGCCTTAAAGGCCCAAACTATCATATCAAAGTTGGATATCAATGATCTGAGTTTGAAGATCTCATCCCAACCTCTGTACCACTTTTCAGTTTATTCACGCTGTCTGTATTTCTTTTCAACATAAATCTGTTGAACGCCCACGTTTGTCTGAATCTCACTCTTCGATGTTCGATTTCCAAAGTCGCTTTTTGTTTTGTCTCAGCTCGACTAATTTGCGGTGCGTGGAATTTTCGGTTTTCTTTCATTGTCAAAGTGTCTTCAAAAGTCTTCTTCTCCGATTTGAGAAAAGCGTTTAATAAATGCCGTAATAAATATTTATCGAAGACAATGGGCCACATTTCACCTGGATGGGCCCGATGAAAAAGGCCCCGTGGACTTTTCAGAGTGCGGTGGCTTATAAAAAATTCATTGAGGCAATTGTCTGCGTTGCAGATTATCTGCAATAAGTTCCCTCCCACAGGTCAAGCGTGCACATCAATTACTTTGGCACAGGCCCAAAAGATTTTAGGCCCGGGAATCTAGACAGG
Source organism: Drosophila prostipennis (assembly GCA_037075205.1). NCBI lineage: Eukaryota > Metazoa > Arthropoda > Insecta > Diptera > Drosophilidae > Drosophila > Drosophila prostipennis. Next base: position 440,865 of record JBAMCJ010005201.1, on the reverse strand, counting down.
AAACGCACACATAGCTATCTCGCCTTTGCCTACGTAGATACTGGGGGCTCGGAGAGGTACCAACACACACCATCCAGCACTTTGTTGACCTCTCAATTTAACGCTTATAATGCCAGGAAATGCCAACTTTAAGCAAGACACCAAACGGCAGAGGATGAGCACAAAGCTGCAGAGGTTGCGAGTACACAGGAAAAATAAAGATATTATGCCATCTTGATAGATAAAGTTTTTAGAAATTATAAATAATTTGTTATATATTTTTATAGTCTCATAAATTAATAAGCTGATAGTAACACCAACAAGCAATAAATTTTAAAAATGAAAATATTTAAATATACGTTAATACTTTTTACTATTGATATAATATTATTTGTTGTATTTAATTAATAAATTTAAATATTTTAAATAATAATGAATTTAAGGATATCCAAAAAAGAGTTTTTATTTTGAAAAGTATTTTATATAATAAATTTGTACATTAAATTGATTTATATAATTCTGTATTTATTTATATTTTATTAACTTTATATTTAATTTATATTAATATCAAATAATATACAAATATCAAATTTTAATATCTTTTTAAAGAAGTAAAGTGTTTGCAGTAAATACAAAAGTAATAATAAGTTAATAAAGTAATTAAATAAAAATTCCAAGATGGTATAATATTATATTTTTACAGGTGCTTACAATCTTATTTTTTTATCGGGTGTTTATTTTCATTACTTTGCTTACTTTTAAGTTTAATTTTCCATTAAACACCCAGTATTTTTTCCCGAGTGTTCAGCATCCACCAAGCTTGTCTGTTGTCTATGGAGAGTCACTTGATCTCGGCGTTGATTGTGCGTTGATTGTTTTATTATGAAGATGTTGATGGGGGCCCCTCGGTTATGGCTGTATTATTAAGCTAATCAAATGCACTCCACTGGCGAATCTTCAATGAGTTGTCAACGGTTTGTGGCGAAAGCTTGTGTGACCTGTCAACTTTTGACTGAATCGCTGGGATGCTCACATTCCGCGGGCTCATTTGCCTGCTCCGCAGTTACCATATCTAATTAGCCAATCCATTAACGTGGCCCAGGCCATGTTGACACCAAAGCGCCAACAAACGGCCATTAGGCGACTGTCAATGCTTTTATAATATAACTTTTTATAATTCTCGTTGCATTTTTGCAGCGACTCGCTGCAACATTTCATTAATCGAGTCACGACATTAGACATTCAACAGGCCCAAAAGCAGGCAGCTGGAGCTGCTGCTCCATGGCGCAGAGTATGGCGTATGGCACTTTATATAGAGTTGAAAATTTTACCCAGCCAGCCAAAAATTGCTTTGACAACTTTATCGCTGCACAGCATCGACAAGGGGCGACGTCAAAAAAAGCATTTGCTGACAGCGGGAAAATCGAGGGGGAAAATGGTGGAAAATCCAGGAGGGAATATTATCAGTCGACTGCCAACTGGGGGGCCCTCGGCCCAAAAGGGAATCTAAATTAAATCAAATAATCGACCTCAGCGATTTTCGCTTGATTCGCCAAACAAAAGACTCAGGCAACGAACTTGCCAGCCAGCTAGCCAAAAAATACCACACACCATGCTTTTTTTTTGCTTCGGTAATAGCCCGGCTAATGGATATATATATCTGCTATATCCGCATATATATATTCATAGATGTAGACTGCATATTAATTGCAATATCAATGCCTGACTACCGTGGCCAATTGTTGTTGTTGTTTGCTTATGACTGGGTTACTTGTTGCTGCTGCCTCGTTAGCGCTCGACTTTTAGTTCAAATAGGTTGAAAATGCTGTGTCTCTAGGTTTCAAAGGAGCAATAAAAGCTTAAATACTCTACTAAAAGAGGTAATGGCAAAAGGAAATGGAGCACCTTTGGCCATGTCTTCGGAAAAATGGCAAATAAACGCTATTAGGGCATGTTTCGCTCAAATATTGAGCAGTATCTGTGTTTAAAGAGAGCATAAACAGGCTGCATTCACTAATTAAATCAGAGTTTATTTGGCAACAATAATAGGTTATTTGGCTGAGATTGCTTTAATTTGGTGATCTTAACATATTTTTTGTAAGAGTCTTGCTTCAAAAATGATTTAGAAATATTTTGAGAGGCAACAAAAATTAACTAATAAGTCCATTAATAGTTGTTACACATTTTAAAATAAATAATTAATTGGTAGTTATTTTTTAAACAAGCTGTATTTATTATATTTGCTCTTTGCTAAGCTTGTTATTATTTTTTTTTCTTTTTTTGCTTTGAATGTAGTGACTATAAATAAATTTATTATTTTAATTTTATTATTTAATTTGTAAAAATCTCTACTAAATTCAATTTTATTTCCAAGTTGACTCCTGAATTTTCCTGCCTTTTTCTGCAGTGTTTTCCAACCCCAGTGAATGCACCCCTTACAATGTAAGGGCACAACAATAGAATTGAAATGCGGCGACTCCGATGTGGGGGCGTTGCAAATGAACTTTCCCACACACTCGGTCGCACATTGATTCAATTACGTGTCGGTTTCTATATGTATAGATACTCATACCTGCAATATCTGTGAGCTTTTCTGTGTGAGCCAGCCATTGCATGTTAGTTAGCATTTAGTTGGTACAACGCTCGGCTTCCTGTTCGCCGCATAATGAGAGCTGCTTTGGAGTCGGAGTCGCGAATGCGCTGCCCCCATATCATTATTATTATTGCAATTTTCGCACTTTAATTTATGCACCTGCAGCTGATTCGTGGAAATGTTGCTCTGCTGCTCTTACTGTTGCATTTTCAGGCCTCGCGTTTCTTTGGCTGCCATGGCCACACCCACCAAGCAACTAATCGATTTTGTCTAGCTATTTATGGCCAATAAATTTCACTTTCAGTTGGTCCCGACTTCATATTTAAATACACGCGATAATTTATCTAATTTTTGTGGCTTTATTTAAGTCGGCTTTATGGGGCTTATGAGGAGCTACCTGAACAAGTTTTGGTCGAGGAACTAATAGAAATTAATAGTTACATAAATTTGGTATTTAATATTAATTGTCTCATTTACAAAATACTTTAAGATCGGTATATTTATATTTGGAATAAATGAATTTGTATTGTTATTTTTAGGTATATTATTAATAATAATTAATAATTTAATTTAGGTATTAATTTGACAATATTTGATTTTAATATTACTAGGACAATATTTAATTTTATTTATTATTACAAAAGTTTAAAATATTATTTAATAATATTCGAATTATATAAATTAAATATTCCATTTTTATTTTTTTCCCAATCCTTAAAACACATTTTTTTCCTTTAAGCAGTATAATGTGTGTTCACAATTAGCCGTAATTGATCGGATTACACGATTTGTGGCTATAGTTCCCTGATCTCTGGGTTTCTCCATGTGAGATCCCATCGCTTCACACAACTTAGAGCACCTGGTCAGCGGTTCTAGTGCCTTGACCCAACCCATTGTGAACTTTAGCAAACGGCAAATATCCGAAAATAGAGGGAAACAATTGCAATTGGCCAAATGCAAGCCCGCAGTTTGCATTATTGGTTTCTATTTTTTCCCCCGGTTTTTGTGGGCTGCGTTTTCATAACATGACAGTCGGCGCAAAATGTTCTGCTGTTCATTTTTGGCTTTTCCTCCTGCCTCTTTTTGGCTATCAGTATCAGTGAGGCAGTAAAGCAAAGCGGCAAATCTGCAAAAGGTCATAAAATGTGTTGTTGCCCCGGTCGTGTAAATTTTTACACGCCGAATCGCACAGAAAACTAAAAACTGCGCCGAACCGCCAATTGTTCAGAAAAACGGCTGACATGCAACTTCAGAGTTTTTGGCCTTAAGTTTGAGCCAGAGTTTCAGTTTGGGGGCTCTGACTGCGACGAGCATTCAACTGTCAACAGTTACTACCGAAACGACAAGAGCCGCTAAATGCCGCCAAATAACTCAGAGCTGCGCTCCGCCATTTCGGCAACTACAAATCACTTTTACTGCCTGCAAACTTGGCCCAAAGTTGCTGCCAAGCAAGCGCCAGTCAGCCCAGTCAGCCGAAGTCCATTCGAAATGGCCGAGAGGCCCGCTAAGAGAGCCGAAAAAAATTATTTAAAGTATAAATAAAATTCTCTAAATATTTGCGCGTCGATTTTCCATTTAGCCGCCGCAGACAGGCATCGCCGAGCGGGCAATTAAGGTGCAATAATTTCGGATCATTAGGTTAAATTTGTCACGACCCGCTGCACGACTTCGTACCCCCGAGCCACCCCCTTAACCCTCTCGTGGCTCCTGTCCCGAAAAAGAGACCCCAAGGCAGCGGCGGCCACAACAACTGTCCGACAGAATGTAAAAGCCCAAGTCTGGACAAGTCGGAGAGCTGTCCATTTGGCTAGTCGATGTCCGCGGATTGGGACGAGGATTTGGATTTGGATTCGGACGCGGACGCAGATTGGCCCCTGGCAGCCATAATTTCGGTTACGGCTTGGCTTTGTAATAGGTTTTCTGAGAGCCACTCGGAAAAATCGAGATTAGAAATGAATAGTTTTTGCTATTTTAAATATGATTTAAATATGTTAGGAAGCATATCTTTGGAGCCACTCTGAAAAATGCACATATTAAATTTTCAGTTATTTTTAATAACTGTAAGATGGCACAGAAAAAATACAATAGAAAATGTTTTCCTAAAATTTTAAATTAAGTAAGAAACCCCACTTTTTAAATCACTTTGCATATTATTCGAAACTATTTGAGTTTTCTATGTCTATTTACTTACTTTTATATTTATTTAAAAATAATAGTTACTTTCTAGAAATTTACAAAAACAAGAACCATTTATAAGGAAGCAACCAGGATTTTTTCCCAGTGCCTCTTACCATTTCGCAGCGCTAGGTGGCGCTTTTAACAAATTATGACACAATTTGCGGGCCAAATTTGGTAAGCAGTTGACATTTGGCCATGTTTCTTGTCGATTGTCAGCGTCTATCGGACTCGGACAATCGGCCATCGGCGGATCGGCTGGCAAGTGAGCGCTATCAACATGGCACGTTGACAACGCACGCCGGCAACATGCAACATGCAACACACAACATGCAACATTTCAGCCCCGTTCCGCGAAAGTGACGCGTGGGCGATGCAAACGACTGCCATTTCGTGTAATCCCAGCTATTAGCATGGCTCTCTCCTTCGACTTCGGGAGGGATTCGACTTCGAGAGGGGGTCTAACCACATCCAAGTGCATCCAAGTTGCATTCCACAAATCGATTTCGCTGCGCACACGCACTGACCGCAATTTTGCGGCTTTGCCCAATGATTCATCGCCGGCGGCGGGGCAGCTAAAGGTGGAATATTAATAGATAGTTCTAAGAACGATAGTTGGTAAATAGGTTGGGGGAGTTTTTGGAATTTATTCTAGATATTTTTGAATGGAATTTGTATGAAAAATGGCTTTAAAAAGGTTTGAGTTGGAAAATCAACAAAAGAATTCATTTGTCTTTAAACTAAAATTTAATATAAAATATGAAATTTAATTTTCAAATCATTTCTAAACTCCATAATATAAGGATGTTTAAAATGTTTAACTATTTTTGTAATATTTTCTTAACCTACATTTATTTTAAAGGTCGTCACATATTTTAAAAATAATTTAAAAATATTATTCCCTCTTTAATTTAAAGTTTTTAAAATTTGGTTCAGTTTTTTCTCGGTTTAGCAAGAGACTTCAAAAGAAAATCTCCTAGAAATCCACCCACCTTGGCACCCATCTCTAGCAATTATCCGTGGCTCTTAAAATGTAACGCCCCACCCTTTTGCCCCCCGCCGGACCATTGGACAATCGGACAATTGGACAACTGGACAACCCCCGGGGCCAATGTGTGTGGCATTTCTGTCACTTGACGCTGAATTATTTTCACGCCTTTTTACAAATGTTTGGCTTGAAAAGCGCATGAAAAGCGATGGCGGGGGCGACAAACTGCAGTGTGTTCCACTTATGGCCAACTTGTGGCCTCAGCTGACGGAGATGGAGACGGAGACCCAATCCCATAACCCAAACCAAGCCAACAGTCAGACTCAAACTCAAAACTCGGACTCGGTCAGCATGGAGATTTGCTCATAAATCTGACAAACTCAGCGCTAATATTTGCGGACTTCGTTAGACACACTCGAAGGCATTTGATATGCCTTAAACGGGCCTGACTCTCTAGCGGAGTTGGACTTGGAATTACAGAGCGGACCTGTAGGTGGTTTTCGTTTGGGTTTTGGTCTGGGTTTTGGCTTTGGTTTTGCCTCTGCCTCTGCCAAATGACAAGTGCAAAAGCTGACAAGGCGGCGGTTACTAAAATGAAATGCAGACAACATTTTTATCTGATTAAAGAGCCGGACGAGTGACCAACTGCCATGGTAACCCAACTGGTAACCCAACTGGGAAAAAAGGAAAAGTGATTTCGCTTTGGGTGTACATGGGTTGGAAAATGGGTTATTAAATTCAAAGAAAAATTTTCGATTTTTATGGGTATGGTAGAATTAAAATACTTGGAAATATAACTTTAATTCGAAGACAATATATCTTTAAAAAAAGTCTATTCAAAAATAATAATACTTTAAAAGAAAATTGTTCACAGCATTATAAGTCATTTCGCATTTGTTTTAAGTATGTTGAAAATTTTAAATAATGGAAAACACACATAAAATACAAAGTAAAATACATAAAAAATAAATATACGTAAAAAATAAATATCTTAAAACTGAAAATCCTTTTAAAGAAAATTATTTACAACACCCCAAGTAATTTTGAATTTGTTTTGAGTATGTTGCAAATTTTGAATGAAGGAAAAAACACATAAAATTAAAAGTATGTTAATAATAATAAGAAAAAAATCCTTTTAAAAAGAATTTTTTACAACTCCCCAAACATTGAAAAGTATACAATTAAAATTTTAATTAAAAGGAAAATGCTTCCTAAAATACAAGAAAATTGTAGTCCTGTAAAGATTACCAAGTGAGACTCAACAGAAACGTATTCCGGTCAGTTCTTTTAATTTAAAAATGTATTTCACATGTTATAGCTTATAAGCATTTATTTCTTAGCAAATAACAGCTTGAAGTTTGACTAATTGCCAAAGGCGCACACTCCTTTCATTAGTTAAAATTATGACATCCAGTGGTGGCATCATTAATCTCCATCCCGGCCAACTGTTGTGCACCACTCACTCGTGGCTCTTGTTGCTTTTGACCTTTTTGCTCCACTCTGCACCACTCACTGAACTAAAGCAAGTTACACACTGCGAGTGCGGAAAGTACAAGCGACTAATTTAATTTTCATTTATCAAAGCGACTAATTAATTTCCCGCTGCGCTTTGACCGCAGATAGATAGAAATATAGGTGGGTTACTAGTGCTCCTACTTCTACTTCTACTTCAACTCCGCGGAGAACTGGACGTTTTAATTATTTAAATGCAGGCCGAAGGCTAGAATTCTGAATCTGGTGAGCAGAGGCAGGCAGCACTCAAATCGGCAATCATAGCTCATAAATCCATCAAAGTGTTTTTTTAATTTTATTTTACCTTTCTGGCCAGAACAAGGAGGCCAGAACAGAGCAAAACCACTCGGCCAAGTGCCCAAGTGCCATGCAAATGTTGTTCGACATTAAAAGCTACAAGAAAAGAACAATTGTTTTAGTAGCAATTGTTTGTGCTCGATTCGGGCTGCCGGTGGACAGCAGCTCTTGCAAATCTCGGCCAGTTTTGCGGGCTGCCGCCGTTCACGATTCGCATTGAAATGTTACTTTTTTACTTTTCAGGCGTTGCAGATTTTCCGTTTTCAGTTTCCAAGTTTCTCCTTTGTAAATGCCGTGACCGTGAATTGTTTAGAATAATTTGCAATTGCCATAATATTTATTATGATTTATTAAACGCATTCCCAACTCGATCGGCGGCCGCTTGATTGTCTGTTTTGCGAGGCAAGGGCCCTCCACTCTGTCTGCGCAATTAAATTGTTTACTTTGGCTGGCAATTTATTAAAAATGCATTAAATAAATAAATCGCTTGCCATTCAAGATTTCATAAATTTGAGCCGCCAATCGAAAGACTTGGGCAGCGAACGCGATGGAAATGTCATAGGGGCAATTTGTCGGGGGAATTATTATCGACCCGCCCCATTGAAATGCATTTATGTACATGTTATAATAATATTTTTAGCACACATTACATATTTATTATCTTAAAATATTTATTAATAAAGTTAAGGTAACCTAACTTACAAACGTTGCTAAATATAACATTTTTCAAAAATAATTTATCGAATGTTTATAATTTTTATTTTGCCCAAAGAAATATGGTTTTTAAAGCTAAAAATTTAAGCTACAAATCAAAAATATTTTTTGAAATATTTGTACTCAGCCTGTATTTTTTCTAAAAGATTTTCGCAGTTTTTTAATAAATAGCTAATAGCAATAAATAAATTTGATATCATTTTTAACATATTAAAGAAAATGTTACGATGGTACTTTATACATTTTCTAAATATGTTTGTAATAAACTAAACTTCGTTTAAATATTTAGTTACCCACCGATTGTTTATTTTCTTTTCTTGTAGTTTAAAGCTGGGTTATAGTCTCATAAAATAAATACTGGTGGGTGAACAAAATATGTGCGTATAAAAAAAGTAAAATTGTTGTTCGAATTAATATCCATGCTTAGTCTTTCCACAAAACCTCCTGCTGACTTAAAAGGAAATCTCTGAAAAAGAGCTGTTAAAACCAGTGAGGAGCCACTAAATCCGCCTCCAGGTGCATGCATCATCATTCGCAGTGGCAGAACCTCCGTGAAAATGACCAATGGCCCCTGGAAAATGGGAAAAAGTGAATAGAAGAAGGAAAGGCGCTCACGCGATGTTCGCCACTTGCAGGCTGTCTCCGAAAGGCCATAGAAACGACAGTTTGTTTGGCAGGAGCAGGGGACTAATTAAAAAAGTGTCATCAAAGTGCGGCCACCTCGAAGGAAAAACCGTTGCGTGTCTTCAGATTTTATGGGCCTTGCGATCTGAAGAGCTGAAAGGTATAGGAGTAAGAGTATCTAAGCCCACTGAGTGGGCAAAGCAGCTAAGAAGTAAAACAGCAGCCGCAATATAAACAAACACATGTTTGCCTCATGGTCTTCGGGGGACGGGAGTCTCTGTCTTCATATCCCACATACTATGTAGATCCCGGGCAAAGCATCGAATAGTAGGTATGCAAAACCATATTCCCATGAACATGGTAACCACTTGCTACAAATTGTCGAACAAGAGCAGCTCGCTAGCTCGCTTTTAGAAAATGGTAAAAAATGGCAGCGTTTTAAACGGATGCAGATAACGATCGTCGAACACAAATGGTGCAGAAATAAACACGAGTGTAGATGCAAATGATATGATAACAGGGGAGGGGGGCTAGGATGAGGGGCTACCATGCTTAACCCATGGCTGCCCCATGTCCATCACGAGTGCGGCATAAATTGGCACTATGCAAATTAAATTATCAACTTTGGTCGGCGAAAACGAGTTTTCCACTTGGGCAAATTACTGTCAGCGACAAGTCGCCTCAACTAAAATGCAATAAATGCGTCCCCTAATCGAATGGCGGACTCCTTAGCCCCTTAACCCCCCTCAGGCGCCCCTGGAGATGTCAATTATGTGTAAGACGGGCAGCCTAACCAGCTGGTTAAGCACATAAACGATCCCCGGCATGCCGCATCATTATAATCACGTGTTGATTGCTTTTTAAACTCTGCCAGGCCATCCAATAGCCGGTTTGCTTCTCTTAACCCCTTTCGCCAGCCATCCTGTCTTGCTGGCCTTTAATTTCCATCTCGAGGAGGCGCCATCTGCATCTCCCCAGAGAAATCCAGAGGAACAGAGAACCCAAACAGGGGCAAAAACAAGAGCATTCTGCATTATCGCCGCAGACGAGCAGCTTGTTAAGCAAATGCTGATAATTAGATCGGGGATTTGGGGGTTGGGGAAGACTGGTTCACACATGGGATAATGGGTCAGTCGGCAGAGGGGGGAAAACGGAGGGGAGATGGAAACACAGGAAGCCCGGTTGACATACAAAGTAAAGGGGATAATCGGTGGCTATCACCGCATTTATAACCAAGAATACATTTAATCACTCCAGATGGCTTCATTGAAAGTTAACAAGGTTGATGAAAGCCTTGCTAATTGCAGTATACTACTCCTTAATATTATAAATAGCAAGGTTGCCTTTTGATTACAGCTCAAGCAATTGGAATTAATTAACTATTATATATTTTGAGCTACGGTTAAAATGCATCAAAATATCTTTAAATGTGTATTTTTATTTTAGCTTACCCTTACTTATTTTCATTTTGAATTTTAAAATGGTTTGAATTCATTATTTATTTTTGGACTTACGATTAAAAAAAATAAATAAATCACAACTAATATTTCAAAATAAATTTTATAATATTCGGTAAATTAATTAGGAGCGTTGTTAATATTTTAATTTTATTTTCAAAAACCTAAACAAATTAATAAAAATTATATTTTCTTTGCTGTTCTCAACTTTCCTCTGAAAGGTCTGAAGCACTTTTTACCCAGTGATTATATGGCGACCTATCCCTGACCCGACCCAACTGTGGCCAATTGCCGAAAATAAAATGGCTTAATCCTAGCTCGGCATTTGTCTTCGCCAGCCGGGCAATCTAAAACAGCAACCGCCCCGAGTGGCGGTCCCTTCGCATTTGGGCTTAACCAATTTTCCACTCCGGCGGCCCACGCTCTTTGGCCAGTGAAATTGTTTCACAAAAAAAGAAGAAAAAAGACGAGAAAACCTCGTACACATATCAACATATAGAAATTATAATGAAGACATCAACAACGGGCACAAAAAACACTGAGTAAATCGCCAGCCAGCCCACTTTGATTTTTATGGCCAACAAAAGCACACACACATGTGGAGTGGGGGTGGGATGTTTCACAGGGGGGGTGGTGGCCAAGGGGGGACTTACGACCTCTCACCGGCGGAATGGAGAATCCAGGCATTCAAGCGGTTTTGGAGCAGGAACCGAGTAGTAGGTGGTGCCCGAAACAAATTGCAGGCAATCGCAGAGCCGTAAGTATGCTAAATTATCAGGCGTCGTCTGCGCTGATGCGAAATACCCTATAAAAAAGGGGTATGTGGGGAAATTCAGTAGGATATTCCAGAGGAAAACAAACAATTTTCAAAAAAAGAAAATTCCAAAAACATGCTATTAATAATGAAGAAATAAATACAAGATTTAAATTTAAGTTAATACTTTTTTAATATTAATAATAGGTACTTTATTATAATTTAAAGAATTTTTAATGCCAGTGTTATTAGGTACATATACAAGCATTTTAAATTGATTTATAAATATAAAATGAAGTACCAAAATATTTGTACAGTTCGACTGATTAAGAAAAAGATAAGAAAATAATGAACATTTTTAATACACTTTTATTTTTGAACAAGAAAAAATTAAAACAAATAATTATTAAAATAAATCTAATATATATATATCATAATTATGTATCACTATTATTTTTACTGTTTAAATAAATAAGTTAATTAAATCGTCCAACAAAGAGCATCTTCATTTTCGCCACCCATCCCATTGTTTGTTTTAACATCAATATTTTTCGGAGTTTTTCCGGGACTTTTCAATAATGGACTTTGAGTGCTGGCGGCCGAATAACAAACAAACCGCAGTAAAAAGCACTTGTGCGCTGTGCGATTTTTTCTTTTCGTTCGATCGGTGTATTATTATGAGAAGTATTAACATTATTATTGGACGCTGGACAATTTCGGGCAATAAAAGACGCAAATTGCTGCTAATAATGATGCTGAATTGATGTCCCGCATTGGCTCAACCCCCCACCGTCTTAGCCCACTCTTACCCCAAAAGTCTTTCTCGACTGCGCAAGTTCGTTGCCTAAGTCTTTTGTTTTGTCCTCCTTGCAAGCGAGTGTGTGTGTGTGTGTGCTCTAGTGTGTGTGTGACATATTGTTATTTATTGTTACGATAGTTTTATGCTTATCATGTTCTACGACTAGTTGAAATTGAACTTTTTTGCCGTTTGCTTTTTGCCGCTGCACTTTTTTGGTCGCTGTGAAACATTTGTCATTTTTACCATTTTTAGCCAAGCGTGACAAGCGTTTCTTGGCCATGTTGTTGCTAGTTTGTGGCCTATGTTTGTTGTTAGTTTCACCCACTGGCATGCAAATGCAACGAGACACCAACAATGGTCGAATGTGTGCTTTTGTGTGTGTGCGGATTGCTTTTCGATATGCGATAAAGATCTCAAATATTGTTAAAACAAACAAGAAATTTATTGAATATGCAATGTTTACTTTTTTTCGCTCTCCGCTGCTTTGCATTTGTCTCTGGCCAGGTGAACACACCACATACACCAACCAACAATAACTGGCGGTTTATTGTTTTATTTATTGTAGGTGAGAAGTCAAATATTTGTGGGTGGCACAGTCACAGTCACAATTGCAGTCGCAGTCACAGAAGCGATTCACAAATGGCACATCTCGCCATCTTGTCAGGTTGTTTTGCTTTTATTTCTTCTTATTTTCGCCTGCAGTCTTTTTTGGTTTTTTCTCAGTTTTTTGTCAGGCGGATATATGCTTGTTGGCCATATAAGTCATAGGCGTATTATAGCGGGTTGCCCAGGTTGCCGTGGAAATATGACTTCCACCCGAGGTTAATTCCAGCATTAAAAGGCAAGACAAGCCTCGCATTTATATTGGGCGGAATGATGCAATCTGCGATCTGCGAGATGAGAATGCTCGGATGGAGTCAGTGGGGTTACGCCGGTGATATATTGTGGGGGAAGTGTTTTCGTTATAGTCACAGATCATCTGGGAGTCATAAGTTATAACGGAGGATAAGCATGGCATTTTTGGGATTATTTTGCATTTCCTGTTGATAAGTTATTGGGGATTGGAACAAAGTATAGGTGCTGACTTAAAAATGAGTTATTTATAAAGTACCTATATGTTTATAAAATTATATAAAATATTGGGATACATTCCTGAACATTTTTATTAAATTTATAAAAAATATTCAAAATATTTGTAATCATCCCTAAATATATTTTTAATGTATATAATTTTTAAAGTATCAGAAATCTTCCGAAAATATTTTTTGTTTAATTATAAAAATATATAAAAGGTCAGAAAACACTTCTGAATATTTCTTTAAAATAAAAATATATGAAGTATAAAGAAAAATCCCTTAACAATTTCCTTGAAGCTCAATGGCAAATAGTAACCTCTTTCCCCTTTTGGCATTGTTGACTTGATAGTCGCAGATTAAGCAGCAATTTAAAACCCTCTAAGAATCCCCACACACATTGATCTTCCGCCCACGCGAGGATATCATCATCCTCTTCTCGATTTCCGGCCATCTGAGAACCCCTTAACCCCCATGGCCCCCCGTCCAATCTTCTGGCACTTGTCTCCATATAATTTGCTGCACTTATTTAGCACCCACGCACCCAAAGGCATAAAAAACAAAAAATAAAATACAGAAAACACCAACTGACAACGGAAAACGCAGACAAATTAGCCGGGCCAGACTTTTGGCCAGAGCCTTTCACACATATATATTTTTTCGGCCAGCAGCCACTTGCAACTGGCAGTGTGCAACTTGCAACTAGCAACTAGCAACATGCAACATGCGGCAAAAAGGAGACCCCAGAGGCGAGGTCAACCAATGGAGCATGGGAGCGCGGGACAGATGAGATTGCACAACCGAAACCCGATTTGCATATGGCGATTTAGATTTAGTTTTGGCTTTTTTCTTCTTTTTTCACCGCTTTTTGTCCAGCTTAGTTTTTCCCTCGACTTTTTCCCAGCCGATGTCGCCAATCCACCTGTTGACTCGCAATAAAAAGTGGCATACTTTGCATATCAGAAGACTGGGTTTAATCAATGGGCTTTTTCGAAAGAACCAAAAAGCGTCAGAGCTTCAAAGGAACTTGGCTATATCGGTTTCTGGTTTTCTGTTTTTTTTTTTTTGGCCATGTCTGGTGGGCGTAGACCTGAGATATAAAACAAAAACAACCATAAGCCCAAGGAAGAGCCAAACAAAAAGCCAAGCGACGACGTGAGGCTCACCATTGTCTGGTGGAGATAATCTGTGATTCGGAAACTCCCACAGGTCAGGCGAGCACATCAATTACTTTGGCACAAGTCCAAGACAAGTCGGCACTGGGGGAAAAATGGAAAGGCATGGAGGTTCTAGGATATCAACAACTTTAACTGGAAAAACAAAGAAAAAGTCAGACAAAGGTTTTGAATTATAAACGATTTTTCAGAATTTTTAACTTGAGGAATATGTTTAAAATTGGGTATATTATTGGGTATTTTATATAATATTTGGTTTTGATGGGGAGAGAAGACTAAATGAACAACTTAGAATGGTTTAATGATATAAATACAATTTTAATAATATTTTTTTAATAATCTTCAAAGTTTTGTTTAGGAATATGTTAAAAATTTGTGTGTTCAGATGGACATTAACTGATTAAAAGACGAATACATTTTATTAGATCTCGGGGATCTAGTTTATTTTAATGTTAGTAAATTTAAAGCACCGTTTCCCCACTGTCTTTAGTTCCAGGATTTTTTCACAGTGTGCCCGGTTCCCTTTTTGGGATTCTTTGGCGGCCAGGAGGAGGACGCAGACAAAAAAAAGAGTCTCGCATCGTGGCATCGCATCGAAGCGCCAGCGAATGGCAGAGAATGACCTCTCAATTTATTGTGCAGCCTTTATCCTTTTGGCATATGCGATTTGTATCGACTTAAGCACACACACACCCCCTTAACCCCTTTCCGTGCCGCCTCTTAACCCACCAGAAACCTTTCCGCCAGCAGAATTCCCTCGCTGCGAGTTCGAGTGCCTTACGTTGATTGTTTTATTATGATGATGTTAAATTATTGTAATCCAGGCGCGCAATCGCAATCGTTGTCGACATCATCATCTCGCCGGGAATCTTCCTTCCCACCCCCTTAACCCTCTGGAGCCGCCACCCGCTTTATCCCGATATCTTTTGTGGGCGTTGCTCGGCATATCCTTTGCGTATGGGCAAAAAACAAATAAATGCTGCGGCCCCATCGCACTCTTTCGCCCTCCGAAACACTTACAGATTACGATCGAGTGGGTCTCTTGGCCAAGTTAAGACTGTGGCCAAAGCTATAGCCGCAGCTACGGCTAAAGACGGGCCCGATGCCAGGTCCGTGATAATTTCGGGTTGCACGCTTATTTAATATGCGAATTTTTACAGATAAATGGTGAGAAATAATTTGCGCTGCTCTGTCTCTTGATCTTGGCCTGCTCTTTGGTCTCGCTTTTCTGTTTCTGTTTAACCAAGTCGGATCTCTATAGCTATATCTTTTTGCAGGGGGCGTGGGCGTACTGTTTGTTCACGGGGGAAGGGGCGTGGCCGTGGGGCAGCCCAAGCGAGTGCGAGAGTCTGCCACATGTGATCATTTCCGTTTGCAGTTCAAGGAACGTTTGCTGACCACTGAACTTCATTTGTAGTATTTACAAAAAAATATTAGAATAGGCATTTAATAAATTTCTGTTTAAAATAATTAATACAAATAAAATTCAGAAATTTAATAATAAGCTGAATTTAAAAAAGGCTTAGAAGTAAAGATATTAATTAATTATTATTAGTGTATTTTTTATTTGTCGAGTATATCTATAGTTAACTAAAAATATTTAAGTGAAATAATTAATTTTAATATTATAGATCTTTAAATAAATGTCAGTTTACTAATTATAATTAAATAAAATAAAATGCAGAAATTTAGTTTAAAATAAATATAATAGCTTACAAGTAGAATTATGGTTAAAAATAAATAAAAATAAAAAAGAGTATTAAAATAGTAAAAATATATTTAAGAAAAGAATTTAATAATATTCCATAAAAAAAAGATCATATAATAAGTGGCCTATAAAAATGAAACCCAGATACAAAATCATCGATCTTAATCGCACTTAACCCAAATCGCAGCTCAGTGGACATGTTCATGTTGCCTGTCCACTCTGAACTTGTCCTTAGACTGTCGCACTCGGAAATGACCACCGCTGTTACCCACTTACCCACAGCACCACCTTATAAACCACCTAGTGCACCACCTACTCCAATTCGAGCCCCACTCTTCGATCCCAGTGACTTGTCCACCTGGATTGGCCTTTGGCTCGACTCGCTACACTTCCAGTCGACTTGGTCGCAGTGGGCTACTGGTTTTCACTTGGCATTTGCCAATCTGACATTTACACGGGGCGACAATCGGCGACAAAACTCCGAGCTGCTGGGCTACGCAACGCCCACGCCGCAAAACCATTGATCTGGGGAATATAACCCCTCGAGGGGGTTTCAGTACTCAACTATTTGGCATTGACATTCCTGAAAGGCGAAGAGGCGCCGCCGCCTGAGGAATTCGCGCGTCTCGGTGACAAGAAGGCATTTTAATTGTGAGAACTCTGCGCCAAATCGCTGGCTTTGCATGCCGCTTAGTCAAATGTTGCATTGCAAATATTCCAAAAGAGATGGCAGATATGAAACAGTTACACTCGAAGAAATGCCGCAGCGTCCCGACAATCTGACAATCTGGCTGCGTTTGGCGTTTGGCGCCAAAGAATCTCGCCACCCCACGGGCCCAAATCGATGCCAACTTCGACTTGGACTTGCGACTCGGACTGCGAATGCTAATCAAGATGCCGCTGTCGGCTGGCCAGCGTTTGAGCACTGAGAAAAAATAATTATAAATTGGAAAATGTTAGGGAAATATATAAAAATGGATAATTATTAAAATGTCCTATTTTATTTTGTTTGGAAAATAATATTGAATATTTATTTGGCTTACTATATTTAAGTGCAAACATTTTAAAACAATTTTAAATTAAATTCTTGCATTAAATTATTATTGTTATTATTCTTATATTTATATTATTATATTTATATTATTTAATTAAAACATTTTTTTATTCATAAAACAAAAATATTAAATTTAACTTAGACATTAGTTTGCTTAATTAAATTACAATTTAATTACAATGTGCTAAAAAAATCGTACATTTTTTAATATGCTGTTTTTTTTTATTTGATTTATATTTATTTCTGTATTCAATATTTATTAAAAATACAATAAAGGTAGTTTTGTAAAATACCTTTAACTTTTAGTAATATATTTCCTCTTGAAATTCTTAAGAAACTATTTAGTAAATTATTTTAAACTCATTTATTTTTACCCCGACTTCCCATAAACCATAAGATTTTTCGCAGTTTCTGCCTCGATTATGCAAAAGTCGGCTCGATCGACCCTCGGTCTTCGGTCAGCTTCATGTGTGTCTCGGGATCTGCGGCCTTTTATTCGCTGCGGGGGCTGGCGTTTGCCTCTTGCTTTTGTTGTGCTGTGTGATGCCCAAATAATAGCACATAAAACTATAATAGTAATTTCCAAACGGCGGAGAAAGAGCGATGCAATCGCTGGGCTTTTGGCCCCAGTCAGTTGGCCATTTGGTTGCCAGTTATCCAGTTTTTTGCTTGCTTTTTTTTGCTTTTGCCAGCCGTGCGGGCTTAGTCATAGAAAGGCTAAAAGCTGAAAAACTGACCACACAGCGAGCACAGGGAATCGGAATATCGAAATATCGGAATCGATGAGCTGGACAACCGAGTGCGCTGGACTTTATTTATGAGCAGTCAATGCCACAAGCTCCAGGTCCCAAAAAGAAACCAAAACACTTTCATTTTTCAAACTACTCAGAAATAAAAGCGAAAAATGTTTTAATTTCTGGCGAGGCGACCTCACCCCCTGATGCTAATTTATTTGCCAGAGCCCCCAAAAGGTTCAAGTTCGGCTTGAGGCTTTCGTTTTTCGTCTTTCGCTTTTCAATTCTCGACTCTTGGCTTGGGTTTCAGGTGTAAATTAAATACACTTCCAGGCAAACACGCGACAGATCCGACTTCATTAGAACGAAAACCACAACCGCAGAGAGAGAGCCTTGGAATGCCGCGATCCCCGCGATCATTTAAATAGCTATAAATTAATAAGCATCCATTAATTTGGCGCGAGGGCGTTGCGCATAAATTTCGTGATTTTCGGGCTATATCCGATGACCGATCCGCTTGGAGTTTGGACGTTTGGCTGGAGTATCCTTGGCTCGGCTGGGGGGTCAAAGTCAGACAAATTATGTGGTTTGCAACACACGCGCCATAAATTTGTCACTTATGAAAAGAAGGAAAAGAAGGGGATTGGGGAGAGGATGGGCAAGGATCAGTTGGGGTAAGATGATCAGGAACACTTTAAGCGGCTGTTCTCATGTTCAGATATATGTTTTTAATGACGCGAGGTAAGCAGGTAAATGTCGTAAGGATTTTATGCTCATTAGAGCTTCTGTCAAAGAAAAATGCAAATTATGGCCTTCTTTTAAAGGAGTAATAAATATGACATTTAATATATATATATTTATTTTATTGTGTATGGTTATTTAAACAAAAACAAAATAGAAGGTAAATTAAATTAAAGAAGTAAGAACTTTATTTTTAATATTTACATTATAATTGTTATTTTATTAAAATGAAAACAGAGAACAAGTTTTTAAATGTTTTAGATAACTAAATAATGACAAATTGTATGTTTTCTTAGAACTAAAGACCCTCTTCTATATATATAAATAGAAAAAGAACGAATTTTTTTTAATAATATTTAAGGCTACCTATATGTATACTAATGCTAATGTAATTAAAATATATAAAAAGATAATTTAAAAAATATATATAAATATTAGAAAGCTTATCTTAGTTTTCTTAGAACTAAAACCTAACTCAAAAAACCCCTCTATAATTCCAGCTGGCAGGGAGCCCCTATTTAGCGTTACCCAGCTGACACATTGAATGTTTCAAACTTAATTGCCAACTTCTAGAGATGATGACACTCTGCGGACCAAAAGACAACTGGGATTGACATTTAAGGAGTTGACAACAGCGGGAAGTCGCAGACAAAAGGCCAAAACCAGGAGTGAATTATAGAGGAGCCCGTCTTTAGCCACATTACACGACTTAGTCGGAGGGAAAAAAGCCAACTTGGCGCCACAAAATCCGAGATACTAAGCCCGCAGTTTATTTCTATTTTTTCTAAGCAGGTGTCAAGCTGTGCGTGTGCCGCCAAAAAATTAAATAGAAAAACAAGAGAGAACGCTATAGTCGGGTTGGTGTCCCGACTATCTAATACCCGTCACTCGGCTAAAGGGAGTGCGAGGGAGATGGATATATAAACTTTGATGAGCCATAACTTTTTAACGAATGGTCCGATTTAAAAAATTTCTTCAACATTTCGATAGGTATTGATAAGCACAACAAAACTGCATTTGTACTTTTCCGAAATATTTAAATTTTTAAAATCGTATATTATCTATTGTGGGCGTTAGAGGGGGCGTGGCACCTTCTTGAAACAAACTTGCGCTGCGTAGGAACTCCAAGAATCTTCATGCCAAATACCAATCCTCTAGCTTTTATAGTTCCCAAGATCTCAGCGCTCATACGGACGGACAGACGGACAGACGGACAGACGGACAGACGGACAGACGGACAGACAGACATGGCTAGATCGACTCGGCTAGTGATCCTGATCAAGAATATATATACTTTATGGGGTCGGAAAAGCTTCCTTCTAGCTGTTACATACTTTTGCACGAATACAATATACCCTTTTACTCTACGAGTAACGGGTATAATAAAGTGAAATAAAGTAAATACCAGACTGTGGCATACGCATTTATGTTGTTCCCACGAGCAATTAAAACGCAGACCGAAATGCATGTAATTAGAACAATTAAGTCGAACGTCATGGCAAATGCAATCTCGTTGGCAGATAAGACTGAAACTGAAACCGAGACTCGAACTTCGAGACACTTTTTCTAAAAGGAAAAAATCATACCCAGAGATGCCAACGCCGTTTCGTCATTGCGATCCAAACCGATCCGAGCTGAACTTAATTTGCATAATTGCTGCGTAAATATTGATATTTGAATTTTGATATTGACCGCGCCGCGCAGATATCGTTTATAAGGCGGCCACAGCGGCTGTCCATAATACTCCCCCGATACCCCAGAATGTCAGTCTCTGTTTGCATTGCCCAATCGACTGTCAATAATTTCACATATTAAATATTGAATAAAACGAGGCGTTTAATCAAATGGCCCAGCTGCGTGTGTGCGACACTCGATAGCGCGTCAATTCCCACGCTTTTTCATCCGCCGATGTCCGATGTCCAAAGTGCGTGAAAAGCGACTCACGGCAGCCGACAGCCGAATCTCCGATATGAAGACATCATTATCACGGGACATTTAGACGACTGATGAAGGCTTGGAAAAATAATGGGTTCACGTTAATTAGTCAAATTAGTAATTCATAATGTAAAAAATATTTAATAAATATTTAAACATAAGTGTATAAATTATTTTAATTTAGTGCAGTTTTTGCATTTTATTTGTTTTTTGATTAAAAACGTTTTGACAGCTACCTATAAAGGAAAAATAATTTATAGGTTAAAAGTTTTAACTTCAAACAGTTGTCATTAAAAATAAGAAATAATGAAATAAATTAAATTGTGTATTGAATTATTAAATCAAATAATTAAAGTCAAGATCTCCGACTTTATTTGTTAAAAAAGATACATATTTTTAAAGTCATGTAAAAATCGACAATCCATATAAAACCCCAGTTATATTTTAGAATGTTTTTTTTCTGATTCTACATATTCTTTTAAGTTGATGCGGGAAAGTATTTTTTACTTTTTTATAAGTGGTAGAATTAATGTTGAAACTTTGCCAGAATTTTTAAATTTACGTAGATGGTTATCAGTTTCCTTTTATTTACACGAAAATATTCATTAGAATTTCCTGTTATTTTCCATAAGTACCATTTTCCTTTTAGCCATGTACTCTACCAGAATTCGTTTAGTAAGAAGCTCTTAATGTTGTCCGGCCGAACAGAAAAAAAAGCTGTTTTAGCCTGAGAGCGTTGTTGCGGCAACAGCAGCCAAGTATTTCAAGTGGTTGCTGCTGCTCCTGCTGCAGTTGCAGTTGCTGCTGCTTGTGGCAGGCACATGTCCATGTGCCTTGTTCGGGGGCAACCGAAAACACAACGTGTAAATTATGCTCTAACACAATTAGCCACTTTGGACGTGGCCCGAACATAGCTGGCCTCCTTCTTCTGGCCAGTCGCTCTTTTTACTCATTTTTTCGGGGCTTTTTTGTATTTTTTCCCAAGGGGGTGGTGGGCCATTTGCCACTTACATTTTGCAACATGAAACTTGGCTAGCAGTTGCCTAATTAAAAACTAAAAAGCGAACAAAAAAGATCTCAGCGCGAAGCTGACAAACAGGATGCTATGTGTAGGTTGTCTCGTGTGCTGCCGACTAAAATTAAATCAAGCAAATTACTTTTATCTCTGGCACGCATCTCAAAACGCAAAAGCTTAAGCCGCAAAAATCTTGAAAGTATGAGGAGTAGGAGGAGGTGGCGGGGATTCCCCCTCTCGAAAACTCTCGAGCCCCCGAGCTCAGTGCATAAATTAAAGCCAACTAAGTGGCGGGCTTTTATTATTAAGCCCGCTGAGCTGCCTCAACTGCCAACTGTGCAGCTGATCGATAGCTGTCTATCTTGCGACTCCACTGGAGTGAAACAGTTCGTATAGTATAGTATGGTATGGTATGGCATAGTAGTGCGGAATATATCGGGGCAACTGGAGCTTATGCCAGGAGTCCCCCAGTCGCAATAGCAGTTCGAGTTGTCTTTGTCACACAGCCCCAGGAATTCATCATGCGCACAGTGGGACGGATGGTACAATTTGTGGAAATAATTATATTTCAAACCCATGCCAGAAATTACTCTCAACTGAAAGTGTTTAATATTTTAGCACATTCGTAAAAGTTAATCTAAAGATTTTAGTTTTTTTTAAAGAACCAATTTTATACTTTCTCTATATACATATTGTATTAAAATATTAATGTCCTTCCAATAACTTTATAATTATCATATATTTTTCCTCCAGTTTTGGAGTACCACCATCTTTGATAATAAACTGATTAACATTTTATAAAAATTACAATACAATTGTAAATCTAAGGAGTATTAAAAAATTACAAAAATGACCAAAAAAAAAAAATTTTTAATTTAAATGCATATTAGTAAATCATAAATCGAGGAGTAAAGATAAGTTATGTTACGAATATTTATCATAGAACTTCGTTTTTAAATATATAAAACTAATAAATATTGAATAAAAAAATGTAATAAAATAATATATAATAATATTACTTTCAGGTATTTAGGTTTTCTTATTTTTCACCCACCGTGACAGGCTCTTTTCCGCCTTTTCCCGGCCTCCTTGTCAGTATCTCTGGGGCTATATCAACATATGTGTATATGGCTATCCACGACACTTTGTCAGGGGCTCTTGGGTGCTGCATCTGGATCTCGATCTCAATGTGGATGTGGATGGAAACTATGAATTTGCTGGAGGAGTGATGGCGATTGCTCGCCGGCTGTCAAATTAGTGGCATGGCTATTGAAAAGTGAAAAGCGAGCAGCGGTGGTAATTGCAGCTCTGCTGCGGCCCCGCCCCCCCACATGCCGCCCCCTTTTCGAGACCTCAAGATCCGCGATTCGTCACAGCTGTGTCGACGATTTTGATTTTGATTTTGAAATTCATGCGATCGCAGACGACGACGTCGTCGATCGGCGATTGTCGACGATTGGCGACGTAATCGCATGCAGCAAACGAGTTTCAAGAATTTATTTTTATTTTTATCATTTTTTACCCTGCAAAAGTGTTGCAGGCGAAGCAGAAGGAGAAGGAGAGCCTCTCATTCGAAGCCTTTGTTTTTGCAGAGTTGTTGGTGGCTATATATTTATGGCATATTGATTAAGTTATTAACATTTTATTAAGGCATTTCAGAGAGCCGACGGCTGTGGAGCAGCCAAACCGATTTTTAATTGTATCGCTGGCTGTTTTTTTAGCTCTCTGGAAAAGTCGTCGTATTATTGAAATTGTTGAAATGATTGCGGCGACATTGTTGCCCCGCTCAAATGCCAAGAATCCATTTAATTTAACTCAATTTGTTCGCCGGCTAATTGTTGTGGCTGCTGTAAGAAATAAATATTATATATTTCTTTATTTCTTTATTTTATTCGCAATCATGTCGCGCGTCACTCCATTTCTTACTCTCTGTCGCTGGCGAATTTTTAATTTATGTTGTGTGTAAAATGTCAGGCACACCAAAAAGTGACAACGAAAATGTCAAATTGCTGTTGACAGGCCGACTCTGGACAATGGATTGTATTATATCGCATAAGGTATACTATTTCTACGTACTATATATGTGCTATAGGGGGTCTATCGGGTGTCTGGCATCACCAGACAATGCCGCATTATATAAATCATTTCAAATGCCAGCTCTTAATAGGGCCGCGGACACCTCGACACTTTGGACATGGCCAACACGTCTCGCACTCAAACGCAAACACAAACTCAGGCTCAGACTCCGACTCAAGTTGGCCCAAACGATCGGCTAGCCAGCTGCCGCATTTACGCTCTGCCTCTCTGGCTCTCCTGGAAAACATATATAAAGCTGATCCGGTACTTATCGCCCCGACGTCAATCACAAGCGTTTAGCTCGTGATCACAACTGTCGGAATTCCTCGACCATTCTTGGACCACTTTCACTGCACCTTCATTTCAAATAAGCTACCTGTTAAATGCCGATAAAAAATAAATATTCTTTTAAAGATAATTATTTACTTGAGAAAAGGTAAGGTACAAAAAATGGTTCCGACGTTATAAAAATATATAATACAATTACAAAGTAAAAAAGTACTAATTTTAAAGGAAACATACACTTCTTCAGCGGTTTTTCAACCATAATTTCGTTAAATCAAGGCTTACAGATAAAAACAATTACGGTTTTGGACAGCTAGTAAAGTAAGCTAACAATCCCCATCACTTTCCGAAAAAATAATTTTTTGACTAAATTTTGAAAATTTGACATGATTTTTTGCAAAAAATTGGCAAAAATTAATGTTTCTAGATTTTAATGCCAATCGATTGGAAATCATATTACGAGCTCAAAATGGTACGACATTCATTATTCTGACAATGTTGGGCAATTTGTAAGCCAAAATAATGCATTTTTAGACTGATCATTTTAAGTCGGTACACACAAAAAAAAACTTGGTAAAATCAACTGTTATAGTTGTAAATCAGTCCCCAACCACAAAAAATAGTGAATTCTACTAAGTAAATAGTTACTTTCACAACAACAAATACACACAATTAGCAAAGACACACACCTATATCCTTGACAAAATTGAAAATTTTTTGTGGTTGGGGTCTTTTTGACAATTTTTTTTTGTGTGTAAGTACTAGAATAGAATACTTTTATTAATTAATTGTTATATATGCCCTAAACTAAATTGCTTAATCGTAGGTGGAACGAGCCCAAATTATTCCTTTACCGAGGTACTAAGACGAATGTCACAGAGTTGCCATGCCATTTTATTGAAATAAGGTGACAACTTTTCACAGACTCATCGGCATAGAGGTTGATGACTTGCACTTTACACATTTTCTTTTATTTTTCTCCCTCACGTTTTTCTTTCTTATTTTAAACCTATTTTTCGCAAACTTCCTGAATCTAAAACACAGAAGACCAAAAAACCCCTGTGATAGTATGCCATGACTTTATTTTACATTAAATAAGTGACAAATGAGGGATTTCCAATCTGGCCTTGATCTCCTCGACGCGTTCGAGTGGTCCTGCGGGATCGGCACCAGTGAATGGGTAAATGGGCGAATCACCCGAAGACCTGGAAGTTGGCCTCGTCGGCCAGGTCCTCGTACCGCAGCTTTTCGCTGTCCTTGAGCCGCGCGTAGTTCTCCAACGCCAAGTAGACCACCTCGCTGACGGAGTACTCCATCGAGTTCTCCGCCGCAAAGTGCAGGAACTCCTCCAGGAACATCATCTCCGGCGAGAAGCCGTTGTGCGGGTTGGCCTGGTACTTCTGCAACGCAGTCTTGAGGATTTGCTCGTTGGAACAGAAACCGATGAGGGCCATCTTGACTGGGATGTTGAATTTTCGGGGGATTGGGATTTCAATTTGGTTACAATGACTTTCGTTGCAGCGAACAAAAAGGAACCGAATGACAACTGGGGCGCAGAACTTTGGGTCAGGGCCTGCTATGCGATTGACATTTGTGAACCTAATTGGTTCCGAACTTTGGAACAAAACTCGGAGTTGGTATCGAGGAATCCCAAGTGCCAAACCTCGCAACACTATGTAAATCGATTTGTCATACGGAGACTGGCTTCTTCAATACCGATGGAAAATAAAATACAAATAACAAATGAAAAATAAAAATGAAAATGAAAATAAGTGTGAGGAGCAGTTGGAACACGCTTGTAGGTCGTCAAAGGTCCTGCCGTGAATTGTCATTGTCGTGAGTTGCATAATGCCGCACAAAATCGACACAACAATGCAGCCAGCAACTAGCAACAGCAACTAGCAACTAGCAACCAGCAACATCAGCAACTAGCAACCTCTACTTGCCAGCCACTTAAGAGCAGAGAAAAATAGTAAGAAAAAAGAAGTCTGAGCCCAATTCTTGGGCTTCTGGCCAATTTCAAAGCAATTTCCAAGCCCAGAGCCCCAAAGAGGCATCAGTCGTAAATCAAACAGCATTTCAACACCTTCGCTTGGGGACCTTGACTTCGGAACTATAGAAACCGAAACCCGAGCCATAGAAATCGAAATCCCAATCCGAGTTCAAATCCAAAAAAATCCGAAAAATCAGTAGCAAATGCAGGGAAAACAGCGAGTCTGCTAATTTGGCTCATTTTGTCTTTAAGTAATTTGTGCGCTGCTCGCTGGCGTTGGCCTAAAGTGCAAATTTTAAGATTCCGCCGACTGGCCGTGTCTGTGCAATATAATTAAGTTTCTGGCTTAGACCTTGGCTTGTGCGATTCTGATAAAATTGGCCCAAAAAAAACAGAATACAACAAAAGTGGCAAAGTAAAACAAAGCCGAAAGAGGGAACTGCAAAACATGCCATTGACTGGTAGCTGATTTTGTCTGTCAGGGCAATGCCAAGCGAAAACAGAGCCAAATTAAAATTCAAAACTCGTGACTTATTTAATTATAATGAGTTTAGATTAGAACGGTTTCAAACGGGAGTCGGCAAAATGGCACAAAGTAAATCGGAGTTGGGGGGTTTTTGCCTTTTCGCGCGGGGTTATTGCCGCAGAGTATGTTATGTGACCTGATCTGATAGCCATCGACAATATGGAAATTTGTTCGAAAATTCGGTGAGAAAAGGTGAGTGAGTAAACAGAGAAAAATAGCTGGCTTAATTAATATAAACAAATAATATTTATTTTAAAAAATATTCTAAAATAGGAAAATATATAAACAAAAAAGTATCGATATTGGATTCAATATTTAATTTAATTTTTACGAACAAATATTTTTTTATCTTTCGTAATATTGCTTTTAAATTATATTTTAAGATAAGGAACTTAAAAAGGGACCTTAAAAAGAGAGGTGACAACTCTACCTTGGGAACAGTACCTACTATTACTGAACATAATAAAACGTTTTCCTAATAAATCTTATTTTATTTTTTTTTTTATTTTTTTTTTTAAATATTAGAAAATAGTAGAAAATTAAAACAGTGTTGCAAAACAAAATATCGATAGAATATTCGATGTGTTCGGTGACAACTCTGCCCCGCTTTTAACTTATATTTCCCTGCAAGTGTCGTAAAACTTTTGAGTGACCGACTTGCGGACAAGCTGAAAATCTCAGGCTACATTTATTTACATTCACCCATAAATGCTCCACTTTTCCACACTGGGCCCAAACAATTGTGCAACTGCCACTGCGAACTGCAAACTGTCCATGTTCGTTTCGAGGTCGCCTATTGCAACATCTTCAATCAAACAAGCAGCCACATACAACACCTACGTGCAACCGGCGACAAAAGCCATAAATCCAAATCCCATTTGTCAGCATTAGAAAATTATGCAGCCAACAAAGTACAAGCCACAAAATCGCAAAAATCACAAGCACACACCGAAAAATCACAGCGGCCCAGGCTCAAATTCATAAATTAAATTACACGACAAGCACAATAATAATAAAAACGATTTGAGGCCCACACGCAACGGCGAATGCAGAAAACTACGAAAACTACTGCGACCTGCGCAGAGATTCATTAAAGATTTGCCAGCAAAAAATGGCAAATAAATAATAACGAAAAAATATGGCAGAACAAGCAGCAGCCGTTTTATTTATTCGATTGTTGTAATCTGCACAGCGACATGCACAAACCACTAGCACACTGGCCAACAAAGATCTGCTCCAAGCCTACAATAAAAGTACACAATTAAAATAAAATAAATGATGATGAGGCAGTCGCTGTTTGAGTTTGAGTTTGAGTTCGAGTTTGTTACCAAGATTTGCACGCATGCGCGGGCGCCATCATCAGCTGCCATCAGGCCGCTTTATCTGTTGCCAAATTTGGTCAGGTTTGGCCAAAAGCAAAAGCAAAGGCTCCAAGCGGAAGCCGGGCCGCAGAAGTGTCATTCATTCATTCATTTGCAGAAGCAGAAAACAGTAAGGAGTAGAGCCATGGGAATCTCTGGCCAGCGAGTGGGCGCCAAAAGCCAAACGATGGCTAAGGTGTGTGTTCTCTTGGCCAAATGACAAATGCGATATACCCAGGCGCAAATGCACCAACTGCAGGCGAACACTTGGCGAAAATGGTAATAAAACTATTAACTATTAACTATTAACGACTACCTGAAGTCAGTAAAATTGACTATTTAAATTAAATTTTTTTAAATATTACAAGACTGGCAAAAAAAAATACTTTTTAGAGTGCCTTAATTAGTCAGAAATAATAATATTATCAACCCTTGAAAATGTTAATGATATAATAGAAGAATATTTTGAGGACCTTATGTATATGTTTTGTTTATTTATTTTTATATAGTAAAGCCTATTTTGAATGAGCATAACAAATCTTCTTCAACATTTAGGTAAACTTAAGTCTTTTTTTAAAGCTGTTATATTTGATTTATTTGGAAAAAATTAATTTTATAAATTTATCATACCAATAAAATATGATGTACAATTTAATAAAATATTTTATTTAATTAGAGTAACTTTAAATATTTTTTAAAATTTATTAAATTAATTTCACCATTTTATCATACAAATAATATATGTTGTAACATTTAATATCTTATTATTTTCGCTCAGTGCAGCTGGCGCTGAGAACCAACTGCAGTGTGGCATTAAATCAAACAATTGGCTGACGTCAGAGCCCGCGATTCGATCTGCAAATGAATCACCTTTGAGAGACTCGATACCCGAGATCCGAGATCCTTGCCTTGAACCAGTTCCGCGATTGTTTCTGCTCTCCAATCGATCGAACGAATCGATTGCAATTACCAATCAATCAGGTCAGCAATTGTACTTCCTCGCCGCATGACTTCCTAATAAAAACAATAATAAAAGTACAAAAGCTCACTTGAAAACAAAAATCAATTATATGCAGAAGAGGCGAAAATAAAAGATACAAAATAATAAATAAAATCTGACTCGCGTCACTTGGCCAAATCGATCAATGTCAGGAAATGATGGCAAGGTTATGACAATTATCAACGGATTGGCAAAAAGTCATGCTAATTATGGACATCATCGCAATGGCAATTGCAATTGCAGTGGCTCTAATGGCGAATGGAAGTTGCCCAAGTCTCTAAATTAATTATACGCCACTTTGACCCATAAAGCGCAGTACAAAAAGACTGCGACAATTGTTGGTTGCCCACCAGATTCTGTATTCTTTTTTATCTCATTCTGGTAGTTAGGTATTTTTGCTGTGACTCACTGACCCCCATTCCTCGCCGCCCCTGTAAAAGCATTGTGCGTTGCCAACTTGCAACTAAGGTGCGTTTTTTGTTTAGAACCCGGTTTTCGGTCCTAGGTTTTCCGAGCCAAGCCAAACCAATCCAAGCCATTTATTGCCTTCATGGCACTCAATTTGTTTGGCCGGCGGCTGGCGGAGTCGCCGCCTCAGCTGGCTCAATAATAAAATGTTTTTTATTATACAATTTAGTTGCTTTAACTTGCGTGTAAATCGCCTTTTGCATATTGACACATAATCATTGTCTTTGCCAGCCAGTTGGCCAAAAAAGCGGTGAGAAGAAACAATGGGTGTATAAGTTTGGGTGATTGGAAGATACTCTCTACGGGATTAAGTTTTAAGTTAATAAATTTATTTGCATTTTTGCCCACTAAAAATATAGATTTAACTAGACTTAAACTCGAAATTTGTAAGTTGTTAAACTGATTATATTATTTATTTATTTAATGGAATATTAAATAAACTATTTTGTTTTCATAGCAATTTATTTCCGCTCTTTTCATATTTTAAAACTTAAGTCCGAAATTATAAAGTTGTTGAACACATTTATTTATTTATTTATTAATGGTAGGTATATTAGAAAGCATGTTATATTTAAAGGATAATTTATTTACACTTAACATTTTCCTTTATCTGATTTTATTTAACTTAAACTAAAAATGGTAAAATTTTTAAATCGATTATATGTATTATTGTTTTCTTATAAGATACCTATTAAATAAATTATTTTATTTTGTTTAAAAAAATTCAAGTTAGTTAAAAAATCGAAAATACCCCCTATCACTTTGAGGGCATTAAATTGAGACAAAACTTATTACATGTTGCGCTGAAAACCGTTGCAAATCTAATGAACATTTTCATTTTCGAGCCTGCATTGTGTGTGGGTGGACGGCAGCTCTAACTTTTGGATTGCCTTCGAATGGATGGAGAAAAAACGGGGAAAAAGTGGGATAATAGGAGAGTGTAGATTGTGCAGGCTGCCATAATTTAACGATTCTAATGGGCCGAATGAAACGAATCTGCGATTACGCTCTCGTATTTCGCATTTCGCGTATCTGCTGGATGCATTCTTTGCTAATGAGGTTAAAAATGCAGCTGGGAAAAGCGAGGACATTTACATGAGAGAGAGAGAGATTCTCCGTCAAAAAGGAGGTCAGGCAATCAGCAAATAATTAGAATTTCCTGCACTTAAAAATCCAGTAAATTAAAGTTGGATGAGCAGTTAATCCAGCAGGCATTTAATCATTTAACCATTTAAAATTCCCATTCCCAGAGGCTCTGGCATTAGCTGGTTTATTCCCCATTTCTCCCTCCTCTTCCGATCGAAAGTGTCTGCCAGTTAGGAGTCCCTGGTTGCTTGTTGCAAGTTGCTGGTTGCAAGTTGCATGCTGACCTCCCTTTTCGGGGTGAGCAACGTGCGTCTGCCAAGATTGTGCAAGCAACTTACATGCTGCAAATGCTGCATGATTGAATTACATTTTGCACAGCAGCAGCAGCAACATCGGAGGAGCAACATGCGGCAGCAACATGCAGCAACAGCAATTCTGCCAAACGGTAGCAACTCTCCTGCCCCCTGCACGTGTTGCATGTTGCTGGTTGGTTGCTGGTTGCTGCCTGCTTCGCTCGGTGCAACTAATTAGACGTCATTGTCTGGCCAGCGGATCGAGCTCGTTTGCCATTTTCCGGGCTGTCCAACAGTCCCGGCTCCATTGTTATCGCGGCCAGCGCTAAAAGGGGACATTATGTCAAGGATTTCGCAGTGATCCCGGCTCTCGGCAACGGACACTGGGAACTTATGGATATAACTTAAAAATCAAGTAAAAAGCGCTTGCATTTTTAAGGCTTTTTAAATTTTAACTTTAAGGTTCTTTTCCTTAAGCTGAAATATTTCCATTATAAGGGTCTTTATTTAAGAAGAGATTGTATCAATTCTTTTTAAAATTAGATTAAATTTTTCCTTTTACTAAAATCATTATTGTATTGTTAAAAAAATGTTTTTTGAAAGGAAAAGTAGAATAAAAATGGTTCTTAATTTTCTACAATTTTATAAATGCTTCAGATCTATCAAATCAAATCTTTATCGACTATCAATTCCTTTAAAAATTAAATTTAGAATTTTTTGTTCACTAGATAATATTTTTAAATATTTATGTATATTTTAATATAAAAATTCCAATTAAATTGTATTTATTGTCTAACCTTTACCTGTTTTATTTAAATATATTTTTTAACACTTCCTACAGTTCCTTTTCGCTCAGTGTTGGCTTTTCTGCCGGATCTCGGACAGCAGTCGAGTAGCTGTTGCCGCTGATAGGTTCGCCGGCTTCCTGATAGCCACATGGCCATTGGTCACTGGCTGGCATCTACCAACTGAAAACTGCAAACTGCAAACTGCAACGGTGGCTCAAAGCTCAAAACGCAAGACTCAAAACTGTGACTCATGCCACCGATTCAGTGTCATTGTTTGGCTTTGGCTGGCAGCTTTGCCCCGATGCCAGTGGCCCATTGCCGATTGCCAGTTTTATTCGAATTGCCAGCTGCAATTAAGCGGCTGACAAAATGACTGACAATTCAACTGTCTGCGTCTCCTGCGCCTGCCATTTTGGGTAATTGCTAATCCCGCTAACGAGGCATTGAGCCACCGAAGCCACTGGAGTCTCTCGAGTGTCCAGTGGGCGTCGCATTAGTTTTCAATATCTCAAAATGGGGAAAACAAAAACGAAAACCAAGAGTGGCGAGTTAATGTGGCCTATGATTGCGTCTAATGATTGATTGCCTCAGATATGCACAGATTTTTCACCTTTTTCCTTTAGTTTTTTTTCCAGCGAAACGATAGCGAAATTGCAAACGAAACCGAAATTGGTCCGAGACGAACAACCCGCAGTAACTCGAAACTTGCAACTGGTTCCTGTGGATGGTGGATTTCTGGAGTCGCGAACGTGACGCTGCTGACCCACTGAACCCACGAAAAACAGCCGGTGGGTGATGGGTGGCACACTCACACCGAAGGAAATGGCTGAAAAACGAACAGAAACCAAAAAGAGCGGTGCAAATTGCACTCAGCGGTATCGAAATATTGAAATATCGAAATGGAAACGCTCAAACGCTCGTGCATAAAAGTTTATTGATTTTGCGCGATATTAACCCCAAAGTTGCATAATTATTTTCAGCATAATATCAATTTATATGTATTTCCCTTGCAGAATGGGGATCAGAGAGCAGTAATTCAGCTGATCACGAGATTTGTCAATACCACAAACAGGTGAACATAATAAGTTATGAGCTATAAATAAAGTAGCCAAAATACATGTGAATTGTTCAAAAATTCAAATATTTATTTTATTTTATGAGGAAATAAAATATAATACTCATTAAATAAATTATAATAATATGCTCAGAATAAAATAAAATAAATACATTTACTCTATATTTTAAGTCCTTAAGAATAAAGTCCTTCGGCAGACAAATTGGGCACAATGCGGAATGTCATACTCGTACCTCGTTGAGCTCGTAATTAAAATCCCAATCTAATGGCATTATAATCTGGAAACCTTAAGTTTTGAAATTTTTTCTAAAAAATCATGAACCAATTAATTTTCCGAAAAGTGATGCGAATCGCTCAAAACAATTGTTCTTTCAGGTGTACAGCTTGATTTGAGGAAATTACAACTGAAAACCCACTATTAAATGTAACTACTAAATTCTAAGTAAATAAAAGGGAAAGAAATTAATTAAAGTAAATGTTGATAAAAAGAATTAAATTAAGTTAAATATATAAAAAATTAAATTAATTAATATTACTTTGAAAACTAAATAAATAAAATGAATCCCCTTTGATTTCCCTTCTTTTTTTCCGCACTTAACCCATAAATTGCGGCGAGAACTCGATTGGCCGCACGGCGACAACTTCATAAAGAGTGCAACTGGCAACGCCAACAGCTAACAACATATTGCAATTTGGCCAAATTGCTGCGGCTAATTGGCACGTGTTCAAAGAGCGACGGAATAGGCAGCGAATAAGAAACGGCCCAAATACAAATGAAGAGAATTCACTTAAAATGCAAATTCAGTTTCGGTATCGTATCGCTGCTGCGATGTTGCAGTTGCACGTGCAACATGCGACAAACAACCGCCCATAGAAGGTGTTGTTTCTCGTAATTTGTTGCCAACAAGTTTACGCAATGGGGGAGGATTCGGTGGTGCGGTGGTCGGTGGTTCAGTGGGTGGCTTACTGGTGGATGGTGGCTCTCCTCCACCTGGATGAAGACATAAAATCCAGGTAATTGCCTGCAGTGCGTGTTCTCCTTTTGCGGCATGTTAATGGCTTCATTTGCCATTTGCAGTGGGCAGATATTGGTTTTCCACTGTCGAGAGAAAGCTCTAAAATCCATCTCTTAACTCCTTTGCAACTCCCCCTGAAAAAAAACAAAAACGAATGCAATTTATGCACAATACGTGTAAATAAACCAAATTGGTCACGTTTTGGCCATTGGAATTAAATTATTCACACACAGCGAAAAACATAAATAGCCACAATTTATTTGGCAGCAAACATAAAAAACATTTTCAACTACTTCTTCAGTTTTTTTCTTCTTTTTGCTACAGCCGACTGCAACATGTGTTTGTGGATGTTGCTGCGGGGTCTCCAGAGGTTAGTTGCTTTAATAATTTACCGAAATTTAATATAAAACATTTTGACCGCCTGCCCCTTACCACATTCATATGGGATTATCGGGGTTGTGGGCTGCATTTAATTGTAAAAAGTTTAGTGGGCAAAAGAGGAGTAAAAAATATAATAATATGAAATAAATAAATTGTAAAATAATTAAATATGAAATATCTTAGGAAATGTATTTGACAATCAAAAAACTCAGCTAAAGGAAGTGCAGGAGAGATGGAGATAAACATGCAGCAAAGGAACTGCTTGCACTGCTTGACTTCCTATTACCTATTTTTGTCCAAAACTTCTTAATGATTGGTCCGATTTAAAAAAATTCTTCTACGTTTCGATACCTATAAACTCTACGAGTAACTTGTATAAAAATTAATATTTTATTCACGCTTTTTTCTTTAGATTCTCATTTATTTATTACACATTTCATTTACTGTTTGGTAATGAAAACCAATTAAAGTTTATGTAACTGTTGTAAATTTAATAACAATGTTGTCGCCTTATAACACTTTTACCACTCAAAACTGGCAGCATTTTGTATAAGTTAATACTTTTTTCTTGCATTTTAGCCGTCACCCCGCACGACTGACAGCAACAACAATTGCTGATTAGTCGCCGACATATGCAAACCGAAAATAACATTTACCATGCTTACACAATTAGCCATTTTGTAGCCGGCAAAGCGAAACATTTTTGTCACTCAGCCCGCGCGACGCGTTGCATGTGTAGCAACAATGTTTGTCAACACAATTGTTGCACTTTCGGTTGCAGCTCTGCGACTGCGACTGCGACTGCAATTCGAGTTCGGAATCGAATCGGAATTTATGCAAATGATCGTCAGGCAATATGCGTTGACAATATGTCACATGTCACTTAGCCGACACACACACAAAAACATAAAAGCACGGCAATTCGAGTCGATCGATGGCCAGATAGATCGCTCGATTCTCTATTTTTTATGTGACTAAAACCACAGGCAAAGCCAAAGCACCCGCACGTTCTGAACCCAAACTTGGCTAGCAGAAAACTCGAACAAAAGCCAGCCACTCGGGACATTGGAACACTGAGCCATTGAACAATTGAACAACTGAGCGGCGGAACAGCGGAGCCAACATAAAAATAGCAAAGGTAAAAATCTTGGCAGGCATTTGACCTCAAAAGCGACAACTTTGGACGGATCGAATGGCTACCCTTTGAACGGTGGAGTAATTTGGGATTTAATAGAACTTCGGGACACTTTTTATGGCATAATTAAATTTATTGCCTACGTAAATTAAAATATTATCGTACATAATAAATACAAAATAAAAAAAGATTTCAAGACATTGTTATTTTAAGTATTCAAGGAAGAATAAATTGTAAAATCGTATAAAAAATTATGGTATTTTTTTGTATCTATTATATTATTTTAATTATTTAAGAAATAATATTGTGTATTTAAAATTATAATATTTTTTATGTAAATAACTAAATATAATATATTAGTTCATACAACCTAACTAAATATGCATTCTTAATCTTACAAAAAATACATTTTATTCTGACGAATTCAGGTAATCCTTTTTCCAAGGTATTCTCCCGTCTGGTATTTAAATTTTCCTCCTTTTTCCCTGAACCCAAAATCCAATGGCTGACTAATGCCCGATTGTGGCTGCTGTTGTGGCTGTGGAAATTGATTAATTGTCAAATTGCTGAAATGAGTGCAAAGACTTGTTCGCCTGTCGCCCCGCGTAAATCATTTTCCACCCGCTTTTCCGCGAAATGGAAAATCCTAATGAAGTTGTACGTATGCCGTTCGTCCCACTTGGCACTTCACTTCACCCACTTGGTGAACCCACTGGATCTGTTATTATCCTTAGACGCGCGTGCGTGCTGTCTTTTTGCGGATGATTGCAATCGACAATCGGCTGGATATATATAAGCATAGCATACTCAAGCCACAAATGCCATATAGTAAAGAGCTAAGGCGACCCAGCTCGGGAATGATTTATGGGCAGGCGCAATCAGGCGAACGCGATATCCAGCGCCAGTGTTAGATTTTGATATATTGTATGTTTTGGGGGCACGCGCAGTATGTTGTTTTTGTTATTGCTGTTGCTGTTTGCTGCTTGGTGTCCCCAATGGTTGTTGATGTTGCTAGTTGCTGGTTGGTTTCTTTTAGTGTTGCTGTTGCTGTTGCCCCATGCCAACAATTAACGCATGCGTGCCACAAACAGCCGATAAGCATCGACCGCATTCGAGTCAAATGGGGTTAAGAGAATGACTGAATGGGAGACTCAAATCTCAGTGTTTTGCAGTGGAAAGTATGGCGGAATTGGTACTGGAAATACTTAATTTTTTGCCTAAAATTCAATTGGGTTCTATAATGAAATTTTATCAAAATTTTATAACTGATAAAGTGCAGATTTAAAAATGTATTAGTAAAACAATATTTGTTCCTATATATATTTAAGAATTTAATAGTAACAAAAATTACATAAAGCTGTGCTTTAAACAGGGACATCTTGTCGTATGATTAATTTGTATTACTCATACGTTCCGTTGACCCCCTTACATAAATAAATTACAATTCTATAAAGGAAGCTAATTATTATTATTATCTATTATTTATTTTATAATCTTTACAATACAAAACATCTTAAGAATTTTATTTGTGAGGAATATATGTATATATATTTTTTCGTACATACCCTTTTTCTTTAGCGACTAAATTCCCCTTATTTATGCAGCAAATACCCCTGAACCCTCGGTGCAAACGGGTTCACCCATATCATTAGCCCCTTCGCTTGGGAGCTGCTAAACCTTGCGCCATTATAACACAAATATTTGCTAACAATAAGGCCCGCGGAACACCATTAGCCTCGCTTCTCGCTCTCCGCACACACAAAACTTCAAGAGTCGAGGTCTCCTGGGCTCAGAAACTCAGAAACAGAGACTCCGACTCAGAAAATCGAAAAAACCAAAAAACGAGCCGGTCCAGGCCGAAAAACTGAACTCTAACCCTCATTTGCGATCAATTCGTGGCGATTTAGCCGGCGTCTGAATATTTGCGCGCGCTTTCGTGCTGCGAACGTGCAGAAATCCCAGGCCGGCGAAAATTTAGTTGCTCACTTTTATGTAATTTCCCTTTTCTTTGTGTAGAAAAAATTCCAAAAAAACGGGGGAATAAAGCGAAAAGCCAGGGGCCGCCCGCTGGTCTAAACGGGCCCGAAAGTGATTGCCAATAATTGCATAATCAGCCGCAGCATTCGGGACTTAGACTCAGAGAATCGGCCCAACAGGTTGCAGGTTGAAAAGTGAAACTTTGACATTGGTTTAGCCTGCAAAATGAAAAGGAAAAAGGTAAAATAAAAGTAAAAACGAAGCCCCGGTGAATGGACGGGTCAATGTCCAGAGGAAAGTAAAACCAAAGTGGCAACAAAGAACTTATTGAATACTTTCCGAACAGCGCAAAAAACATTCCCACACGAAAGACAAATAAAAGCGAATTTATCACGCACCATGACTAATTCCCCCCTGCGAATTTACGACACTATATTATCGGTTATACACTCCATATCCACGGAACACTCATGCGCCCCCATCTCCACCAGAAACAGAAACAAAACAAAGTCCGGCCCGAGTTCCAGTTGCACTTCCATTTGCATTTACATTTGTTGCAATATTTGTTCTCCTTATTTTTCACCGCATTTAAATTCAATAAATATTTTCCATATTTTTATGACTGCCGCATTTTGTGCTAAATTATTGCACAAGCCTGTTTGAGCGATGACTGATGCAATCGAGGCATGCAATCGGGGAACTGAATTACGCGGAATGGGGAAGTTGTTATCAAAAATGTTTTAAGGTATTAAAACTTATTTAAAAAAATATAAGAGAGTTGTAAACTAATTTTTTAAATATTTAAATAAAAGTTAAATAAAATATAAATACATCTTAAATATCTTTAATAATATTTTTAAAAATTTTAAAATGTGTTTAAATTTTTAGTTACTAAAAGTTATTGAACAAATAAAAGAAAGTAATTAATTAAAAAGTTCAGTGTTTAATCCAAAAAAAAAATGCAATTAAATTCCCAAAAAAAATTTTTAATATATATGAAAACATGTATTTATTTTTAGTATTCCTGTTTTATTTTTCCCACTTTTCAAAGCAATTGCCAAATACATATTTTCGCCGTTCAGACTGCAAACTAATTATGTACGAGCGGAAAAACTGAATGAGAAAACCACTTTGTGGCGCGGCCAACAAATATTGCCAATTGCAATGAAATACAACTGAAGGTTTGGATTCGGAGAACCCAAAAAAAGAGCACAGAAATATCTGTTCAGAAATTGAACATGATAAATTCATAATTGTCCATTCAGCGAACACGAACTATAATTCATGTTAGAATAATCGAATTGGACGCCATTCAGAGAGGCAATTGAGGACGGCGACGATGGAAACGAATCGGCGGATCGGCCAAAGCCCAACAGCAACCCAAGGAATTGCAACTGCAACAGCAACACCAGCAACTAGCAACAGCAACACCAGCCATTTGAACAACATAGGTCAGGCGTAACGAGTCATTCATGTTGCAGATATTGTTGGTATAATTTCAGTCGTTACTTTGTGTATTTTTTTTGGGCACCCGCATAAGTCACACTCTGTTTTAAAAATGGCAAGACCGAAGAGTTGAGATTAAGAAATCGCGAAAATCAGTTTGGCCTTTTTTTTCGCTCGAGCAGCATCTTTAAATCAATTGGGGGAATGAAATGCTTTCGGAGGTAACTCTATCCATGCAAAGCTGTTTTCTTCAGGGTTCGGGTCGGCAGGTGGCGCCACTCGCTGGCCGTCACGTTCGGCTCGATTGCAGCAGCAACATTTGAACACCGAACACAGCAGCAATATAGCAATATAGCCAACAACAGCTCGCTGCTGGCGATTAATACGCAAAACGCTTTGGCATCTTAAATATTGTGGCGTGAGATATTTGTTGATAGAGAATCTGGGGAGGGAGTGTAGGGGTTTCGGGAGATTAATGTGAATATTGGCAATCAGCATTTGTATTTGCGAGCTTGGCATTTGCAGCGAGAGGAGTGGAGACCGAATTCCTCGTGGGGCTTCAAGATCTCAAGATACACGGGTTCCCCATCCTGTGTCCTTTTGCATTCGCGATGCTCATGTAAACGTTTTTAATCGTTGTCGAAAAAATGCTGTCTATCGCATCCTTAATTCTTTGAAACCGTAAAACTCGACTTTCAATTAAACAAAGCTTGTAGGAATAAATTGAAAAGATTATATAGTTTACTTTGCAGCCTGTAAACACTTTTAATCAATGTCTGTCGGGCAATAAAATACGAACAAGATTTACACTTGCAGAAATATATACATAAATCTAATCTAAAGATTAATTTTAAATTGAGTCTGTAAAAATATATTTAAATCCATTAAATCGTAACGGTGCGTTAAAACTTAACATTTTTTGTAAACGATAAGCAAGATTATCTTTATTGCAGCATTTCGATTAAGCCATATCAATGAAAAACTTACATTAATTTTAAGAGATTTGAATTTTATAACTGGAAAACGTTGTAAAATTGCAATTCAATTGACTTATTTTAAATTGACGCTATAATAGTTTTAAAAAATAAGTTCCATATTTTAGATCCTATTTCTTTGCATGTAATCGATTAACTATGATATTCTGCACACGTTAATAAATTATAATTCCCGCGAGCTGGTAATTCAATTATTTTCCCACCAAGCTGTCTAATTAGAGCGCAGTCTTTGGTGCAGCTGGAGATTTCCGAGTGTCTCGTGCATATTTATGAACTCGGCGGAATAACAAATTGAAATTGTTTAGCAGATTTATTTGCCGCAATTAGCGCCCATAATTAGCGACTCTTGCCGTCGACTTGTGGGCCAATAATTTGATGCTACTCTCCGCGGGGCCTTTCAACGGCAGTCAACGATGTTTTTCACGGAGGTCTCTGTGATTGGCGGAGGCGTGTGGGTGCTGCAGAAAAAATCTCCCGACTGTCTGCCAAAATCTGCAGTAAATCCGAAATCCGGGGCCAAATATGGCCATCGATTAAATGATTTTCATGTGCCATAAACGACGCGCGCCTTTAATAAGCCCGATTTTAACGAGCTGCAGTTTCGAAGTCAGCAAACTAAGGCCGAAATTGAAAACCCCCTCCCCTCCTTTTTTCCCGCCACTCTAAACTGTCGCAGACGTCGAGTCTACAGTCTTCAGTCTTCGGTCTGCAGTCTACAGTCTTCCGTCTCGGCTCTTTTTTCAATCCTCGATCGCGACATGTTTAGATATGCGTTTGAGTCGCTTAATTGCAACTTTTATGGACAGTTCGCGTTGCAGGAGGAGGGATAATAACTTTAATGCATATTTGATGGATATTGACTCTGTGTGCCGGGTGTAAACAGCATCGTAAATTCAGCAGAGTTCCCGCCTAATGAATGAAAGTCTGGCCAAATTGATGGCGAATTTGTCGCATAATGAAGCTGATCTCTGCCAAATCCATAGGTCAAATCCGGAATAATCGCTGAGATATCGACAGGCTGTCATTAAATAATGCCACGCAATAAAGGCCCCCGGGAAACACAATTACAGATATGTTCAATAGTTCAATAATACAACATTTATATTCATTTCACATTATTTGAAAAATTTGTTAATAAATATTGAAACATATGCAAATCATTTTTTCTTTATTCAAGAGTAAAAATCCTTCACTCCATTAAATCCATTGATTTATGGCCTGTAAAGTGTGTTTTCTCAGACATTTTACACGCCGCACAACTATTAATTTGAACACCATTGTACATATGAAAATGTAAAATGCTTTCAAAGCGATATTTCCACAATTTATTAAAAATTGATTGTATTGCCACGCCACAAAAATGGCAATTGCCCGGCCAACTCAACTGCACTTGTTGAGCGGGCGAACATGGAAAAATAAAATCACAAAAAATCGGAAAATATATATGGGTAAAATATGGGAAAAATAAAAGAAAAACCGACACTCGCAATGTGAAAATGGCATTTTAATAAATTCAGATCGGGCCTCTTTATCGGTGCCGCTTGTTCGTTGTTCGTGGCCTGCGATATGAGTTCCATAAATGATTTTAATGCGTGAGTGTGCCAATAAATTGCAGCCAGCTCTCGAGATAAAGCCCCGATCCAATCCGATCCTCCGGCTTTAATTAAAACCCCTGCACTTGACCCGCTTGGCGAATTTATCGGGCGAGATTTATCTCTCGATTTACCGTCGTCTAGTGCCGCTTGTCAAAATACAGAAATAATTTCTCACGTTGCAGCACCGAAAATTATGACAAAATATTAATAAACATTTCGGTCTCTGGGTCTCGGTGGTCTCGCGTTTATTTATCTGGGCTCTATCGATTTGACCCGCTCTAGAAATGAAATCCAAATCACAAAAATCCAACCTACAGTTGGCTTTGCCGTTTGCATGTACGAATTTAATTAAAATTTGAGCTTGCGTGCATATTTCATAAATAATTATTATCGCCCGATTCGCTGGCTGATTTCGTTGTTTATATTATTTATGAGTCGGCGGCGGCGGACTGAGTCTAAATCATGTTCGGATGCTGGCC
Source organism: Drosophila prostipennis (assembly GCA_037075205.1). Taxonomy (NCBI): domain Eukaryota; kingdom Metazoa; phylum Arthropoda; class Insecta; order Diptera; family Drosophilidae; genus Drosophila; species Drosophila prostipennis. The sequence goes on along the minus strand of JBAMCJ010005201.1, from coordinate 399,563 downwards.
GAAAAACGAAAATAATATTAATGAGAAACCGAGAGATTAAGGTTGTTAACACGGTCGCCGATAAACTTGATTCGGGCTTTTGGGCTTGATCTATTCGAGCCTGGAATCTATGACTTGACTCTATAAGATCTGATCTGATAGACGGTAAAAAATGTCGTTCATAGGAATGAAACTTTGATATAATTCAGTCATTAACTAAATCATAAAACATCTAGAAAAGAATTTAGTACTTAATTTAAAAATTAATACTTCAAGAATTCAATTCATGGCGATGCAAAAATATTTACAATTTATTTCTTTCATATAATATCCATTTAAAATCATTGTATTATTCTTTCCAAGTCCCTTTAAAATCAATATTTCCTCGTGTACTTACCTCCTGAAAACAATTAAGGACAAATAATATTAAAACTAATATTTAAAGAATTAAATCCATAATGATCTATGAATGTCTGTATATTATTCCTTTAATATATTATCCATTTTAAATCATTGTATTTTTTTTCCTCGTGCATTTAACTTCTGAGAACAATTTTTCATGTTTTATTTGAGAGCTGCTCGGGTGCCTTCATCGATGCCTGGCAGTCATGCGATTCCAATGCATTTAATTAGCCATAAAAAATGTCTTCTGGTATTCGGTAATCTTTCCATTCGATTCGACTTAAACTTCGAGTCTGCTCCACTGGTAAGCTGGCAAATAAAAATGCCTCACTTGTTCAATGCGGACGCCCGATTAATTATGAACAGCTGAAAGCGCGCCATTAACATGAAAAGTCAAATCTATCTAAATATTTGCCATGGGCAACGAGTTGGCCCGGACTGTCCGACATTTTTGTTGTTTCTTTGCCGAGTTTAGTTTGCAGAGGCTCAGGCTCCCCCCTAAAAACCGCCGAGAGCTCTTGGCCAAATGTGCAAGTTGGCAAGTCATTTTTATCGCCCCGCAGTAATCTGAGCTGCACGAATGTGCCGACGTTGGGGAAAAATAAAGGAGGACGGACGGAAAATATATAACATGGCATCATTTGCTGCCAGGCGCGCGTTTGCTTGTTGTACAATAGTTGGCTAACCTCCGGCCCAAAACCCCCTTCCCCCTTCCACCATCCTATATATATCCAACTTCTTTTATCGCGACTCCTCCGCAATGATGATGCAACTTTTTTGGACCAACAAGTGCTGCGAAGACCAGTTCCCGTTGCTGTTGCCGTTGCCCCTTTGGATTTCAGCCTTTATCTGCCAGCTAGAACATGTTTGCCGAAAACAAGTTGGCTCAAAACCTTTAACTGGGTCACTAGGCCAGCCATGATCGGGAGGAGAACCGGGAGAAACAGGAGAAGGTGACGGAGCTGAAGGAGAAGGAGCTGCCTAATTAAAACAAAAGACTTGGACAACGAACTTGGCCGGCCAGAGGGGAAAAATACTTTTAACTAAAATAATTGATACATTTTTAAATGTAAACTTAAAGTTTATTTTAATGTTCTACTTATTGTAATTTTCAGATACAACTAGATTAAAAATTAAAAGTAATCATTTACAAAATTAAAATCCCATTTTGTCTGGACCCATTACATTGATCTATATATTTTTACAAATTATGATAATTTTGGCTAACTCATGGGTAACTCAATTTCAGTCAACATCATGAGTTTCCTGTTTATGAAGAGTGAGGGTATTCGGCGGGTTCCCACCCTGTACTTAGCCATGTTTTATGGCGGTCCGCGAGCATGGTTGTCAATTGGCCAGCGGCACATCCTGTCCAGATCCATGAGATTCCATGTGCCAGATCCAAGATCTCAGCTCCAAGATCCCAGCTCCAAGATCCCAGACCCCAGTGCGAAGTCGAAGTCGAACGGCCGACGGCCTGCAGCTTGTTGTCTTTATTAGCGTTTTGGCAATAAATCAAAGCGCCAGCTCTCAGCGACGACGACTCACATGTGGCCCTGGTACTCGGTACTCGTACTGCAAATGGCCAGTTTGTCCCCTAGAGATACCTTTAGACCACCCCCTCCACCATCCACCACTAGATATTTCATTTCGTTTACTTTACATGCGCATAAACGGCGTTTGACTGCCCGGCAATATTTCAAAATTAATCCAACTGCCAGCGATGACGAAGTGCGGCTCACTTTCCAAGCGTCGCGTATTTGTCCAGTTTTTATTTGTATTTCTATTTCTATTTCCCCCGATAGAAGAGTAGGGAAAATAAATCAATTGTGAATTGCGGTTTGCCGGTTAGTTGGGTTATTACTCAATCTCTGTGGTCCCATTGGTTTCTTTTCAGAGGGGCATGGGGAGGAGGAGGAGGTGGATCGTTTACCGCCACAGTTCCCTTTTATGGCACACGGACAAAATTAATTGCCCGACTAATGAAGCATTGAGCACAATGAGATCTACGATATCTGAAATCTGATATGTGATATCGCCACAAACTCGAGATGTCGAGATGGCTTGGAATACGGAGATAAACGACAGTCAGGTCAATTGAATGGCAAAATGACTGTTTCTTATCTGTTCGAAGGCGGAGGAAAAAGATAAAGATAAGTTTTCTATTTAAAAGTATTTAGACAGTCAATAATATACATTAATTATAATTAAAGTATTGTAAAGTAAATATTAAAAAGTTTCAAAAAAAAACCAAAAACTTTTTAACAAAAAATGTGGTCACACTTTAAAAAATCCAATTTAATTTGTATTCTAATAGGAGGAATATATCTTTTGGAAGAGATTTATGTTTGTAAACATATATAATTATTCCATTCTAAGCTAATTTTTATAAAATGAATAAATATTTTTAATCTCTGTTAGGTTGCAAACAAAATAATATCAAATAAAAAAGTATCGAACTATCAGAGAAAAGTTGCTTTTTATCGATATTTGCGGAAATAATGCGTAGTATTGGTAAAGTGGAAGTGTATGTAATTCCGAGAAAAGGCATTAAGAAGGCATGAATATTTACTGTCAATTATTTCCACAACTCCATCCACATCGGTGAGTTGTTAGACGTCTAAAAACTGTTTAATCTATTGAATTTTATTCTCCTAAGAAAATGCCGGGCAGTCGCAGTGAGAGGATTCAGAATGCGAATGCAGCGCGAAGCAATACATCCATTTCCCGCTCCGAAATGAGTCTTCACCGAACTCGCAATCCAAATGCCCAGGCTGTAGCATCTCGAGGTGGTCGAGGATCCACCAGGGGCAGGAATCTTCCACCTCGCATTGCAAATCCTGTTCCTGCATCAACTGCGGCCACTCGTGGACAAGGAGGTGGCCACAGAATAATGAGGGGAGCGAACCTCTCCAGAATCCTACCAATAAGACCAACAAATCCCGTTCCTGTGGCCAATCTGGGATCTATGGCCACAGAAGTTGGTCAGCCAACCACTAGCGGAACGAACCCACCTAGGAATCCGCCTGCTACTGTGGCAACTGAGGGAACAACCAGGATCGGACAACCAGTTGGTTTGGGAATCAATTCTCTGATGCCAGTTGCAAATCCCAGCCAAGAATTCAGCGTTTCTAAAGGAAGACTCCGTAAGGAGTTAGCTAACATTTTCAAGGAAGAACCAGAGGGATGTAAAGTGGAAATAGTAGATAATGACCTGTACAGCTGGTTAGCGACTATACCAGGACCTCCGGGAACCCCATATGAGGGCGGCCATTTCAAGATTCTGTTAGATTTTTCCGAGAACTATCCCTTCGAAGCGCCACTTTTTACGTTCAAAACAAAGATCTATCATTGCAACATTGATGATTTCGGCCACCTTTGCCTGGACATTCTCAGTTGCAAGTGGTCGCCGGCTTTGTCGGTGTCGAAGCTCCTCATCTCGGTAATGTCCTTGCTGGCCGATCCGAATCCAAACTCACCTATGAATGAGGAAGCTGCCCGTTTGTACACGAGGAATCGCACGCTGCACGATGAGAATGCCCGCAAGTGGACCCAGAAATATGCCAAATAGTTTCGTTTATTGTTCCCGTTAAGTATTAGTTTGAGTTTATAAATTAGTTTGTTATGGGTATTCAAAACATACATACATTCAAAATAAAAAAAAACCCAGAACTTTGTTATTTTGACTTTTAAATTAAATTTCATTTCATTTAATACTTTGAATGCATAATTGTTTAAAGTTTTATTTAGCAAAAGCAGATGAAAGTATCAAATTTTAAAAGGGTTTTTGAGGTTCGACGAAAAGTAATAAGCAGGCCATACATTTTATTAAATTAATTGTGAATTCTAATAACTAAGAATTGAACATTTTCCTTCCAAATCTATGAGGTCAGTATTTTCTGCGAGTGCAGGGACAGATATGTACATATAGGTAATTTCTGGGCTATCCATCATGGCTCGTGCATATCTGCTTATATCGCCGTCAGTGGCTGCCTTCATCTATCAGCATATTTGAAATGCCCCAGCATCAAAATCAAACTAATTGCAAGCCTAACTTCAACGTCATGCCTTAGTTAACTCAACATCGAACCTTTCCACATGAGAAGAAGGAGGGGGGAGTGGGTTTCTTGGGCACCCAACTGCGTTGGCCCATGTCAATGGGTCCGTTTGTCGTGCCTCGAGACATGAAAAACGAATTCAAGTCAAACTGAGACTCAAACTCTGAGACTCTGGGCTCAAATCCGAAAAGCAAACGCACGTGCCGCACAAGCGAAACAACTTCATTTTCAGATCATTTGTGGGGCTGCAGCGGAAAACCCCCCGCTCACTCCTCAGATACCATACCTTTCGGAATGGAGGTTGTAGAGCACTATTTTTGACATTTCTGTGGCGCCAGCTGAACAACAACGGCCAAGATCCCAGCTGACATGCGTCAAACAACAATCAAAATACATTCGTTGTTTGGCTTTTTTATTTTTATTTTTATTTTTATTTCTATCCCCAAAACGTGCGCTCGCTGGGCCGGCCATTCATTAGGAACTCGTTTTTAACTTCTTTCCGAGGCCCGAGAATCGTTTCGATGTGTGACAGAAAATCGTTGGGATGTTGTCGACTGCCAATTAACCGAATGACCAAAAATGCGTACAACATCGTAGACTGGCTCCATATGGCGTTTGTATGTTGTATGTTGTATTTATTTTTTTTATTTTATCACCCGCCTTGAGATCTCACTTATGAAATCCCAGAAATCATTAGTCCCCCGATTTTACGTGACAATTTTGAAGCCAAAAGATAAGATCCAAACATATGTTTTCTTTTTATTAAATTTATATAAAAATTTTGTTTTATTAATATTTATTAGGATTCGTAAATTAAATAATTTGGCTTGCATTTTGCTTGACATTTTTTCCCAAAGATAAAAATCAAAAGCAAATCGGCAAAGGAAAAATGCGGTTTGTGAATTATTAAGTTGTTTTCTCTGCAACCACGGGACTTAAGTTAATTAAAACATTTTTGATTTAAGTACGAGTTTCTCCTCCATTTTGGCCTCTTGGCGCAACACTTTAGCCAAACAATTTTGGCCGAGTAATTTTCCTGAGCCGAAATCAACTGGCAAAAGGCCGCAACTGAAATGCAAATGCAGGCAATTTTTCTATAATATTGTTGGGAGGATTTTTCAGTACCCTAACGAAAGGTTGATCGGGAAATCTATGGGCTTTGCTCCAATCTTGGGAATCCCGGCGATAGAGTATCTCTGACTTGATTCGCTGATTTTGTTAATAGCTTCGATTTTCCTTCCTTTTTTCTTGTCTTTTTTTTGTGAGCCACCAAAGTTATTTGACTTTCAAATGAGCTGAATGCGCGCGGCCTGCGGCAGTTTTTCAGTATCTGTTTTTTTATGAGTTTTTCCGCAACATTTCCAACTGCCGCGATTTCTGTGGCAATTTGCAATGCAAAACTGCCGAAAACAAAGAAATGTTTTTCGGTCTGCCAAAACGGACGACAATAAAAAGCGACAGTTGACTCGTGTTGCAAGATATATTGTTGTTCCCATTGTTTGACAATGTGATGTGCAAAGAGCCACCGAAGTTAACTTGCGAATAGAGCTGGCCAACCAATAGATAATTCCTTCGATTATATCGATTGTGGATTTTTAAGGGCACGATTAGGGTGATTTTGGGATTTATTGTTACATTTAAAATAATCTAATGAAGGTTAAATTAACTTAGCTACTAAAGGAAACACAATAATTTTTAAAAATCTTAAATTATTGATTTAAAAATACTTTAGAATTATGAAAATATTTTTATATAATATTTATTCATGAGAGATTTCGCAAAGAAATTTCTTGAATTAAATTTTTAAATAAATTACAATAAAATAACAATAGGAATAATGATATATCTCAAAATTATTACCTTCATAGTAAGACCATCTCTAGCCAAAGACCTAGCCAGGAAGCCAACTTAGTGGGTCAAAACGCATTCTTGCAACAAAGGCGACCACAAAAATGAATAATTACGGGCGAGCATTGCCGGATAATGGCACATATTTATGGCCCAAACGATGGAGTTGTCTCCTCGCCAAGAAATAAAGTAGCAGAGTAGCCAAGTAGCAACTGGTAGCAGAAATATGTCCCGGTAATTTACCAAACATATTATCACAACAATGTTGGCGGCATTAACGGTGCTTTCCATACGTGTAAGGCCACTGAAAGAGCCGCCTGAGAAGCTAAAAACCGAAAAAAATCAAACCTGGCCAAATGAAATATTTGTAACACATTAGCGCAAAGCGATTTCTAATGGCCGGGGCATTTGTTAGCCCGAAGTCGGGGATTTAGTCGGTGAACCGTGCAGTTTCGCCGAATCCCCAAGTGCCCAAATGCCCAAATGCCGGGCCATAACTCATCTGTTCTCCCGTTTGGATCGGATCTCGGCCATAATTGATAGTTGGGTATCGCCGCTGTAATGGAGATATTTTTCCCGCGAAATATGTAACTTAAATGATTGCCATTTTCGGATCACCACTGCGGTTGTTTGGCCAAGCTGGATAAATCGAATTGATTTTAGGGAGTGTAGGAAGTCATGAAGAAAATTTAAAGTAACAGAGGATTTTGGATTTGGTATTTATTTTGAACTGGAAGGGAGGTTTTGAGTGTACTACCTACTACCTACTACCTATTGTCTAATTAAATCTAAAACAAATATTTATTTCGAACTGATTGGGTTTGCTTGTGAAAAAATCAGTTCTTAGTTAAGCCCTATACTCCAGTAAGAATATTTCATAAAAATTTGGAAGTTGTAGCTTTACTGGTTTAGCACTGTGTTTTGACTACTTAAATTGAATAGGATAATTTTATATATATAGATATTTGTGTATAATTTAAAATCTTATATTTTGCAGGTTTAAAAATTCTATACAAAACAGCAATAAATTTCCTAAATTCACCTTTGATTGCCGAGTGAAAGCCCGGCGTTTTCCCATCGAGTTGAACTGCGTTTAAAGTGTCTCCAATTCGGTTGAATGCTCACTGCACATTCCACATTCCGTTGACCAACTTGCGTCCCAAACATCCAAACACTCCGAATGCCTTGCACCAACATGAGCATAATTAAACAAATATTTACACACTTTAGTTGCCCAGTCACTTACCGTTTTGCTTCTGCAGAAGTTGCTTTGGCTGCTGTGACATTTGTTTTCGTTCAACTAACGAAGTCTGGATCGAAAACCCTTTGGGGAAAATTTTCCCTTTTACTTGGACGAAAACGAAATATCAATATGCCACCGTGGAAAAGACAAACAAGTCGCTTGTTTGCAGACTTTGACTATGATATTCCTTTGATTTTTATGGCTTTATGAAGGGTTTTTTATTGTTTTTTATTGGCTCAATTAAAAGGAGAAAAGAAAACATACTCGACAGTGGGCAGTCGAGTGATATTCATAACCGAAATTCCAGCACGCTTTATGACGTCGCCCGATTTCTGTCCAGATTATTCACGGTTTTATTTTATACATATTTTTTATACACTTTTTCTTATTGCTCTTTTCACTGGAAATCGGCTTTCAGTTGATTTTTCATTGTGCGCGGCTCAGAAAAAATATTAAAATGAATCTCGTTGACGAAATCTTTATCGCGAAGGTAACCCTATATTTTGGGACTATATGGGACTACCGTTCGGGTTTTCAAAGTGCTTGACATCGTTTTGGGTAGCGAGATCGAGTGAAATCCATCCATCCATTGTGCCCATTAATTTGTCAATGATAATTCGCCGTCTCTTTATAATTGCTGAATGATATAACTCGCCGTCACAATCGATCAATTTGGCATACATAAATTGTGCTTTGTCCGCGCGGAGATCGCAGTGAGTGAGTTATATATCCCCGTGTTTATATATCTCTTACCGGGGCACGATCTGTGATCACAGTTGCTGCTGTTGCAGTTGCAGTTGCTGTTGCTGCCGCTGCAACTTGAGTGCTGCACAAATTGCCTGTTGCTGCTGCTGCTGCCCGTCTTAAAGTAGCTTTAATTAAAGTGTGCGTTTTAAATGTCGACGTTTGGAATTTATTGGCTTTTTATGCTCACTCTCTAATTTTATTTGCTTTTACGTGGCCACACAATTTGCATTGTCCGTGTTTAGTGGCTCACAGCATCTCCTTTCTGATCCCAATCCCAATCCCATCCGAAAAAATCATTCTGCTTTTTATGATATACTTAATTGAACTGCCGCTGCTGTCGATGTTAAATTCGCGTTTAATTGTTCAATCGCAATCGTTTTTGGCCACTCGGCCACTTAGCCAATTCGCGTTTCCAATTAGCCGGAATGGAGGCACGCAGCTGGTGGCCCATTAACCCCTGTTGGCCGATCTCCGTTTCCCAGGGGCTAGGATTACCATCACCATGTCATCCAATACTCACATCCATCTCTACTTCCCAACTCGAGTGTCAAATGCCCATATTGTGCGCACTGATTTATTGTGTGTGTAAAGTGTCACGCCGGCGACAACAGCCACCGCTGTGAATGTGACTGCGATTGTGACAGTGACTGCCAGTGAAAACTGCAAAAAAAATAATTTTTATGGATCAGAATTTCATAGAAATCAAATTAATAAATTGTAATAATTCCAAAAACAAAAATTATTTAGAGCCAAAACACTTAAATTTAATTTTAAATTTTTTTGTTAGATAAATAGTAATAAGCATTTCAGAACCTGTAAAAAATATATTTAATTATTTCCAAAATTAATTTTCATCTTTGCACATGATTACTTTTACATTCAAATCTTTAAAAATCCTTATTTTATGTAATTTATTAAAATTATAATTGGGAACTAAATATTTCATTTCCTAATTTAAACATCAACTGAAATAAAATTAAAGCAATTTAGCTATCTCATTAATATTAATTTCTGAGTTTTCTTTTCTTAGTTTTATTTTTCTTGTATATAATTATATTTTTTTCCATAAACACCTTTCAATATTTTTTCCCCAGTGCCACTCTGACATGTCACCTAGTCACCGAGAAACGGCAGTCAGAATTGAAAAGCGAGTCAGACTGACAACTGGAAATGTCATTTTGCAAATGCATATTAAACGCCGGCTAATAGGAATCTAACGCTCCGGCAATTATGGCCATGGCAAAAGGTTGGCCCAGACAGGCGATTAAAATCGCCAGAGTTTCCATCTTCGGTGTTGGCGTATTTCTTCGCCGATTCCGTTTGTGCGGGTGTGTGTCAGAGATTGCCAGCCGCATGATTTGTGGATGATTTCCCACGATTTGCGAATGCTCCTTCGAAGAAGTGAGTCATTTTTCAAAACAATAACTTGTAAGTCGGTATTACAAAAAGCAGCCAAAAATCTAGACTTTTGTTTTGTAAACACTGGAGAGCCCCGAAAAAAACCGAGTAACAACAATAACCGAAACTAAACCGCAGAAATCAATAAGAGAAGCGGCCAAAAGGGAGCAACTGCAGCGAGTATTGCGCAGGCGTAGCCTTCGAGGGGTTAAGGGGGCATCGGGGGGTTAAAGGGGCTAAATAGTGTGACTAGCTCCACAATTGAGCAATTGAATTCGCACGCTTGCGCGCCTTTTTTCCAAGTTTTTTAACTCTAGCTGCTTTAACGGATGTCGCAGATGCATCTCGGAAGTTTGTTGTTGCAGAAAAAGCCAAACAAAAATGAGTGCCAGCCAAGATATTACAAAAATCAATTACCAACACCTCAAAAAGTTGTTGCCTTTGTAGCTCCGTTGCTGTTGCTGCCAGCACAGTCACAGCAGCAACATTAACAACGACGACAACACCAGAGCGGGGATGCACAGAGAGAAAAAGTAGGAGACTAAGTATGGGTAAATATTAGCTCAATAAAGAGGGTTTAAAAAATCTTAAAGAAATACTAAAATATATATATAAAACGTTAACAGATTATTATTAAATGTATTATTATTATTAAGACATTATTATTTATTTTAAAATATGATTCATAATATATGTGATCTTTATGATAACTTAAATTAAAAACTAGAGAGAACGCTATATTCGGGTGCCCCGATTATAAGATACCCGTTACTCAGCTAAAGGGAGTGCGAGGGAGATGGAGATATAAACTTTGATCAGCCATATCTTTTTAACAAATGGTCCGATTTAAAAAATTTCAACATTTCGATATGTATTGATAAGCACAACAAAACTGCATTTTTACTTTTCCAAAATATTTAAATTTTTAAAATCGTATATAAGCTATTGTGGGCGTTAGAGGGGGCGTGGCACCCTGTTGAAACAAACTTGCGCTGCGTAGGAACTCCTAGAATCTGCATGCAAAATGTCAATCTTCTAGCTTTTATAGTTTCCGAGATCTCAGCGTTCATACGGGCGGACAGACAGACAGACGTTACTCTACGAGTAACGGGTATAAAAAACAATAATAATTTAGTAGGCTTTAATAAAGAACAATTATTATTAACAACAACCAACTAATTGTTGAAATTTGGGTTTCTTACAACTGAAAATAATTGCATTATAAAATTAACAAATAAAATATATTTAAAAATGGAAAATTTTTAAACAAAATAAAATTAAGAAATTAACAAATAAAATATTGTTCGAAATTAAAAAATTAATAACTACAAAAATATTGTATACAATCTGGAAATTAATAAACAAAATGTTATTAAGTTCCTATACAACTTCTTTCTCTGTGTAAAAATCAACAAACCCGAGTTTGCAAAGGGCACCGTAAATACCCTTATAAATCTAGTTCCTTGGCAAAAGGAGCTCACTTCCTTCCAGAGTTTAATCGAGACCGTAACCCAACCTCAAGCGATCAAACTCGTTTAGAAAACATCCATGCCCCGTGTCAATGGAGTTAATTCGAAAGACAGCGAAACGTGCGTGGTTGCTGGTAATAGACACAATCATAAAAATGAAATATATCTGAGAATCTGCCATGGGAGACGAGGCGAGGCGCGAGTTGCGCAACTTTGTCTCTTAAAAAACTAACAAAAAAACTTTGGCTGCCTCATCAGCAGCTGGGAAAAACGAAGAAGAAGAAGCCAACAGGAGTGGTTAAAACTTGCAGCTCGAGAGCAAAAATCGAAGCTGGAGGCTGCCCGCCAGCGCTCGTCGATGTCGATAGCCAAAAATGGTAAATGGGATAAGCCAGAGATCCAAGAGAGAGCCACGCGTGGGCTGTCAGAAACCCCCTTAACCCTCTGAAAACCCATTGCATAAGCCACTCTCGGGGGTGCTCACTGTAGCCCAACCTCCCGCTGCTGCCCGCAAATATTTAAATTATTTCATCGCATAACCAAAATGGCCAAAAGGCATGGCCAACTGGTATGGAGATCCAGGGGGGATCGGGCTCGGGATCCCGTAGATCGTAGATATATATCCTGATCCCAGCTTCCTTGCCTCGCAGACCCATAACTCATGCAAACGCCAAAAGCCTTGTGCTCCACTCGCTTCCAACTCGTTTAACAATTATTATTGGTGATTAACACGGCATGTACAAAGGCTACAGGTGTTTTCGAGGGGCTTTTTGAGGGGGGTGGTGCAGGTGGTGGTGCTGCAGAGACAACCTTCGACACCTGCAGCCATGCCACCAAAAGCGGCGGCATGTGGAGCAGAGCACTCGGTGGCTCCCAGTCGCGACTCACGTTTGCCTTTTAATTAAAATATTAAACGAAAATGCAACTGCAAAAGCGAAATATAAATATATATTTATGTGTACGGCAAGTGGGGCAAAAGTGGTGCTGGCGAAGGGGTGGTGCTGCACTTGTTGTTCTCTATATTGCAAACAAATGGAGAACCACTTCGATGAGATACAGATAATGGGGGAGCTGTGAGAAAAAAAAGACAAAGTCATGAATAAATCGGAATAGCTCACTTATTGGAAAGATCAAGTGCTAGTGGAAAATATTTCATTACCTTTTGATTTGCTTGCAAGTTATTAGTAATAATGGACTTGGAATATTTTCTTAGAATAAGAATATTAAAGTCAAGCACATATATTTAAAAATTGTATTTTTTATAATTATTTTTAACCTTCTTATAGATATTCAAAAAAATCCTTTAGAAAAAGCTATAGTTAAGATTGACATATTTTGTTTTATTTTTAAATTCCCCATAAGAACTAATTTATCAAAAGTCACGATCCACAAAGGCCTATGATTTATTTAAGCGTTTTAAAGTTTTTAATTTATGATTCAAGCCTTGTTTCACTTTGTACCTTGGTCGTTTAACACCTAGACTATAGACTAAAACTTCCCCAGTGATCTCATGGCCCAGTGTGTTAATTGATTAACCGAAAGCGACGATCAGGTTCATCGATCGATCGCCCATAAGTTCTCACTCTGGGGCAAACATAGTTAGGCACTCTCTCTATGTGGCCCCCCGATCATCTTTGGCATATCGATCTTCGATTAACATGCGCCGACAACTCGACAACAAATTTCAGATGTCGATGGCATGAATAATGCAGTGATCCCAACCAAGATCGTGCCAGATATGCGAGGCATTAGCCCCGGCGCACAGCACTATCTTAATTTCGATCATAATTTCGCTGACAACACTTGACTATTTCTGTTTCTGTTTCCATTGCTATTCCTATAGCTATTCCACCTAAGGGGCGATTAGGGCCCACGCAAGACCTTTTGTTCGGACTCCGACTTTAACTTCGATTCGGGTTCGGATCTGTGCCAGCATTATGCAAATCGAGGTTGAAAGAACTCGCCTCGGCGACCTCTGTTCATCTCTTTTTGTTCTCTTCGGGGGATTCAATCAATAAAAATTATGCTAATTAAATGCCATTTCATTGAGGGAACATAAAAATCCACACGCCACGCCATGGCCCCAGTGAAACTCGAGTTTCGGTTTGAGTTCATTCACAAAAATATACGAGGGGAAGGTACTGAAAGAAAAGTACTTATAATAAAATATGTATAAAAATTAGTAGGAACATTTTAAAGATAATCCTTAAAAAGTTATGAGTAAAATATGTGCATGATTATGAAGAGTTAATTAAAATTACAGTTAATAATTTATGTTTCCATGTTTTTTTAAAAGAATAATACAATAACAACCTTTTTTTTGAAATATTTAGCAAATCAGTTTTATTCTATTTTATTAGGCTTATTATTTTTAATAAATTTATTTTATAGTTGGTTTTGCTTTTACCAAAAAATATCTAAATAAACTTTCACGACTTTTCGCTGAGTGTCCTCAATATAATTGGTTTCTATTTGGGATCCCGGCTTCTAAACACGACCGTTAACAAATTCTTACGCAGCGCACAAAACTCTTTTTAAACATGCCGGGTCGCTTCGTTTGGCTTTTGGATCGCTGCGGTTCGATCTCCAGCTGTTATTGAACTTGGCCAACTTTGCGGAGTGACTCATCGCAGACCCAGGGGCCCGAGGTCTTCGGTCTTCAGTCTCCAGTCTGCAGTCTTGGGTCCGATATCCAGATGGAACAGGCTGAAAAGCAGGGGAAAAGCAAAAGTGTGCCAAGTGGTCAGCAAGTCAGTGGGCAACGGAAGTTTACTTGCCCGCATTTTTGTCGGCCGTCGAAGGCCAAGTTTTTGCACTCTTGGCCAACTCAATCAATCAGCTGGTAATGAAGAGAGATATTTATTATTTTGGAATGAGGGATGGGGGATGAGGGAGGGGAATCGTTTCCCAATTCAGTTGCCAAGGGGTTAGCCAGGGATCATCGAAAGAATCGACGGGGAGAAACCCAGCCAAACTCTCGGTTTCTATCAGTTGCAGTTCGCTGTCTCATAATGATATTGAAATATTTCCATGATTTATGTTCTATGAGCTCTGCCGCCCGCTGCAATAAATCATCCGCCGCCGAAAACTGGTAGCCAATTGGGTGAGTCGCAATTGCTGGTTTTTTGACTAAAGAAACGCAGAATTTTTGGGGAAATATTTAAAATTAATTTAGGTAAGGTTTTCCCATAGAGTTCCACAAAGTTCTGTAATTATATTTTACCACCATTATTTTTTTTTAGATGAAGCTAATTTTTATATTTACTCTAAAAAGAATATTTATATTATAAAGAATATATAATGATTTTTAATGAATAATTTAAACATTTTAATATTTTATTAAAATATTTTTTGTATTTATATCTTAGAAATTAGAGATTCGTTACGTTTCCTCTAATACCATTCTTTCTAAGTGCTCTAAAAAAGAATTTAAATTTCTTCATTTCTAGAGAATTTGTCTCTCTTAATTGCATTAATAAATAACCAAAACTAAAATGCAAATATCTGCAACTAACATCTCTTTTTCCACTTATCTCAGAGATATTGATCTCCCCCAGCAATCGCCTTTCCCCCAACCAATTGGCCAATAAAAGCGCGTCAAGGCTTCCACTTTTTGTCCCAGTCCCAGTCTCTGAGTCCAAGTCCGAATCGAAAGCGAGGTCCACCTTGGCCTGTCTCCAGTATTTTCTGTATTTTTCTGTATTTTCGCCTCGTTAATGTGTCACCTTTGAATTGTGTCTCCGCGGTGGAAAATCGGACGTGCACTACTTTTCGCCTCGGTTTATTTTTATCTCTCTGTGTGTCAGCGACAACACAAAACGCCGACTCCTGGCGGCTCCCAGTAGTGGCCACTGTACAATGTACAGTGTGCACTGCACCACGGCCCCCGTTGATCAAACGTAAATGTCAGGCCAACTGACAGCTTGACAAATATTGACGACGCTTCGCGCAAGGCGAACCTCACGACTCGGAGTCCAGTGCTCCACTTTAGAGGTGGTTGAGATGGTGGTTCCCCACAGGGTAATTAGTAGCCCCGACTGGAACACTCTGGACCCACTTTGCCACTTGCCACCGATCCACTGCCTTTGATCTCCTCCAGAGAGCCGACCAGTTGGTCTGCTTAAAGTGTATTTATTTGGGGGAAAGGCCAAGGATTGCGGATTAAGTGTGTTTTATTAGGTAATGCAAATGGGTTGCCATTTCGAGCGAGGAAACACTCACCTCAAAGGAAAAACTTTGATTTACAGTGGAGAGCCTAAAATAAAAATTACAATTTTATATGAGTAATATTTTTAAAGATTTTTTAAAAAATTTCCATCATTAAAAGAAAAAATAGGAAAAATTCCAGAATATTTTAGTCTATCAGGAAAAATATTTTACATAATAAAGAAATAGAAAATAAATGTTGTCCAATTTATATATTAAAAAAATATTCCTTCTATTTTTAACCTTTAACTAATTTATCAATTCTACAAAGAATCCTCTTAAACCAAGTTTTGCATGAAAAACTAAAGATACAGTTAAAAAATTAAGTTTAATGACTAATCCCAACCTCTTAAAGTTTATTTTACGATCATGTAAACATGGGTTTCTTTGAGCACTTAAAGAGAGTAATTAAGTTTATCAACTGGTTCACTCTTTCCGAATTTTACTGTACTTGTTTGCCCATTTTGGCCCACTTTGCGAACTCCGGCATTTCGGCTTTCTGCGATTGGCGATCTGCGATTTGTATCTGCGAGATACAAACATGCTTTTAGCAGCATTATAAACATTTTGTTGCCCAACATTTTTGCTACTATTTGTCATCGCTAACGCATTCCGCGAATCAAAATTGAAATCACAATCCGATCCGATCCCAAAAGGGGATCTTTAATTGCTTTTGATAAATCGCCGCTTAATCCGCTTAAGTATTTCGCCGGGGTTTTATATTTTCGACTAATTTTTCAGTGCACTAATTAAACAAAGGACACATATATATTTTAAGTCCGCCATATGAATGTGTTTTTTATGCGCGGACCTCGAATAAATTGGAGTTTGTCTGATTGGATTCGGATAGGTAAATCGAGGAGGGGGTGGGTCTGATTGGCCTGTGGCTAATTAGCGTGGGGGGCAATCCATCATCGGGCAAAAGACCGCATCATCACTTCCCCACAGTAAAAAAAAGACTCAACTTCACTTCACAACAAACTCCCCACATTAATTCGGCATTAAATTTCATTTTCAATTGTGGCCGCAGCCGAAAGCCAAGTCCAAATCGAATCGGATGAATCGATTATTGGGCAATTTCGAATATGGAAAAAATTACAACGTGTCCATTAGATTATTAACTTGGCTCGAAAACGAAAAACCTGCTGTGTGCTTGGCTTTTTTCTGGAGTTAGCTCATTAAAGCGCTCCAAACTGAAGCGAAGTCGGCCGTCGCGCCTCCTTAGTTCAATTATAAAGCAATTGAATTAGCCTACGAGTATCCAAATGGCTCTCTGATCCCCGGCCAATCCATCAATCAGGTAATCCAGCGATTACGCAACTCCAGACTGCCAATTTTGGCGCGTGAGTTTCTTGGGCTAATTGAAGGCGAAGTACGCGGCGGCGTGATGTGCAAATTTGGGTATTCGATTTCTGTGTTTTTGTGTGGAAACTGGGTTACCGGCTTACTGGGTTAAATGTGCCACGAGGGTTAAGGGGTCTTTACACCCAACGGGGGCCGAAATTAAATTGCGCAAGTCTGCCCTTTTAGGAAGGGGTCATCTCATATTACAAGCTAATCAAATCATAAATGTTATATTTTAATTTAGAAAAATCACAGTTCATTGTTTAGTGTTTTTTAATATTTACTGGCCCTTTTAATAATTTTTAAAATGTTGTAATTTAATTTAGAAAATTCATAGATCATTGTTTAGAATATTTTTAATATTTATTTCTTTTTAAACGGTATAATTTAATTTTCCTCATTGTTCAGATTATTCTTAATATTTCCCCAGCATTTTAATGATTTTTTAAACCTAATTGATACAGCATATAAAGGCTACTTGACCTCTTCAAATCACACATGTTTGCCGTCACCATTTAATTCCCTCTTAATTATTCAGCTCTTCACAGCTTTGTAAACGGAATGGAATATGTTTTATTCTCGTATCCCTTAGTTGGAACATTGCGTGCTTCGCTGGAGTAAAAACTCTGCCCACCTTTCAAGTCCACCGGCACGCGCCTCATAAAAAAACATAAACTTCAGTGTCGACAAAATGCGGCGTAA
This sequence comes from Drosophila prostipennis, assembly GCA_037075205.1. NCBI lineage: Eukaryota > Metazoa > Arthropoda > Insecta > Diptera > Drosophilidae > Drosophila > Drosophila prostipennis. The sequence goes on along the minus strand of JBAMCJ010005201.1, from coordinate 382,167 downwards.
TCATTTGGCAGTGAAATCGGAGGTGGATGGGGTTCCCAAGTTCCCCGGTCTCTGTTCCACGGGTCCATTCCATGTGCCATCATCGGAAAGTCAGACGGTCGTAAAAACAACCCCAGAGGTCAAACAATTTTGTGGCACAATTTTAACACCTTTTAGACCGGCACACGAGCCAACTGTCCGAAACTGTGGCGAAGGATCCTCGAAATATTTATGGGAAATGGGAATGGTATCTGAAAGGGAAAGCAGGGAGGAAACTGAAAAAAAATATATTAGAAATATCTCATATGAGAATAATGAAATAGTTCTGAAACTCAATAAACTATAAAATTAATATAGGTTCCTAAAACAGTTCAGTTTTATTAGATTTCTTCTGAACATGAATGTATTTTAACGAAATAAAATATTAAATTATATTTATTTATTAAAAAAAATCCAGGATTATTTTAAAACTTTTAGTTAATTCTAAACGAAATTTCATTTCGCTCTTTAATAAAATATTAGAATATTTCCTGTTTTTTCCTCAGTGTCTGTATGCATTTTTATGTATTTTGAGTCATCCGAAGTCGCGGCAGAAATCGTGGCAGGACACGCGACCCCGAGCGCATAATTTAATTTTCAAGGATCCCCGCGATGGACGGGATGGATGGGATGGATGGGGGTTGGAAAATGCGAGGGACGTGCGTGTGACATATGGTTAATGAAAACGTTAACTGATGATAAACTGGCGAGCCAGCGGAGTTCTAGTCCCTCTGCATATTAGTTCCTGACATTATCATTAATTAGCGACGGAAAGGGGACCAACAGCAGAAAAAAACGCGATAGGCGTAGTGTGATAAATGTGGGGCGCTCTTGAATTTAGCAACGTTTAGCATGCAACAGTCGATGCCGACTTCCAAGTTGGGTTCCCAACTATCTACTATTCCACCGTAACTGCGCCTGAAAATCCAACGTCCAACGCATCTTCCACGGTGAGTCAGTTCGTGGGCTTTAATGTGGCCCCGGTTTTCAGCTTATTTTTTCTCGGCTAATGTTTTTCGCCTGCCCGCCCATGTGCCATGTACTTTGCAGCTCTTTGGGGCACTTTTACAGTAGAGGTACTTTGACTTACCATCTAAATATTTCAATTTCTTATTTTTGGATTTAAAAAATATAAATTTTAATTATATTATCATTTATGACAATAAGATTAGACACAAATATTTTCTAAAACCCATAAATTTAAATACATTTTCATTAAATATTTACAAAGTGTAATTATGATTTATAAATAGAAATTTTAGAAATTATTATTAAACTTATACTTCCTTGGTGAACTATAAATATTCCAATCCAACAAGTTTTTGTTCCCAAATATATTGTCATAAATTTTCAAAGGGTACTTCCCCAATCGACTTTCCCTCACAAATCGTCCCCGGTTGTCTTTAAGTTTGTTTCTTCCATGTAATTGGTCTTTGTTTGCCATTTGATGTCATGTTCTCTGGGCTTTGGGTTCTCGATTCTTTAGGCTGTTGTGTAGGCTGCAGGTTGTCTGTCGTCTTTTTATTTTATTTTTTATTTTTGTATTCTGTTTTTCTGTTTTTAACTCACAACGATTGTGCAACACGCAATTGCGATTGCTTTCATGGGCGCTGATTCGCCGCTCGCTGGCTGCCATTTGCATGGAAATGGAAATGTTTGGCCAAATTACGCGTGCTCTTGGCTCAGTTTATGGCCAATAGCCCCCTTTGCCACCGCCCCTGTTCGCGTTTATTCGCGCTATATTGTTGTAAATTATTGCGGCTCCTTTGCGACTCTCAGGCGGATGTGCGCAATTTAAAGAGCTAGTTGCGAGTGTTAGATTGTCACTCGAATGTGGCAGAGGTGTTGGCCGCACTTTGGGCCAAAGTTATGGTACGACAATGATATAATATGAAATGTTTTTTGGGTCACTAGAAATTAAACTATTGCGAGAATAACTTCGAATCTTCAAAAACATAATATTAACAATGGAAAACGAAATCATATTTGGTTATACATTCTTCTGCAATAATCTAACTTATAAACATTTTTATAAATTATTTTTATACCATTAATGAAATAAATTAATATATAATTAATACTTAATTTAAAACTGGTAGATCAATATTCATAAGAAAGTATTATATCCGCCACAGGTAATTTTTTCCTTTTTTAAAAAACTATAAACGGATCCACCTTCATAAGTACCTGGCCATCATTACATGCCTTCAAGGAATAAATAAGCCAAATAAGGCGACTCCTCCGCGCAGTAGCTATCAGTTTAATTGAGATTGATTGTGGCCAACTTCCGTTCCAGTGCGTTCGACTCGCTGCGAGTACATTCCCCAGAAGACCCGATACTTGGCCCCCGATAAGGGTCTCTGTGTGGGCACCAGTCGCCCCGTGACATCTCCGATCGCTTGATTCCAGGGGTCGACCAAGATTTATGGCTCCTGTCAGCCGCCTCCCTTTTCGCTCCTTCGCCACACTTGCTCATCTCACACGTTGCAGTTGCATTGATTTTTGTCACTTGGGGCAGCCGATTGGCATCGCATCGTCGCGTGCCCCACAATTAATCACGAGTATCCACGGGCATCGTACCTCCGCCTCCAGAAGAAGTATCGAGTATCTGCATCGAGCTCATAAACGACAATCCGCCTGACATATGAAGAGTGATGTCCAAGTCGCCGGCTGCAGGAAGCGATTGTTCATTGTGCCACCGCAGTTTCGCAGATGGAAATCAATTGGGTATTTTATCAATAAAATTGGTAATTTTTACGAGTTAAATACAAAGATGTTCTCAAAATAAAGATACATATTTAATGATGGGTAATACATTTGAATACATCTTTCTTTACTAAGAGTTTTGGAATTGCCATTAACTTTTCACAAAGATAATTGTATGAATGAATGATATAATTTCGAAATTACAATATAAATATTGGATGGAAAGGTTTAAGAATTTTGTAGATAATTACACATATTTTTGGTCTAGAAAAAAATGGAAATTGTTGTACATTTTTCTTAAGTTTCTTTGAAACTTTTAGTAATAAATCAATTAAAGCTCATACGGTTTACAAAGTTAATTTTAGTTGGAAAGATATGACATCTCTGTATATATAAGTATACCTTTTCTGATCTGTGCAGAAAGTGAGAGTCGAATTTAGAATCCTTGAAAAGTTAAAGTTTTAGAGCAGGAAGTAATTGGCAATGCCCAGGATTAGGTTCAGGCCTCGGCGAGGATCACGGCGCATCAAAAGCTCCAGCGAAGGGTCCGCGATTATCGCCATGATGAGGTACCCGGTGAAGAGCGTAAGGGAGCGCCCCTCAACAGGTATAGTGTCCACGTTCACGTACCGGATCCGTTGAGGACGAAATCCCGAACTCCGACGTCCTGGCAACAGGACTGCCCGAAACAGAGTGCTGCCATTTCGGGAATTCAGCGGTATCAAGCCGGCTGGCATTCTGGACATGCCACACGATAGTATTTCCAACTGGGGAAACATCCTCCTGGAATATATCCGGGGTCCTCCGGCGTCCATCAAAAAGAGGACTCTGGGGTTTACTGCGAGCTGCAAGTCACGTATGCGCTCACTTCGCCTGGGTCTTTGAGACATGGTTTTAAGATCAGATCTTGCAGACTTTATATCACCAAACTTCAACTAATTCGTTTGCTCTCCGACATCCGCTGACTTTTTGCAAGACCTCGTGCACCAATCGATAGCTTTACAACACTGAAATCGATAGTACCAGTGTTTGTAACTGAACTACTACACTATAAATATTTAATAATATTTATGGTTTTTTTTAATTAGCAGGATTTTTACAGCGCTGAATACAATGAGCACACATATAGTCTCCGCAGAACATAGTTTCAGTTTGTTTGTGATCCAAGCTTCAAGTATTTGATTTCCCAAATTCAGGGTTTGGTTTTAGCAGAGAAAGTAGGCGGCAATGTCCAGGAGCAGGGACATCCCACTGGTGGGATTCCGGCGCATGAGGATATCCAGCGAAGGGTTCACGATCAGGGCCATCAGCAGGACTCCCCTGACGTCTCGTCCGTACACCAAGTTCCGGCCACGAAAACGACGGAGGGATGGGGGATCCCAACGAGATATGGAGGTGTATCGGATCCGTCGGGGATAAGGAGGCGCAGGCATTGGGCCTGGCAACAACACCGACTGAACCATGGAAAACGGGCTGGACAGATCCATCGGCATGAAGGTAGTGCGGTTTGAAAAGGCAGGACCCGAAAGTATATGGAGGCGGGCCTCGGAGCGTCTTGTGATCCTTCCGCGAGCCGAAATGAGGCTTGCATCCAGAAAGAAGACCACTCGAGCGTTATCAGGGGGAGGACTGGACGCAAAACTTCGCGTTCGGATGCGATGAATGCGGATGCGTTCACTGCGTCTAGATCCTTCGGGCAGGTCCATCGAATTGGTTCGGAATTTACTTAAATTAGATTCAGAATAATTTTCTGGCTGCCAATAGATTTTTGCTTCTAGGATCTCACTTTGCAACACTGGATTTGTCAACAATCAGTGCTGGCAGAACAGCTTGAAGCAGCTAAAATAGCTAGAAAGCTTTAATGAAAAGATCTACCAAATCGATTTATTTTAGAAAATGCCCTGTTCCCAGGTAAAGTGAGTTTTCTTCAGGCCCTTTTACATGATTAAAGTTGCAAAGTGAGTTTTATTTTTATTCGGCATATGGTAAGGGAGAAGCCTTCTCCAAAAGACTAACTAATAGTGGCTCATGCCTAAAAACTAAAAACAAGAAAACTTCGATCGTGTAGGGTTGCCAGCCCGAGTGTCGGATCCTCTCACTCTGCAACTCTGGAGCTGCCAAGGTTGACACCGATATCGATATCGCTGCAAAGGATAGGACTGCCAGCTTTTGGCGCTAAATATGGTAAGTATGGTCATTAGTTTCGGCCAAGCACGACTTAGTTTATTCGCCCGTTGGCCACCTTTCGGCCCATTGAGCCTGTTTGCGCCTGATTATTATTATGCTTATGCTTATTATTGCGAAAAAGCGATTTCGCCGCAGCTGCAGCTCATTTATTGTTGTTGTAGGTGTTCAATTAAATATGCAAACAGTTTCGCAAATGTGTCTCGACTTGACCGAGTTCAAAGTCAGCTTGCCAGCGCATTTCCAGCGAAGTCTAGACTTTTGTCTTTTTTTCGCTGCGAAAAGTTCATTGCCAAATGCAGCAGCAGCAACCGTTTTCAATTTTGCTGTTTTTTCTCTTTTTCAGTTTCCAGAGCCACGGATCGGATCGATCGGTCGATCAACTGCAGCTGCATTGAGTCACAAGCCGGGCTGAAAAGCCCAGAAACGGACAAGAGAGACCGGCGGACAGCGGACAGCGGCCAAGTTCCCAACCTCCAACTTCCCAACTGCTAACAACGACTTTTTGTGGGCGGACACTGGCCAAATGGCTTTGGGTACCCTTTTCTAAGGGTGTCTTGAATTGGTAACAAACTCAGGTTAAGGGTGGTTAAAAAGAAACAAGATTTATTGACTCCTAAATTAATTATTTTGAAACTAATTGGAGGTTTGGTGCATTCTCAGTATTTAAAGGGTTTTCAAAATGAAACTGAATATTCGATAGAAGAACGAATAAAGAAAAATGGTTTATCTTAGTCTAGCGTATTTCAAAAAAATGTTTAAAATCATTTTCATTGTCAATTTCAATTATTTGTAAATTTAAAGCAAATTTCTCCTTTTTTATATTATTTATTTATTTAATCTATTGTTTTTACCATCTTTATAGAATAGGGCATTCGGCGTATCGGACATTTCCCACCTCGATTTCCCCTTCTTTGTATTTTCGATTTCACTGTGTTCTGGCTTTTATTTTCGTTATAAATTCTGGGCATAAGACCATATCGTTTTCATTTTGATTTTGATTTAATTTACGGTTCTCGGGCCACGGGCTCTCGCTCGGACACTTTGAATAATGTTTGTCTATTTATAAATATGAATTATTTTCCAGCAGATTAGAGAGACCCGGGCATTGTTGTTCGCGGGTCTGTGGTCTGTAGCATTTAACCCGCCGATCGCTGTGCGCTGCATTTTTAATTGCTAATTAATTTCCCCGACACACGAAAAACAATGCGAGTGAGCGATAAGTGCGCTTTAAGTTTTCAATTACCCAGATATCTGGAGCCACTACCCCCTGTGCGCCCCGAAAAACACCTGGTTAGGCTTATTTATCGCGTTGAGATTCGCATTATAAATTTAATTTAATTATACGTGAAGTGGTGCGTGGGCGTCTGTCTCTTTTTGTTTTGTTTGGTTTCCTCCGGGGGAAACGACGGCGAAAAGTTGCCCAGACTCGCACTAAACAGCAATTAAGCTTAATTATAGTTGTCGCCGTTTTTAGCCAGCTTGTCTTGTGTGTTCGGCTGTCTTGTCTTGTCGCATATTGTTGTATGCAAAGCAGGCGCACGTCTGGCCAAAAGTTTTGCCATTTTTACCATCGTAGACCGTAGACCAGGCCAACTCGGCAGACTAGTTAGCCGCGGTTCCTGTTTCGCGCTTTTCCGTTTTTTCGGTTTTCGATTTCGGCGGCTGAAGGAGGTGCACACTGAAAAATACGGGCACATTGGATGCGGCTTGAAGGACCAATTTTTAATATTGCTAAACTCTTTAAGACAAATATTTATAAATGGGATATTTTAAATTCACTATTTAAAGACTAATATTTTTAATAAGAATATACAAATATAAGTAAATAAGTATCTATGCACAAGAAGGCAGTTCCTTGTATATGCTGTTCGTAATTGGAACCAACTTCCACATACTATCAAGGCAATCAGTAATGAAGCTCAATTTAAAAACGCACTGCAAGAATATTTTAAGACAAATTAATAGCACCACCAGAACCTAGAGAGAAAGTGAGAGTAACAAAAAAAATCAAAAATTACAGGTTAAAATTAAAATAAACTAACTAAAAATTAAGAATTCAAAAATTTTAAAAAAATCAAAAAAAAATTAAAAATTATAATCAACATTTAAAATAAAAGTCAATTAAAATAGTAATAGTAGTAAGTGCCGACACAAATGTTAGCATATAAGTTAAGCTTTAAGTTCAGCCTTCAATTGTACACCCGTGACTAGCGCCTTAATTTATAAGTATGCTACATGCTTGTAGCGCTGGGATAGAAACAATCAAATAAATAAAAAAAAAAAATAACTTCCTATTAAATGTATTAAAACTATTTTTTTAGTTAAGACTTTGATACTTTTTAATCAAATCGCAACTAATCTTATTTGAAAAATAAAAAATAAAAGTATCCAACTATTCTTGCGGTGTACTGGTAGATGGCCATATCCCTCCTGTCCCGCCTTTTGGCCAAATGTCTGTCACGATTACCAGACGGGCACGAGTGATGGCGTCTGCTGCTGGCCCCCCTTTTGCGCCCCCCTACGCCCCTGAAGAAACACCCCGGGGGGGTCCTCCCCCATTTGGCTAATGGGCGCTTTTATGTTATGGCCTGGCTTAAAATGGATGAGCCTGCTCAGGAGTTGCAATATACATGCATTTATCTGAATGTGGGTTTTGAGTCACTGTGGGTGTTGCGGCAGCTGGACTCGTGGCCCGAACGAAAGTAAAAGGTGTTGCCAAATTGATGTTAGTGGTGGAGGAAGTAGGAAATGCTAACAGCCGTGAAATAAGGGGACATCTTGTTGTTTTTTAATGGATTAAGTGTGTTAATAGCTTCGGTTTAAAGAAGAAGTATAGATTTACATTTTCTTAAATCTTTTGAAACAATTAAACAAGAAGTGATTGCCAGAAAGTGTATCATTCATTAGATAAGATTGTGCCATAAAAATAGATTCAGTCAATCAACAATAATTAGATAAGAAAACGAATGTATCCACATATAAGTATAGACAACTTAAGGCAAGGCATTGCCATTTCGTATGAAAAATAGAAACAAATCCACCCACAAGGAAGTGGAGTTCTTAATTATTGAGTCACCTTTCGAATCGCTGAACATCTCATTCATTTCCATTCATTTGTTATTCGCTATTCACAATTCCCAGTCGATTCGCCCGGAATCAATCAAAGTTGCGCAGCGGGCTTAATTAGCTGCAAATTAAAACATATTCTGTGTATATCATTATAAACTCAACTGACACATTAGCCAAGTTGGCATAATGAGTGCACTTCAGCCCGGCTTTCGGCTTTTGGCGCACAAATTAATTGAAATCATAAGATTTATCACATCTGCGATCTGACTGAAATCGAATCAATTTCATAAGGCTTTGTTGCCCTCGAACAATATATGTGGGCAAGTGGGTGCTGTAGATAGAAACCTTTGTGCGACGTACTATATGCATATAATATCCAGTTGTGGGGTCCCATTCCTACACGTACTTTAGGTTTATCCGGCGATCTTAAGCCAATTTAATAAGCGGGTTGCCCTGTTGTGGCCGCAAAGTTGAGCTGTCAGTCGCCAAAATGATTAATCAGCCGGCAACGCACCACAATTGAAGAGTGGTGCTGGAATGGCACTGGATGTGGATGGATGTGGTTGGGGATGTGGAAGTGGATGGATGTGGATGTGCCAGTGGATGCTGAGATGCTGCGATGAATGAATGGGGTATGCCAATGTCTCAACGCCCACGTGAAGGGCATAATCGAGTACTTACTTATAAACATCGGTATTACACCTAAAGAAAAAGATTTTAGAAGAGAAAAGAAAATTTTATAAAATTAAAAATAAAGGTTCCTTTAAAATGAAAACTTTTAGTTGGAGAAATTCCCATTTTTATCTCACAGCCAGCCAAAGAATCATATACATAATCCCCTAATGAATTGCTTTTGGAATTTCATAAGTTTGTGGTAAGTCAAACTGGTTCTTTCGCTCAGTTTCTAAACTCTACCCTATAAATGAATACCCTCTCCAAGGGGCAAAAGCGAAATTACTTTTATCATCGCCCCAATCAAAACAACATGACGCGTTCGAATCGAAATGCAGGCAGACAATTGAAATTATTATTGTTATTTTAACAATTTTTTTCGGGTCGCTTTCGAGTTTTCGGGAATGGGTAGAAGGGTAGGGGGCAAAGACATTTGCTTGACATGTTTGTTTCGTGTACAAAATATTTTGATAATGATCGCGAGCCCAGTACAACAAAACCCAATTGAGTTCCAAGACATTCCGTTCACTTGCGGCATGGGGTCACACTTATCGGGTTTACATTCTCATCTAAATGAAATTATTGTCTTTTTAGTCGATAGAAAAACTTATGACGGCCTTTGTGACGTGCGGAGAGTTTCGAATAGATCTCGGATGGGGAAAACTTTCAATGATTTGTGTTTGCCTTGCGAGGCACGTATTGGGGAAATGTTAATAATTGTTTAAAGTCCAGGCGATTGCAATAAATAAGTGACAAACAAATCAAGCCGTGAATTGCTAATGGAATGAGCTTTTTGGTCTAAGTACAGTCACGCAGAAGTCGGTTGTTAGTGCGAAAGCCTAATCATAAAATAACTAAACTGGGAAATAAATTAAAATAAATATAGATCGGTAAAAATAAAAATATTTTAGCTAGGAAAAAATAAAAGTGAGGGGATTCCCTAAACTGTTGAATTGCTGAATTGTTGAATTTTGGTCAGCTGTTAATCAGCTGTTCCATACAAAATCAAGTTTCAGAAATTTCAGCAATTCACCTTCCTTGTTAACAGTATTGGCAACTCTGTCACATTTTAGTATCACCAGTACGCCATATTTACTTTAAAATCAAGTTAGACAGCTTATTTATAGGTATTCTTATCTTGCTATCAATTTTCAACAGTAACTAACTATAAAAAAATCAAATTTTAGGTGTTTAAAGTTCCATGACACTTTTCAACAAATAACAGCTCTTTGAAAATTCTACAGGAACCATTTAGGATCGTTCACTTAATTGCTGAAATTCCCTGCTGAATTTTCAACAATTCAGCAATTCAACAGTTTAGGGAATCAGTGTATTTGCTAAGTGGTGTAAATAGTGGAGAACCCTAATTGTTAGCTTCGATAGAATGAATATCATCTCTTGTTGCTTTTTATCGATATTTTTGCAAACAATGCGGAGGTGACAACCCTGCTAGAAATTTTATAATTTGACAGGACTTTTGAGGCGATAAGCAGGCCTGGATAGTTACTTTCCATTGTTTCCCCAGCTCCATCCACACCGGTGAGTTGGTGAGACACTGAAAATCTATTTATTTCAATATATGTATTTTATTCTGCTTCCAAGAAAATGCCGGCCAGACGAAGTGAGAGGATTCGGAATCAGCGGGAACAGCAGGATGCAGCAGCAAGCACTCCATCCGATTCCCCCCCTGAGATGAGTTTTCGAGCTCGACTCATACATACCCTGGTTGTATCACCTCGGGGTCGGGGTCGGGGGGGGATCCACCAGGGGCAGGAGTTTACCAGCTCGCGTTGCAAATCCTGCTGCTGCATCAACTGCCGCAACTCGCGGACCAAGAGGAAGCCGGAGAGCTATGAGAGGAAGGAACCTTGCTAGAATCCTCCCCATTAGGGCAAGAAATCCTTCAGCGGGGGCAAATCTGGATTCTCTTGGACTGGGAAGCACTTGGCGCCACGGATCCACCGACTCCACCATTTTTTAGCTCAATCTTTTCCCGTAGCGCCAATGAAACGGCTCTATTGCCAGGATCAAGCAGTCCTACGGGGCAAAACGTATCTCTGATGCTGAGACTGCAGCGCATGGGCACCGCCATACCCACACAAGGTGACCCGCTCTCCACCGCCCGACTGCAGAAGGAGATCGCCGAGTTCGCCAGGGAGCAGACCGAAGGATGCCGGGTGGAAGTTGTGGACGGGAACCTGTACCACTGGATAGCCACCGTCCCTGGACCGCCGGAAACCCCATACGAGGGCGGGCATTTCAAGATGGAGTTGGTCTTCCCCACCAATTATCCCTTCCAAGCGCCCTACATTGCGTTCATGACCCGGATTTACCATTGCAATATCGCCATGTCGGGCCACATCTGCCTGGACATACTCAGTTCCCAGTGGTCGCCGGCTCTGTCGGTATCGAAGCTCCTCATCTCCATCATGTCCCTGCTGGCCGATCCGAATCCCAACGATCCACTGGAGGCGGGTATCGCCGAGCTGTATAAAAAGAATCGCTCCCAACACGATGATCACGCACGCGAGTGGACCAGGAAGTATGCCAAGGAGTAGAAGAGATTGCCTTGTGATTTTTCAAATATATTTATTGGATGTTTTTGTGCCAGCACTTTTTGGTGGTTTCGAAACGGTTTACGACACTAAGATACATACGATGGTGATATACAAATAGAATACATGGGACTACGGCTACTTAACCCACCTAGGCTCCGAATTCTGATTAAACATCTATGTAGATCTAGTGTCCTATATGCAGGGAAATAAGTTTATACACGTTAACGTAATGCTATTATTAACCTAGTTCCATTTGTGATTGGTTTGTTGTGGTGCCGGTTAAGTGCGGGTTAGTTGGTACAGTACAGTAGGATGTTCGTTCTTTCAAGCAGGTGGTAATTTCATTTACTTAGCCTACTTCGCGTTTTGAGTTAATTGAGTGGGCGACATGATATGATATGATATCCCCACCCCAATTGGTTAGCTGTTCCTAGAGTAGAGTGTGTGTACCATGTAGTAGTTAACCTTTCAACTAAACGAATTCATTTTATCTACGCTAAAGTCCTTTGGATTGTGGTATAGTTGATTTTGTGGGGCCTGCTGACTGGGGCTCGTCGTGACCTTCGTGACCCCGCGTGACCTTCCTCATTTGTTCTTGGGCAAATGGCGCTTCATGTGGAGCGCCAGGTGGTCGCTTCTCGCAAAGCTCCTTTCGCAAACGATGCACTTGAAGGGTTTGGCCCCCGTGTGTTTCCGGTAGTGCCGGGTCAGCTCATCCGACCTGGCGAACCGCCACTCGCACTCGGGCCACTGGCAGGTGTAGGGCTTTTCACCTGGAAAAAAAGGAAAATATGTTCTGAGATAAGTAAAGTATTACAATAATATTTAAGGGAATAAATCTAGAATTTTTTAGAGGTTTAAGAAGGGTTAATAAATAATATCGTTCAGAAATAATCTAAAAGTTTTGATACATTTAAGTGGGGTATTAATAGTTTTTGAGAGGGTTTACAGCTCCAAGAACTTTTTGTTAAGGAAAATGCCTATCAAAGAGTCTAAAAATATGGGAGTATTTAATGATTTTGGTTTGTCAAAATAAAAATCTAATAAAAACTCCTTATATAAAGCCATTACACAACCCAAATTGATCTGAAAACACTGTGTAAATAATTGAGAAATAATTGAAACTTCATTGTTTTGTGGGCATAGCAAAATGACAACAGCAGAACGGCAGCTGCAGCAGTTTGCTTACACAAGTTTGCATGTTGTCTATTTTGTGTTTTGTACTCTGTGATTTCTATTACCATTTTTCTTCGCAAAGCCAAAGACATTCGAAAAAATTCCACCGGCCGGTGAGCGAAACTCTTTGTTATGTGTTATTGGCACCGCTCTATGACTAATTCAGACCCTCTGAAAGCCGAAAACCCAACAAACATAAACATTCGTGTTCCAATTTAAATTGAAGTTGAATGAAATAATTATTGCGAGCGGAGATTTGTGAGTGAACTTGACATTTTTGGTTGCCTGGCTGGATTTTGTGGAGCGGGTCGAATGGTTTATGCATGGACATAATCCAATTGGATTGGTTTGGGGTGTGCAGAATTGAGATTTCGGTGCTGAAAGACAGCGGTTCGAAGGGGTCAAGGGATTGGGAAATATTCAGGGATTTTATTCTATTGATATTAAAGTTTATCTTAATCAAATTGCCACCCCAAACATCTTTCTCCCCGAACTTTCCCCTACTTATAGGGTTTTCATAGCCCCTCGAACCCATCTGCCATCTCAATCTCGAGATCTCAGCCAACATCAAAGCGAGTAGACTTGTGATTGTTGTTTGTTTGATTTTGAACATCGAACAAACGCACAAATTTTGTTTGGTTTTTTTCGAATATTTTCTGGGGGCCCTCGAAGCGAAGAGATCTCGAGTGGCACTCAGCTGACACTTTGGCGGGGCTTTTCGGATTCGAATTCGGATAGAAACCCAATGCCCCTCGACTCGTGGCGTGACTTATTGGTTTATTTAGATCTCTTTTAATGAACTTAAGTGCCTCGAGATGCGAACATAATCGCGAGGGGATCTTGGGGGGCTTAGATGGACACGTGGGGCAGTATTTTCATTCCAAAATGGTCTCTCAAACGGCCAGTCGGTGAGTCATCTAGCCCAGAATGGGACATTAAAGACCTCCCCGGCCGTGGGAATTTAATTTGGCAATGATCACGGCAGCCGCACAGCCCCTCAGCCGCAAACAAAACACAAAACACAAACGACTGGCGAACAAACAAAAGTTATGTAAATGTTGTTTTGTAATGTGCGATGAACGCAATGCGATAAGAGCGGCGGAATTACTTCATAATTTTACTTACAGCCGCGATAAGGCCACGGCGGCAATATAAATAAATTCAGGCTCGATCGGCGGACTAGAGGCCCCTGGCTAAAAACCACACTGGACTTCACTGGACCATAAAAGACCTCCTCCAGTCGCTGGGCATAAAATCAAACTAATTTATGGCAGCGCGAACGTATTAGCAAACAAATCAGTACAAAATAAGCCAGTTCCAGCCCCGAATCGACATCGAAATCCTAGGGCCAGGCTGTGGATACTGGACTGAAAAATAGTAGAGACTGGCTGCGAGATATGGCAAATTTATGCGTTCGCCGCCTGCATAAAGATTAGTTACCAAGTGATTTTCTAATCGACGCAGCCAGATAAAAACAAAAAGCCCAAATAAAAATGACAAATTTACGAGGCCTGGGGTCTTGTGATGATATGAAGATGGGGAAAAGGTTGGAAATAAAAATAAACAAAGAAAAAGCCGATTTCAAAATAACTCCTAAGTGCAAAATGAATAGATAGTTTAATTTATAAAGATGTTAAATATTTTACTTTTACTTAAATAGTAAGTAAAGCATTTTCTAATTATTTAAGAAATTACTAGTTTAATAAAACCAGCCTAAAAAATAAAAGCCAAATTATTTTTGAATACCACATTTCCCCATAAGAATCTTAAATTTCTTCAGATCTTCCACAGAATCGAGTGCCTTGGCTCGACCAATAGTTTTTCCCTTGCTAATGGACCTCTTCACTTCTTCTTCGCAAACGAAAGACTTAGGAAACGAACTGCCGCCGCACTGCGGACAGCTCGATGACTTTGGTAAATATTTGCGGTGGAAATCTCTCAATCTCGCCACTTTTCCCGCCGTTTTCCCCCCGAAAGTCTCAAATTCTCAGCCCGGCGTTGCTAATCAGCGGAGACAACAGCCCGGTGGCGCCTCAAAAATGGCATGAAAAATGTGTGTGTGTTTGCGCCGAGGGGAATATCAATGAAATCTATGAATGGAATGGACAGCGGCGAAGGCTGGGCCTTGCTACGCTAACTAACGCGAAAGCCAAACAAACCGACAGCCATCAGACGGTAGCAAAGCGTTTCTGTTTCTGCATCTCAGCCACTTCAGCACTCGAGGAATTGCGAAAGTCTCAAGACTTAAGTCCCAATAAACGCGGCCGGGAATTTCGTGTTGGCCCGAAGCTGGGTGTTATTACGCTACGATGTGCTCCAAATCCAAATAGTAGCGAGAACTTTTAGCGATCTCAAGGGAATACGGGATTAACCCAGAGCGACCGACCTTTCCATTGATGGGGCGTTAACTTTATCAGCTGAGTGAAAATCAGCGCTGCGCACAAAAATCATAATAATAAAAATGTTTTTAAGGCAGCGCTTTAAGTTGCGCATAAATCAGCTGGTCATGTGCGATTAATAAAACGGCGGAGAGATGGGATTCTGTTTTTTCTTTCTTTCATTTTAGTATTATTTTTCCCTCTTCCTCTTTGTGGTGGGGAGGCATTAAACGTGCGGCCCATAAAACGAAGACAGGTGATCTCGGTGATCGGTGGGCTGAGGCTAAAACTGAGGCTGGGGCAACCTCAACTCGAATGGCCAACGGATCGTCAAGTGTAATCCGAGCAAGGAGGAAATGCAGGCCAAACGTGCGCCCAGCTGATGGCGTTGGCGATTGGCGATTGCTGATGTTGCAACTGCCAACTTGCAACTGCAACTGACCACAAAAACGGAATATAGGAAAATAAGGAGAAAAAACGAAGCCAGAGTCGCAAAAACAAACCGTACAAATCACGATTTTCGCTGCGGTTGCCTCCGTGGCGCAGAAATTGAAAATGAACAGCACACGGAAAATAATTTCCAAGATCAATGAGATGAGATTTCATTTTTGAAAATAAATAGGGGCGTTGGAAATACCCTAAAAACTATTTTTAAAAATTGCTAAACTAGATTAATTGATAGAGGTTAAAAAATAATAATCTTAGCAATTCCAAGTTTAAAGTAAGAAGTTTACAAATGATGTAATATTTTTTTTATTTATATTTAATTATTTTGCAATAAAAAAAATTTAATACTTTAAAATTTTTAAAATAATAAATTTAAATTTTATATGTTTTTAGCAGATAGAATTTGGTTCAATAATATTATTAACATTTTTTCGACAAGGAATTTGATTAAATGTATAATCAAAGTTCTTTCACAGAATAAGGGAATTTTTAATCAACTTATTTTGGAACCTTTATCTTTCTAATTTAGGCTAAAAATTATTCCCAGTGCATGGCAGTCAAAAAAAATGCGCTCGAAGCTCTCTGGGCCTTGGCAAATTATGTGCTGGCAACTACAAATATGAGCGCGCGAATTAATCAAAAGGCGACGGTTGCCCAACGTCCCGAAAACCGAGTGGTGCAGCTGTTCGCCGGTGGCTCATCGGCGGTTCAGTGGTGCAGTTGGGTCAGTTTTTTGCTCAGTGCTCCGCACACAGCCCATACAGCCCATGCAGCCCACATGCGAGCTGAAGGATCGCAGTGGACCAATCTGAGACAAGGGGTCAAATGCGGGGTCATCAAGTGGGTGGTTGGGTTTTAAGTGGGCTGTTTTAGTTTTGGCTTAGTTTAGATGGAAAACTCACCCGTGTGGATCCTTTGATGGGCTTTCAGATGCGAGCTCTTCGTGTAGACCTTGGAACAACCTGAAAATAAATAAAAAATAATTATTTAAACAGTGTTATGACATTTTTAAAATTAAATAATAAAAAAACAATTTTTATTTGATTTTTATCAGCTGACAATTACATTACTTTTGATAGAAATACCTTCTCTTTAATCTTAATTACCTAAATAAATATAATGACTTAGCAAAGACTATAAAATCGATAGGTAAACAAAGATTTTAAGTTGTCAAATTGGAAATAAAAACCATAATTAAATTTTGGCGCCTAGAAATCAAAGCATAAGCAAACACATAAACTAAATCGGTCTTTTGACCATTATAATTGCTAACTTCGTTAGGAAGATTTCTTTGCACACACCAACTAAACAGAATTTATTGCCAATAATTGTTGATGGCTTCGGGCATCGGAAGGCCATAACATTTTTCGAGTGCACTTGATTGCACTTTTTACGTTCACCAAAACCAAAATATCAGATTTACAGAGGAGCCTCGAATCTCGAGTTCCGATAGAGGAGCCTCCATTTCCACAAAGTGGGTCAGTGGGCGTGGGCCTTTAATTAGCGGGTGAAAGTTGCACGAGATTCACTTGCGACCTGTTGCAACTGCAACTTGCAACACCGCAGAGCGAGTGACATTTATGAGGCATTTTACGGCGGCTGCCCAAAAAAGGATTTCCCGGGGATCCCCGCACGTTCGGCTCTAATTGAAAGCTGCCTGGGCAACGTGCCACGAAACACAATGCCTGGCTGCCTCGCTGCCAGTGAAGAATGTTGCTGACAAGCTGCAGCAGCAACTAGCAACATGCAACCTGCAACGATCGTCGACAGTTAGACAGTTGGAGATACCAAAAAGCGCTGCCGAATCGCAGGAACTCCTCCAATCCAACCCAATCCAATCCAATCCGAAGCAAACCTCACATATCTCACTGTCTGATGCGTGCGCTTATGGCATAATAACTTCATTTGGACAGCGTTCGCTGCGGCCGGAGTTGCCTCAAAATGGCCATGGCCAACGTGTCAGACAATTGTCAATTATTTATTAGTGGCAACGCACGTAGTCGGCTGCGAACAAGCGACATTGGGACACGGACGGAATGCGTCTGGCTGGGAGTTTAGATTTTTCTATTTTAGATTTTTCAATTTTTTTATTTTTTATTTTCAGCTTGAGCCAGACAGCGTCGCCTTAAGTGCTTTTGGGCTTTGGGTTCGTAATAGTGATCCATCGATAGCTAATGGATGGTATTTGAAGCGGTTATTCTGGCGAGACTGCGGGTGATGTGATCTCATCTTGGGTCTAAAAGATTAGGCTACCTGCGAATAATGGGGGATAAAATCTAACACTAAGGGAAGCTCGTTTATTTTATTGGCAGATCTTAAAGTGATTCAAAGCCGGTCTATTTTTAGATGTTTTATCGAAAGAGTACTGTTGGGTTTTTTTTTCAATAGCCAGCAATAATTTTAATTAAAAGTTAAATATTTAAAAATTTTCTATTTGATTTTATGTATTCCTGTTTTTGTCAATTTTAAATATGCAATTTTAAATCAAAGCAAATATGACAAATATTTTTTGTAATATTTTCTACCATGATTGAAATGTTTTAAAATAAATATAAAAATGTTTTTTCTTTTTTAATTATTTTTTCTATATTTAATTTAAATATAAAGTACGGAATTTTTACTAAATATTTACTAAAATGAGACATTATCTTGAATGACCATTGCACTTTTAATTATTTCTTGTGCATACTTTGAATAAAATTACTATAAATTCTTCTATAATTTAATTCTTTCAGCAGTACAGATCATATTTCTTCCCATCGATCAAAGCTGACTCAACGATCTAACCGCCCACCTCTGACATTGAAAACGCACTTGTCCAGGCTAAATAAAAAATACAACAAAATCATGCAACTGTAACAAAAGCCCAGGGAAAATGGCCCGCAGCTCTTACATAAATATGGCAATTGGCTAATTAGAATTACAAAGAAGGCAATTGAAAAAGCGCCACAACAGCGACTGCGACACCAGAAACTTGGCAGCGGGAACTGTCAGTCGCACAGCAAGAAAACGGCAACAGCAAATAGCAAACAGCACAGAGAAGATAATAAATAAATGTATAGATAAATAGGGAATAAATAAATGCCGATTGGAAAAACGCGGCACGCATGCGCAATGAGGATCGCACGTGGAGTGGAGTTTGGTTTGCTCTCCGAAGTGGGCGCAAAAGGGGCGGAGGGGGTGGCTTTGTTACGAAAAGTGTCGCAAAGCGCGCCAAATGATAAACGATATGGGGGCATGTGGAGACTAATAACGAGAGATGAGGAAGCGCATCCCAAGAGATCTCGAAAAGATGGCATTTTTTTAGCGTTTTTTCGTTGTATCTTTGTTAAAATAAATGTCCCAGCTAAAAGGAAAACTGTTTTGGTCATCTAATGACCTAAACTAACGAACCTAATCACATTCTTGAAAATTTAAAAATTAAGATTTTAGCCCAATTTTGCTTTTTTAACAAGGGGTTCATCATGATTTTTTCGAAAAAATTGTCAAAAATTAAAGTTTCCAGATTTGAATGCCAGTCGATTGGGAATTTTAATGACGAGTTCAACCAATCCATATTTGGACAATTTTTGGCTGAGTTTCGGACAAAATACACATGTTTTTGGAGAAAAATTACGGAAATAAGATTTTAAAATAGAATTTTTAAGATCTCTCGCAGTAATTTAGTTAAATTAGCTATCCATCTATTAACCGAAGCAATTTGGAAAATAATCCAATCATATTTTATCATAAGTGTTTCAAGATATCTATCTAAATATAAGGCCTTGTTAATTATGATTAATGCACTTTACATTGAATTTGAATTATTAAAGTTACTTTCTTAAATCTAAATTTGTATAATATGCTTTGTAACTCACCCACGAAATCACAGTGGTGGATGCGTCGCTTCTCCAGCTCGGGATTGTTCCGCCGGTTGTAGCGCACCGTTCGCACGCTCATCAGGCTGGCGATGTGGGCGGCGGTTCCCGGTTGGTGGTGCGAGTGCCGGCCACGCCTCCCGCCCCCCGAAGAGCGGGGGGTGGGCGGTGGTTGCTGCTGCTGCTGTGGTTGCTGTTGCACCTGTTGCTGCTGCGGCTGCTGCTGCTGCTGAATGGCACTGGCGGGTGTTAGGGTGGTCAGAGTGGTGGTGGCGGTGGGGCAGCTGCTGCCGTTGCTCCCCGTGACTGCACCGCCCAGAAGTTGCAGCGTGGGCGGTGGGTTGAGTAGGCCCATCACATGACCTTGCTGATAGGGCGGCGGTGGGGTGGTGCGTCGCTGGGCGGCTGCCGCGGCTGCTGCTGCCACCATCGAGCTGCCCGGACTGCCGGGATCCGAACTGGGTGGTGTTAAGGGTGGCACGAACATGTGGCGACTCGCGGAGGAGGCGGATGAGGAGGAGATGGAGGAGGAGGAGGCCGAGGGGGTGCTGGGCGCCGCGGGGGGACACAGCTGCTGCAGTTGTTGCTGCTGCTGTTGTTGTTGTTGCTGTTGAGCACCGAGTTGAGCTGTGGGCGTGGCAGTGGCGGAGGCGGTGGCTGAGGCAGCGACTGATGGCGGGTGTATTTGGTATTTGGTGTGGAAGGTCTGATGGTTACAGAGGGGGAAATGAAAATACAATATTCAAAATAAATTTCAAATATTTGAAAAAATCTTAGAATGCTTAAAATGAATCTTTAAATGTTTCCATTGAATTTTAATAACATTTTTTTATTATTGTCAGCAAAACAAAACGTTTTAAGTGCATAATTTTAATGCTTTAAATGTAATATTGAATTTTATTAAATTTTATTTAAAAATTCCGTTATAACCAGCCAATCAAATTATTTGATAAATATTTTCAGAGTTAGTGGTTCTTTTTTCGAGTGTATGCAAATCCCCTGGACTCACCTGACTGCTGTGCCAGCTGTAGCCGTAGGAGTTGCTGCTGCTACCGTTGAGATAGCCGCCGCCCGATCCGGCGACCAATTGAGATGCGTACTGTTGCTGATAGGAGGAGGTGTTGCTGCTGCTGTCGCCGGGGGTCGCCAGCTTGGGGCTGTTGCTGCTGCTGCCGCTGTGTTGCAGATGTTGCTGTTGCTGCTGGTGTTGCTGCTGCTGCTGCAGTTGCAACTCCACCACCTCGACAGCGGGTGGCAAGCCAGGCAGCGCCAGGCTGGGATGATGCTGGTACAAGTGCTGCTGCTGCTGATAATGTTGCTGATAGTGTTGCTGCTGGTATTGCTGCTGCTGCTGGTGCTGATGTTGCTGCTGGTGTTGCTGTTGCTGCTGATGTTGCTGCTGCTGTTGTCGCTGCTGTTGCTGCTGCTGCTGCTGCTGTTTCTCCGTCTTTATCTCCAGGGGACTGAGCAATGGGGTCGAGAAAGTCTCGAGCAGGCTCTCATCGATCGCCTCCATCTTGACCTGCGGCAGCTGCGATGTTGCAGGTTCGCCAGTGGTGTTGCCGCCGCTGTTGCTGCTGCTGCCGTTGTTGTTGCTACTGCTCAGCATGAGCGCGTTCTCCGGATCGATATTTTGGATTGAGGTAGTAATATCGTCCCAGAGCACGGGTCGCTGGTAGGGATCGTCTAGCGGATCGGCGTACAGAGCCTCTTTGTTTTTGGTTTCTGTGCAATCGAAAATCAAAAATCAAAAATCAGAAAAAATAGGGATAGAGAGAGAAAAGCGCCTTATAATCGCCTGCTAACACATTATGCAAATCGCGGCATGGGGAATTATTAATGTACACAATGAAATCTCGCATATGCATGAAATTTCTAAACAGCTGCTCATTTGTTTGACTATTTTTAGAGCTGCTATTTAGCGGGGGGCCCACAATCAGAATTGAAACTTTTCGTCTAGGGCTCAGGTGTTTATTGATAGGCTTTGGTTCAGTGATTGATGGTGGGGAAGCTACTACAGTGGAGCTTAAGTACAACAAATTAAGCTAATGTAAATTGCGGAGTATTTTAGAAAATAAATAATTATTTTTATGATTTTGACCAAAGAAGAAATGATTAATTATTTTATTAATTATGTAAAATATCTTAAAAAATCCTGGTAATTCTTTAAAGACTGGAAAAATATTATGAATAATTTTGAAACATGTATCAAATTATTTTTTAAATTCAGAAAACATTTTTTAACTATTTATCTACAGCTCATTAAAAGTTCGTGGCGACCTCAATCAGATTTCTGAGCAGGGTCTCCCGCCTGTCTGCCTTTTTTTCTCCATCTTTTGGGCGGTTTCAGATTTCACATTTCGGCACCGAGCCGCAAACACGTTGCCATCGCTTGTTTTTCTCTACTTTGCTATTGACTTGCGAGATTTCACCATGCGTGTAATTTTGTGTGCCCATCAAAGTTCCCAAGATCCCACTGCCAGTCCCCCCGATCTCCGGATCTCCCGATCTACCCACCATATAGATACTCCTTGTCGCTGGAAGTCGCACCACCCGCTGACGCAACCACCGCACCACCGTAGCCACCGAGGGCCACCTCGTAGGGCGCTCCATCGTACAGAGGTGCACAGCCGTAGGCTCCGTTTGAGTTGGAATTCGGGGATCCAGCGGGCTGCAGTTGCTGCTGCGACTGCTGATGTTGCTGCTGCTGCTGCGTATGTGCAACATCGCCGGCGTACGAGGGGGCGGTGAGGTGGGGCCACGCCTCCGATGCACCACTTTCGCCACTCTGGAGGCTGTGCGAGTGGTGCTGGTGCAAGTGGTGGTGCTGGTGGTGGTGCTGATGGGAGTGGTGGTGGTGCAGGTGGTGGTGGAACTGATGTTGCTGATGGCCTCCGGCCGTCAAACTGTTGTTGTTGCTGCTGTTGCCGGTGGGTGTTTGGCTGCCGTTGCTGTTGTTGCTGCTGCTGTTGCTGCTGTGGTTGTTGTTTTTGTTGCTGCTGCTGTTGTTGTTGTTGTTGGCGGCTGCAGCGGCGGCTGCCAGAACCTCAAGCTCAACATCGGCGGGTTCGATTTTATGCAGCCGACCCATCAGCTCGTGCCGATAGTCAAGTTCCGGGGACTGTCAAAAACAAAAAGAAAAACAGAGAGAGAAATTAGCTATGAGAAATGGTAAAAATACTCTGAGAAAAATTGTAAGCTAAACGGTTTAAGATTTGTATGGATTTGGGGATTCGATTTAATTAATCTATTATCATTAAAAATATCTATATAATTTAATAATAATTCAGAAGAGAGATATAGTTCATCTTCTTTAAAATTAAATTAAAAAATATTTCCATTTAAATATATTTAATAGGAATTGGAAAAATTCAAAGTTCATATCGAAATATTTTTATTTGAAATTTTGATTGCACTTATTATTAGATATTTCTTTAAAACTATAATATTTAAATATTTGTTTTGGGTAAAACTCTATTTATTTAGTAAATAAATTCTGAGAGACTTTTTCTTTTGCTGAACTAACAGCAGATAGTCTTAGTAACTCGTGTGTTATATGGCCCATTGGGCAATCAGAGCTCCCAGCCTCCTCCTTCCTCCTCCTCTGCTTCTTCTTCTTCCAGCATCCAGCTCTATCTGCGCCGCTTCCCTGGCCATAAATTTTGATTAAACTTTTATCGCCCTGCAACACTTTCTGCTGCCACTTGAGCAAT
Organism: Drosophila prostipennis; assembly: GCA_037075205.1. NCBI lineage: Eukaryota > Metazoa > Arthropoda > Insecta > Diptera > Drosophilidae > Drosophila > Drosophila prostipennis. The sequence continues at coordinate 359,386 of JBAMCJ010005201.1, read as the reverse complement.
CTCGTGCCCAATGCCTCCTGTCCCCTGTCCCTTCGAATCCGAATCATTCGACTCTTATCTTTACGTTCATTTCTTTTCTCTTCTCGCTGGCTTTATTTTTATTGCATTCTTCGCTTCAATTTCGTTTTGCTTGGGCATCGAAATTTGTTGTTTGTAGATTTGTCGTCTGATTTTTATTTTTATTTCGATTTTGATTTGGATTTGGATTTTTATTTTTATTACCGCCGCTCGGGATCGGATCTTAATGCTCATGCGCTTTTAGGGGAATGCAAGTTCGTTGTCTAAGTCATTCGTTTTGAGTGGGGTATTTGTCGAATTTAAATATCTCTCTGCGGCGAGCTGCGCAAACGAGAACAAATAGAAACGCGCTAAATTTGTGGCCTTTGTTATGCTAAGAGTGTAGTTTTTTTTTAGATTTTGTTTTGAGGCCTACAAATTGCTAATTCTGAAGATGATTTACACACCAAGTTTACTTCCTTTATTTTATGGAATTTTCTTTGGTTTAAAATAAAGTTTATATTTGATTGTGCTGTTACTTTTTCCTTTGTTTCTTCCACTTTTGTTTTATTTAATTTCGAAGAGAACAGAGACTGTCTAATTTATGGCAACACTTAAGGTGGTTTAGGCAAACATAATAATCATTTGGCAAATTAGTGAAATTTTTTATACGCCAACCAGCCAAAAAGCCGGGCTTTTCACATGCAAATGAAGGGGGGCCAAGGGCCCATATATCAAACCAACTGTCGATCGGCGAAGGCTGAACATAAAAAACATAAAAAAAATAGCAGAAAGCAACGAAAATCGGACTCAAATTCGAGAAATGCCCGACACTGACTCACTCACTCCCCCCCAAAAAAAAACAACGAAAACAACTTGGAAACTTCGAAACTCCGACAACAAATGTTGCCTCGTTTCTGTTTTATGAGCTGAAAATTTACGAGCGTGGCAAATTATTTTAGCTGCAATATTTTTGCGCCAGCATTTTTCATTTTATTGGCTGCGGTCGCTTTATTTTCTTTCCATTTTTTTAGGCTATGGATTTTTGCCAGTATTTTTGTTATTTTTTTGGGTTTTTGAGTAATGTTTGCTCGCCGCTGAGGTCAACATGGCGTGTGATAATTTTAATAGATTTCTGTGTTTCATTGCGGGTCGTATGAGTAATGTTTGTGTGTGTGGCTGCCATTTTCTGCGGTTTTCCACGAACCACGAGTTTTCCACTTTTCCACTTGGCAAATGTTCTGTACTCGCTGGGGATTTTCATGGCAGCTAGGGCGCATTTAGTGGGCTCCCCACGCAAATGACCTCATAAGAATGCGTGGAGCGTCGTCTCTTGAAAGCCTTGCGGAATCTTTAAGTGTGTTCGATTGGACTTTGGGGCACCATCCCAGCTCCACCAGCCAAACGGTAATTGTGTGACAGCCAACAGAACCACAAACATGAATTTCAATTATGAACTTCTGGTTCTTTTGGACATTTCTTCTGGCCGAGGTGAAATTATGCTCAGGTACTTATAATTTCAAGTTTTTTTCTACACAGGCACGCCAAAGTATTTTTATTTATTTATGATTCTTTTTCCTTAACATTAAAATGCCGTTGTCAATAATCGCTTCTGAAGGCAGCGTCGATAAATGGCTATTATATGTGCGTATAACAATTTGCATAAATTGTTCGGGAGAAGGGAGCACGAACTTCGAGTGTAGGTACATTTGTCCCGCTTTCGTCTGTGAGTTATTTGCCCGTTTGCGCCGAAGTCTTTGGACATTTTATGTTATTGTTTATTGATTTGACCCATTTGGAGTGTTGATGAATTGGGTTTAGTGTCTAGCTTTGACTTTCGTGCAGCTGCAACACTCATGTGATTCATTTTCATTGCGAGCTTGATTTATTCACTACAAGAAATTATAATTATTGAAAGGGTCAATTGCTTTGACAATTGGTTTTTGAGAGGTGTCATTGGCTTGAGTAGGAAATTGTGAATTAATGGTTGAAAGAGAGCTGTTTGCTTATGGAAATATTTTATCGTTTTTGAAAGTGTCCATAATTATATATTTTTTTTAAATTTTAAGGTGTGATTTTGTCACTTATCAGTGAGCTAGAATTATTATTATTTATGAGTTAAAGAATATCCGTTCATGAATGTTAATTAAAGCTTCAAATAAAAGGTATAATTGACACGTTTAATATTTTGTTTAATAATTACATATTATAATTATACTAAAAATGTATATTTAATTTTTATATTTCATATTTATATTTCATATTTATATTTCATATTTATATTTAAAATTTAAAATATTACTTTTTAATTAAACCGTATTTTCTGTGAAATTATCTTCCATAATTTACACCCCTCGTTCCACTTTTCCCCCAAAATTCCACCTGTCGGCATTCCCAAAAGGCAAACAAAGGCTTCGTTTTCGGTTTCGCCTGCAAAACTCGGATAATTTGAGTGAATTTTCTCATATTCCGCGACTCGGCATTCGGCATGCCCCGTTTCGAGTGCATTTTGCGGCTGTTTAGCGATTCGTTTTGGTGATTTTTCATAGCCATCTCTGACTTTTATGTGGACTGACAGGCGATGGCGATGACTGGTGGCGGCTTCTGCCGCAGATGCAGCAACCTGCAACCAGCAACCAGCAACGTTGCAAGTGCAACTGCAACTGCAACTGAAACTGAGGTTGCTGCTTTGGCATTTCTCAGGTGAATGGCAGCCGAAACGTGAGTTTCCGAGTTGCCTGGCTCTTAATGGCCGAGAGCGTTAAGTGCACAAATAAAGTTGTTAACTATTGTTTAACGCCACCGCCGCGGAAAACAAGACATACACATGTATAGTACTCGGGGTCCCCCCGAAAACCAAAAAACAAGACACAAAAAGGTAATATTTATATGAAAAACAAGCAGAAAGCATAAAAAATAATGACAAACATAAATATCGGCTTTACGAGTGCAACGTGACTTCATTTAAAATCGAACAAAATATGCAAAATAAAGCACTGGGCACTCGGCACTCGGATATACGCACAACTACACACGCAAACCGGTCGCACGTGCGTGTGTGTTCGTGGTCAAGAACCTCGGACCTCATATCTCAGACCAAATTTGGCACTTGTTGTGTTGTTGTGAGAAATGGAAACAAACGGGGAAGCATTTGTCTGGCTCTCTGAATTAAAATCCAAAAAAAAATAAAACCCATAAAAATTAATAAATTTTATGTTCCATTATATTCGTTGTTACTCTTATTGTTTGTGTTTCTTTTACTTCGGCAGCCGTTTTGCATTTTAAAGAGCCAGCCGTCCAACCGTTTGACATTTCTTTTCAATTTAACTCCATCTATTAACGACCATCAATATGCCAAAAATACCGAAATAAAAAAGATGTCAAATTGCCAACTGTTTATTTGGATAAAAAGCTCTATTAATGCGAGAGGCATTTTCTTAGCTTCGTCGATTTCGATATTGAGCCATAAAATTGGCCATTTTTGTGTGCGACAGCTGCGCATAAAGTCGCTCATAAATGTCGCTCCATAAAACCCGTAAGAAATGGGTCCAAATCATATCAATAACAAAGGCATTTCAACTGCGGGAAGCGATAAATTAAATGCCTAAATGGTTTCGACCAGAATGGGGTTATAAAAAGTCAAGTCGCGAGGCGAGAGAGGCCCACACAAAAGGTGAAGAGGTAGATATCGATCTAATTGGTGCTGTAATTCCCGAAAAACATCCGAAAATATCATCATAGGCTTTCTAAAGCGATTGCCCCGAGACTTCATTAACGGCACGTGCCGAATATCGGTTCATCAACTGTGTGCAAGCGTAATTCCCCCCACACACCCAGTGCAAAAAACACAGAAAAACAATGAAACCCCAGCTTTTGTGATAAGAGCCAACAAAAGAGCCAAGATTCATTGGGGGGATAAGCAGAAGCGGCCTTCAAAGCCGGCCAAAAGTAATTGCTAGGCCAAGACAAAAGGCCAGAAAGAAAGAAAGGCCAGAAAGCAAGAAAGCAATGGTAGAAATGCTATAGCTGTAGCACCAAATAATCGTTAAATAATCGAAGGCTTATTGTTCGCCAATCCAATTGCCAATCGCGGCCCCAGGGCCAAACTTCAATTGAGTGCAAAAATGTATAAAAAATATATATGTATATATTTCCTGAAATTTGTCTAATGAAACGACGGCTAATGTTTATTAGCGCCGCCGAGTGAAAGTTTCCATTAAGGCAGGAAGCAATAGAGTTGACAGAACAAGTTCGCTGCCTGAGTCTTTCGTTTGGCCTGGAGCGGAGTGGCGCGAGAGCAAGTTCGTTGCCAGAGTCTTTCGTTTTGTTTCGTTTCGAAACCAAAACCAATGTCAAATCCCAGGGCTGAACCCTCTTCAAAGGCCCACGGATCGCCAGCGATAAGTCCCGCCAGCGAATTAACCCCAAACCCCGGGCGCCATAAAAACTAAACGCTGGTCCATAAAACCCCCAGAAGATCGTAAAAATAGCTTAACTTATATGCACATATATATATGAACGGTTTGTTTTGGCCATAACTCAGCCAAGGAGCGAAAAGCGATTTGCATAAAAAATCGCTGGCAATTATTTTATTGGACCAACCGCACATAAATCTTGGCCAACAAGAGAGAGAGAGCGGGGGGAAAACTATGCCAACTATGTTTTTCCGCATTTTCCGTCGGCCAAATCAGCATGGCAAATCAAATTTGGAACAGTAGTTGGATCGCTCTTTCCTCGGAGGCCGAACGACAAGTGCAGCCCATGCTCGACATGCGTTTTGCATCGTTTCGTTTCGTTTCGATGGCTTGCGAAATGGCCAACTCTCTGCTTTTCTTAGCTTTTCCCAGTTTTCCTCTTTTTTCGGCTGGCCAACTTAAATGTCACCAGGGGACTTGAGGCCCGAGTGTCTCCTCCGCGCGATTCGCAGTCAATTTCTGGGAATTGCATTTTGTGTCCACTTTGCATTTGCTCAGAGCTCAGAGGAGGCTTTTCGCCGGCTGCTCCATTGATTTGCATCGAATGTCGAATGGCCAACGGGAAGCCCTGTGGGATGTGGACCCACAAATTTAAGTTAATTTTCCACAGAGATTTGCACGCGAAAAAGAAGAAGCATTTTCTTCGCATAAAACGGACAATTTAGCCGTTAAATTTCAATCATTTCTTTTAGCCAATTATGACTTGAATTGATAAATCTTTCTTAATTGAAGTTTAAATAGTTATTCAATTAAAAATAAATGTTTTATTTTATTTGCTCAATTATTGTGATATTTCATATGGCATTATAATTTTTAATTGTATCTAAGTCATTGAACAGACCAATTAAAATAATTAATATAAAATTAAATGGGTATTTTCCCAATAAATAAATTTTTTTAAGTTAAAGCATAAATATCTTTAATAATTTTCTCATGCCTGAATATTAAATTCTAAAATTTGTTGAGTGTGTTCCCCTTCCTTTTCTGCAGTCTAGGCTCCCTGCTCGAGGCATATGCCACATGGGCTCTCGTTCCGCAGGCAGGCGTGTAGGTATTGACAAGCCAAGCGCTACCTGCTACTATATGTTTCCGAAAGAGTTGCCTGTGCACCTCAGCACACCGCCCCTTCGGAAACTCGGAACTCTTTACATGGACATTCCCCGGCGGGAATCATTTACACGCGAGCAAATCGCGGAAGGGGAAAAGTGGTAGGAGGGGAAACTCTGCGGGCTTTGATTCTGTTTATTTGCTTGTCGCCAGCCACAATTTGTCGGCACAGCTGGACGCGTCTCCTTCGCTTTGCTTTGGCACCTGCGAAAGCAAACAGCCCACTGCAAGCCAGTCTTCAGACTTCAGTCTTCGGACTTGGGGAAAAATCCCTACAGTCCACCGAAGGCCGAACCGACTTTAACACCTTTATCTGAGGCGAACTCATCAATTAGGTAAAAGAGCGCAAGACGGGCTCATAAATATTTAAAGTGTATTAGGCTGGGGAAAACGAAGAGAAGGCGGAGACCAAAGCGGAATTTTGGAAACTCTATAGGTACACAGAAGAAAAATAATTTAAAAATATATTATTTTATATAAATTCGATTGAAAATGATTAAATTATATTTAAGCCATATTTTAAAATTTATTCCAGATCAAATATAAATATGATATGTATAAGAACTAAGAAATATATTTTTTTAAATGCTGAACAATTTTTAGAAACCCATGAATGATTCAAATAAGAATTATTTGGATGTGAATTAGCTTAGAGTTTTTTTTCCTGTGTATAAGGGGCCTGGAGAAACTGCTGGGGGACACACAAGGTGTCAATTTGGCATAAATGGGTCTCGTATCTTCTACTCGAGCCGCGCTCGTGTCGTTTACATAATTAAATGAGGTCTGCCCCTCACCACCTCCTTCCAACTTATTTTCTCTACTATTTTTTCTAATCGTAAAAGAGGCGCTAAGTGGCAGGGCAAACAACACAGTACAGCACAAATCTCTCGAAAAGGTGTTAAAAGAAAAGCATGAAGCGTTTATCTTGCGCTGAGCCCCCACTCTGTTTTCGATTTCTCGAAAGTCCATTAAAAAAATCAAATGTTGCTGGTCATCTTTAATAGGGGCAGCTGCAAGTGACCAATAACTCCGGCTCATCATTCATCAGCTGCGATCCAATTTGAGATCATCATCATAAATTTAGCTCAGCTCTCGCCCCCATATGGCAATATATCGTTTTAAGGATCGAGAGACCTTAACCCTCTGGAGAGTTCGTTTTCGTTTTCGGTACTTAAGCCCCCTGCTCTTCAACTTTGACGTCATTCGCCGCCGTCAGTGTCTCTTTCATTAGCGTTCGGGTTATTAACCAAGCAGCCACCTTAACCCCTGGCACCCCTTGTCCTTTCGGCGGGCATTCTGCCCTTTAGAGCCGGCATTTTAACACCTTTTGCGAAGGTGTTCCGTTTGGCATTGGCGTGTGCTGCCGACGACGCGTGCGCGTCTTTAAAAAAATTAACTCGCAATGTCCGACATTGTGTGTTTTTTCCTCCATTTAAGTGCGAAGTGGAGGTATAAGAGAGAAAAACTACAGGTAATCAAGAAGGTGGAACAGAAACTAATAGCTATTTTGTCGGGGAAAAATCCCTAACTAAAAGTAAAAACATATTTAATGGCTTTTTTATTTTTTGCATTAACAAAAAGCTTTCTAAACAAATCAATTAGAGTTTTAATATCATAAAACACATATAATCGAGAATAAAATGCACAATAAAGTGGCGATGAGGCTTATGGCTTTTTTATATTAGGAGCAATAAAGGGAATCACTGGGTAATTAAAGGCGCAGGTAAATTAAACTTTTGATTGTATAATTTTTATGTGGACTTAATTTGAGTTTTGCAATAATGCTGAATATTAAAAAGGCTGAAATTAACAAATTTATTACTTAAGTATTTTTCCTGTCTCGAGGAATTCTAAATTCGAATTTTTACATCGAACAAAAATTCAGAAAAAATCCGAATCCGGTATATTAAAATGGAATTTCTCTGCAGACCTATTAAATTTCCCATTTCTCAATCTCACACCAAATATGCCAACCTCTGCTAACCCAGATTTTATTCGGCGTGATTCATTTGAGCTTTTCAAACATGTTGCAATCCCCCAGCCAAACACACTCTATATATTTATTCTCAATTGTCGATTCAATGGACCTTTTCAAATGCCATTCATTATGCCACTAAACTTATTAGCTACAAATGTGTCTCCGCAATGTGTCAGTTGCAGTTCCCCAACGGCGGCATAAATCACTTGCCAAAACGGCAGCTCCACCAGAAAAGCAGAAAAACAGAAAAAACCGAAAAAAAACAGACAAACAGAAGCAACAACAATGGGCTAAACAACAACAAAGGCCGGACAGCCAAAGAAATGCGTTAATCAATGCAAGAGCCAAAAAGCAAAAAATAAAAAAAAGTTTGCCCAAAAATGGTCAAGAGACCAGCCCACAAAAGTCAGTCGCACGTGAGTCGCAGTCCCAGATGATTTTCAAGGGGTTTCTGGCTTTCAAGGGGTATTTCACTTGCTAAAAACATTTCAACTTCCTCATTTGGCGAGACCACAAAAATAAACTTAATACACATTTGCCGATCTCCTACACCCGCCAGCGAATCGCGAACCGCGAATCTGAATCGCACTTCATTAAGACCCGCCGAAATATTTGTAAAAATAACAAAAAAACAAGAAAGGAAGCTAGCTTCGGCCAGCCGAAGCTTATATACCCTTGCAGATAATTCCTATTAATCACTAATTTTCCGATCGTTCCTATGGCAGCTATATGATATAGTCGTCCGATTTTGATAAAAATTTATTCGAAATTCAGAATTAGATAAAAAATGGTATTTCCAAAAGTAGGAGGTGATATGTTCAAAAACACCCAAGATATAATTTTTTTACATTTTTTTTTCCCGATTGCTCCTATGGGAGCTATATGATATAGTTGTCCGATCCGGCTCGTTCCGACTTATATGCTACCTGCAATAGATATAAGACTTTTGGGAAAGTTTTAGACCGATAGCTTTAAAACTGAGAGACTAGTTTGCGTAGAAACAGACGGACGGACAGACGGACAGACGGACAGACGGACAGACGGACATGGCTAGATCGACTCGTCTAGTGATGCTGATCAAGAATATATATACTTTATAGGGTCGGAAACGTCTCCTTCACTGCGTTGCAAACTTCTGACTGAAATCATAATACCCTCTGCAAGGGTATAACAAAACAAAACGAAATGTGAGCTCAAAATATTTGCGCTTTTGTTAACGAGTCGCAAAAAGGCAGTCACAATGCGGCAGCAACGGGCTTTTTGCGTTAATGATGCACATTGTTCGGGGAAAATGAGAGGCCGAGTCTGAAAACCCGAGGCTGACACCTGCGTAATGAAGGATTTTTTGGGATATAAAGCCTGATTTTGGCTTTTGTAAGCAAATATTTAGATAGCTGGAAACGAGTAAAATAAAAATTAAAGTATAAGAAAAATATAAAGTGCATTACATTTGCAATTTTGCAGGCATATCAAGGTTTTAGCCTCAAAAACATTTTTTTAAATATTGAGGAACTTCAGATTTTGAATACTATTTTATTTAATAACCTAAAAATAATTTTAACTATTTTACTTTGGCCATTTTGGCATGCATTATTACCCTTAAAACTTATTTTAAATATATATTCAGGAACTTTAGATAATTAACAACATTTCGTTTCAAAACCTGAAAATAATTATAAAAAAAATTAGAAGAAAAAAACCAATATCGGCCCCCTCTCCCCCCCCCCCCCCCGAGGGAGTGGGATGGGGAGGGAATGCTACACACCGCCATAAAATTCTTCCATGAGAAAACAACCCAACCCAATTTTCTTTTTCGCATATTTAAATTTTAAAATATAAATTAATTTAGTGGGTGGCGGGGGGGGGCCCCCTCTTGAAACCCCGCGCCGCGGGGCCCCCCAACCTCTCCCACACACCCCCCTCTCCTTTAGTCCGCGACCTCGCCGTCACACCACACACACACACCGACAGCGACAGACGACAGCACAGACACACAGGCAGCCCCCGTCCCCCCAAATATATCTTTATGGGTCGGAACCTTCCCTCTGCTTTCATCTTTTCCCCACCAACCCCTTTCCCTCATAACGATTTACTCTACGAGTAATTATATGCAAAAATGCATGCCTTTAAATTTAATTACATCATTAAACATTTTTTTTAAATTTTCAGGAACCATATTTTATTTCAAAACCTGAAAATGATTTTCATTTGTTATGTTCCTGCCTTGGACACTTAATTCTCACTGTGATTTATGCACATCTCAGCCCACTTTGACGTCAGATTTAGCCCCTCTGCTCGGGTTTTCATGCAGGTGGGCGTCAATTGGAGCAGCTGCATCCGAAAAATAAAATCCCAAAGCCGAACGACAAACAACAAAACAAGCCACAATGATTGCCCGCTTCCTGCTCAAAAAGCACAACAAATAAAAATAAAAATACAAGTACTGGCAAAAGGGGGCGGGAAGCGAATTATGCACTAAGCGATTGCCATTACAATAAATTTCGCATATTGTGCGCATAAATTTGGCGAATGCTTCAAAGGAGCCCAAAAGGCAGCTGGGACATCCAAAACTGGAGTTGCCGTGAGTCATGGGTTCTTATTGTGCCCGAAAAACTGGGTCAAATTGCGGCACATGTGAGTGCTTAGAAGACAATGAGTCAACGCCGCGTATACGCAATGTGGGCCAGGCAGTAACTTCTGCCAGGTGACATTTCCAGTTGGGCTTTTTCGGTCTTTTTCAGGCTTTTTCAGTCTTTTTCGGTACTTTTCAGGCCTTTTCGGCTTTCGATTTGGATTTTAGGCAGCTGTCAAGTTGTCAAAACGTTTGCCTTATCGACATTTCAATTAGTTTTGCAGCCGGGGAGAAGTTTGCCACATTAACGATATGAATTGATAGTTGGCCTGTCAAAATCTTTTGGCACATATCTATTTCGTCTGACTGCCGTTCAAATATCAGCCGCATGTGTGCCGAATATCCAGCGCAGCATATGCAGATTGTGTGGCAAGTTAAAATGCCAGCAGACATCAACTGTTTAACATTTCTCGACTTCTGTTTGGATCGGCAGCTACCCCATCAAAAAGAAATATATCGGCCATATCAGTTGCTCATTCAGCAGTCTATCTGTCCAATTAAGCATTTATTTTGCGACATTTAATTAGGCGAGATAGAGCGCTTAGTATTTTAGTTGGATTGAGTGGAAATATGACAAGGTTTGGGGAGTGGGAAAATGTGGTCAGTTGAGTCACTAATGTAATTTTAATTTTTACAATATTAAAAGAAAATAATAACAATATTAAATGTCCATTTAAAAAATATATTAACTAGAATTAAATACCAATTAAATGATTTAATAATAATATTTTTATTAAAATATATACAAAATATAATTAAATACCCATTAAGTACCCATTTATTTTAATGTTTTGTAATAGGTATAAGAAAACTAAACTTAGAATAATACTTAAATTTATATATATTTAATAAAATAAAATACCCATTTATTTTATGCTGATTAACCTTCAATCTCCCCTTCTCATCTCCCCGGAATTCACTTTCATTTTCGCCAGCGATTTATAATTTACTCACTGAGCGCACTAACTGCGCTTTGTTTATGGCTCATTTAGCTAATTTCACTTATTACCCCTTACAGCATCAGCATCCCGCCTTCAACTTGATTTATTTTAACGATCCACCCAAATGAGTTTAATTAAGCAACGGAGGAGTATAAGCAAAACAAGAAATTCGCTTCCCAATTATTCTGCTGCGGGTCTGCTGTTTATTTGCTCGAATCCCGTGTGTTAAATGCATTTAATTTAACTGTGACATATAAATTATCGGCAACCTTGGGCAATCGCGCGCGTTCTATGTAATTAAATAAATTGTTGGGATTTCGCAAGGGGAAGGGGAGTTTGATGTTTTAAAAACCAATAAACCAATGTAAGGATAGCCCGGGGGCTACTAGCAGCAAATATTTTGACGATCGGCTGGCACAATTAATAAACAAAATTCGTACAGAATACAGGGGCATAAATTATAAGGCTAACATATGTCTGGCCTGGACATTATAGCCCCCTTTTTCCCCCTCAGCCACTTGGAGACTTGGAAACTGCCAAATGCAATCACGACTCGCAGAATCGGTTGGTAAGAAATCATAGCTCTCTCGCCTGAGACAAATGCGGCATGATGGCCCCGGGGGACGGGCCAGGCAATTACCCACAACTGGGAAATTAAAATGCATGTGCAGTGATTTTGGAGGGGGGTTTCATAAAGGGGGTACCTGGATGCGTGTGGGGCTCGCTGACCCCTTGAACCAACGTCCCCCTTCCCCAGACAGAGTCGCATAAAATATGTGACAGCTTTGACACCAACAAACAAATAACCGCAGCAGCCCATGGAGAACCAACATTCAACATCCAAACATCCAATATTCGTATTCGTATTCGTATTCACTCCACCCGAGGGGAACATCATGTCCGACAAGATTTTCGTTTAAAACGCGAACAGGTTTCGCTTTTATTTTCCCTCTGCGTGTGCCGCCTTTCAGGGAACACTGTACTACAGGGCAGACTTATCCACATACTTTTCAGTTGGAAAGAATACCAAGTTAACTAACTTCATAATTGAATTTTTCTTATTAGAGTGCAAAAAATATTAAAAATTATTATTTATAAATATCTAACTTTAGCAATGGAGGTAATTTGTGCAGAAAGTAGCAAAATTAAATATTTATTTAAATAAATTAGGATGCTAAAATTATTTTATGGTTTCTAAAAACAAAAACCTATACTTTGTAGCCCAGTGTAAGCCCAGCGAGAAAGGCTGGCGCAGATTATGCTAATTTTCGGCATTTCATTGAGGAAAAAGTCTTCGTATCTATGAGTCTGTTTATCGGGCTGCGAGTGTGTGGAGCGGAGGCATTTCATTGAGGCCAAGCGATATTTACGCAACCAGTTAACAGAAAACCCGAATTCGAATCCCAAATGGACATGGCCGGCAGAAGTTATTGGGATTGGGCGAAGGGGGGCCAAGGGGGGCCAAGGGGGGCGGAGGACAGGTGGGTGAGAGACTGGGACAAAGAGTTGAAACAAAACTCCCAAAATAGATAAAAGTCCAAAAGGCAAAATGAAATAAATCAATGGCAAGAGGCAGTCGACGAGGGAATAAACAATAATTTGGTTAAATTAGAAAATCGGTAACAAAAATCAATGATGCTGAAAATTTTCATAATAATAGCGTTAATAGCCGTCATAACAACGGTCGAAGACCAAACAATAGACCAATATTTTCGTCTGGCAGGGAAAGGTGGGAAAAGACACTCCGCTGGAGTTGTTTTTTCGACATTGTAAGAGAGACTAATAGTAGACAAATTGCTGAATGAAATTGATATGGGAATGGTTATGGTGCTGAGGTCTATGAAAATATTAGGGAGCAGAAATGTGTGCTTTTTAAAAATCTATATAAAACAACAAAATAAGTAAAAGGTTCAACAATCTATCTTCGGAACATCTATCACATTTAATTTAAACAAATATCCACTAACTTGTTAAAATATAATAAAATCTATATTTAAATAAAATTGAATGGCTCAAAATTCACCTACTAAATTTTACGACTGTGTAGCTTCTTTTGTCTTTTTTAAACTATTTTGCCCTGAGATTTGTGGGCACTTAAATAAATGTTAATGTAGCTATTAATCGATTTCAATGGACTGTAGTATTTTTATTGATTTTTGTTAATCCTCATTTAATTTTCTTTTTTCTACTATTTAGAGTCTGAATTTTATGGCTTAACCAAAATGGCGACCGGACAAATCGTTCTCGTTCTAACGGTTTCAGTGCAATTGTCTTCCTAGATACACACCATTATGTACACCCATTGTATATATCGTATATATACTTCCCGTTGAGCGGTTCATGCGCAATGTCACGCATTCGCTCAGTTGTTCAGCTTTTCAGCTTTTTTCAGTCCGCTCCGCTCGACGGCTGTTAAGCACCATTAAGCAGCAAAAGTCAACGTCGCCATGTTGAGACAGCCCCCCTCCTTCGCTGCCCCTGACTGCCAGCCACCCTCTCGAGCCCCCCAACCCCCTTTCACACCCGCTGGAAGCGTCCAACCAAAAGTCGGCAGAGCAATAGCTTAAGCTTCGCAAGCGCAGCAAATCAAAACACATTTCATAGCTTGAAACAAAACAAAAAACGCAAAGGGAGAGAAAAACGGCAGCAAAAGCGGGGAGAGTAAGGTCAGAGGTGGTGGAAAGGGGGTAAATAATTTGTACAATTATTAGAATATTCTTGAAAGTAAACTAAGATCGATAAATAGAAAACATACAAATAAATATATAATTTTAAGCTTTTAAAGATTATAGTTACTTTTAATTAAATTCGATTTGAATGCTGAAATATACTACATAAATTAATAAATATTTAGATAATTGGAAACAATTTAAAAAGGGTAACCAATTATAAACTTTGTTCATAATAAAAGATTTAAATTTGTTAAAAAAAGATAAATTATATAATTACAAGTTTTCGTTTTCTGAAAAAATACAAATAATGTTATTTAATATTTCAAAAGTCTATACATTAATTTTGCCTGATTTTTTTATTCATTCACCCCCTAAAAAATTCTCTTCACTACTCCGCTGCCCACTAAACATTGAAGCATGCTCATATTGATGCGTGTGGAGTGTAAAAATAAAAACAGCAACGAAATTATTTATTTATTTTTCACTGGGACCGAGTTAATGGGAGAAACAAAAGCCGCTAAACGTTGCTGCTGAAGTCTGTCTCTCTCTCACTTCGCGTACCGCTTTGGCCCCACCCCCCTGGGGCGGTTGGATCCCCCTTCGAAAAGCGCCCACCCCTCCACTGGCACGACGCCATTTGCCAAGCGTTTTGCCTTATAGTTGCTGCCGTGTCGTTGGTGTTGCTGCCGTAACGTCGATGTTGCTGCCGTGTTGTTGCTGCTGCCGCCGTCGTTCTGCTCATGTGCGCATGACGAATGACCGCAATTTGCGACAGTTTTTTTTTCTCCCCGGCTCTTAACTATTTTATTTTTTTCAGCATTCAGCTTATTTTACTTTACATATCTGCCCGGCTGACTGATGTTGTTGACTATTAGCCATCGATTGCGCTGTGCTGTGTATCTATTTTCATTATTGGCTGCCTTTAAATGCGGCTCTTATTTGCCTCTGCCTCTGCCTATATATAAGTTTATTTATTCTAATGACAAGTCACTCGAAACTGACTGATATTGATATGGTTATTGTTGTCGCTATTTGCTATTTACTATTTTGTGTCTACTATTTACTGTTCCCGTCTAGCGCGCCATTTTGTCGGTTTTGCTATTGAGAGCGATTTGGTTTAGTGGTTTCTAGCGATCGCCATTTGTAAGCGGATTTAATTGAGTCTATAGGCGACCTAGCTTTGAATTTGTTTAGGGGAAAAACAGATTTTAGAAGATTTATGTTTTTGTTTAAATAGCTTTATTTACTTCGGCTGTGAGGCTCAGTAAATTATTATTAGTTGTAACAAATATTCTTGCTTGAACTTAACTTAAGTAAGCAGCACTTATTTTGGCGCCCAACGTGGGGCTATTATTTTTAGGTTAATTGTTGAAACATCCTTTTTTTTTACCCCTTTCGTTTATTCTTCCAAAAGGTGTTTTCCCGAAAATGTTATACCCATTAGGAGACCGAAAAATGTCAGTTTTCCACCACATTTTAGCACTTCCCCTGGAGTCTCATTCCTTTTCCACCCCCGCTCGCTGCTCATTTGCATAAAACCATTCGCACAGCTATTGCATATCACCGGGATATTGAATATCCTCGTCTATCCTTGGCGAAGGACAAACATGAAATGCATAATAAAACATTAATTGATGTCGATGACGCGTCGTTTGGGAAATATTCTCACAATTTCACGCTGGGCAATCATAATATTCCTATAAATTTCGATATTGGGGTGGCCAGTGAAGCTATGAATAAAATGCAAACGCACACAGGAAATGCCCTGAAACCCAGGGCCTACAAAACCAATTTCCGATCAGAGCGCGGAAAAGCGCTCAGCCATATCGAGGGGCTCTTTTGGCCCATAGAGAACTGGCATGCGCAACATGTAGATTGCGGGGAATCAATAAAAATTTTAAATGAAAACTGTTGAATAAATGCTACAGGATTTGCGGGCAATTAATTTGTGTTGTTTCAGTAAAATTCAAGGGGGAGTTGAAAGAGCCAAGGGAGACTGAAGTTCAATGGCCAAAAGGCGTTTATTGACAGGCCCTATTAGTGGGTCAATTGCCCAGCGGAGATCTCAATGCTGGCGCACTCGCGTACCTGGCGCCTCTTCTCGACTGATACCGATTTCTGGTACCTTTTTCTCTGTACCCCGGCAATTAGCGATCGATCGATCATAGAAATCTCGAACGGGTGATAAAAGTTAAGTAAGCAAATAATGTGATTTTAGGCGCATGTTCAGCTGCGGTTATCTCGCATGGGTTCGCGGATTATTCATAATAATACTAATCTTACGAAATTTCGATTTCAATTTAAATTTGCAATTCGGTTTCGAATGCGAGTTCGAGTTGGAGTCGTCGGGCTGGTTTGTTTGAACCTTTGTTTGGTTTACGACTCAGATCGACTGAGATCGAGCGATGGAGACCATCCGATGATGGCTTTATCATCGCTCGCCGATCAAATGTGTTTTTATTTTTTCTCACCTTGTCGCTCGAAATGATTTCAAGAGAGACTGAAACTGAAATTGAAATTTACAGCGGCGGCATTTGACATCGTCGTCGGTGGGTCAACTATTCGGTGATGGAGATTTTACGCAGATTTTGTTTCATAATCAAATAATTGATCTTAATGCGCGGCATCGGAGCCTTAAATGAAATTTATTTCATTCCATTCGCTGTCATCCGCTGAGCTTTTGATCCCATCAAACGCGAAACGAATTGCGCTTCAATGTTGCGGGAGTTTTATATTTTATTTTAGCACCTCGGTGAGCATAAAAAGCCTTTTTTTATATTTCTTTGGGCAAACTAGTTTCCGCAATAATTCGCTGAAATCAAACATGTTTTTTGTAGGCCCGGCAATCTATCAAAAATTTAAGGTGATACTTTTGGCTGATTCGGAAAAAATGTTGAAATTAGTCAGCCAAAAGGGTTTGCTTTTTGTTTTTGGCCATAAAGGTTCACTCACGTGCCGTAAAATAAAATTAGGGTAAAAAAGAGGGAATAAAGGTTCGAATTGGGTTAACTCAATAGTGCGGATTCTATTGAAAAGCTTTTAAGAAATATATCAAGACAAAGATTGATGGATAGCTGGTTTTATTGATTCAGGCATATAACTCTTATAACTTAATTCCAAAAACTGAATATGAAGATGATGATATCTTCAGTTAGGATTAGAAATATCCAACACTTATTTATTTATTTTAATATAATGATAAGTGAATTCCCTAAGATTCTATATTCTCTGGCAGCTCAGTGGATTGTGAGTGATTGATTCTCGTGGCTTGATTGACCTCCAAGTTGGCCAGGCGGCGAATCAATCAAAACTGGCTGCAAATGAATGATATTTGCTTTTTTTGGCAACTTTTTTGTGCCATTTTTGGCGCATTTGTGTGCCAGTTTTCGTTTTCATTTGCATGAATTGGCTGAAAAGCGAAAAAGGCAAAGACTATAGTATAAAAACCGAAATTACTGACGGAATTTGCATAGGAATCGATCCATCGATCGATGGGCGATCTCCCACTGGGCCTTAATGAGATTTTGGCCAACTGTTTTCATGGCTTACTCCAGTTATTATTTAACTGCCATTGTTTCTCGGGCGCTGTGTAATTGGCAATCGGTGTTTTGTGCTTGGTTCGATCCAATCTTGAACTCATTTCGAAATGGAAAGTCTATACTAGGGACATCATTATCTTATCTCTTCATTATTTGGCCGTTTTCTATCTAATTTGCCACGATTTTTTATGGCTCAGATGAGCAGACATCGGAGCAATTGTGCTCGACTGTAATTCTTGTTTTGAGTTCTTTGAAGGCGGCCGCCTTTTGTTTGATTGCAATTCCAATTCCAATTCGCAAATGCAAATATTTTCTATTGATTCAGTTTGGCCATAAACTCATATACGTTTATTTTCGTACATTAGAAAATGGATTTTATTGACAAATCACTGGGGCGACTTTGGGCCACTAAAGCAATTTGCATAAATCTTGGACCCGTGCTGACAGTAGTAATTCTGAATTCACCAGCCAACTTGTGAGTTATCTGATTTTTATCTATATTTAATTATTTACGATTGAAGCACAATGGTTCAGGGCCATTAATCAGAGCTGCAAAACCGCGTGCCTACGTGCTTGATTAGTTCCATTATTCACTGAATGTATTCGATACTCGGATACTCAGATACTCGTTTATTTGGATACCCATTCCGCTAATTCCCTGTAAACCAATCGTAAACTAATTTCGTTCTGAGCCATAAAATGCGAGAGTTTTTCGTCATAATCGCCGTGAGTCGTGGGAATTACCTTGCCATATCTCGCGTCATATCTGCTAAAATCAGTGGAAAAAACGGAAGAAGTCCGCCCCCTCACCCGAAAACGTCATATTACCCAGAGGAAGTTGAGGGGCTTTCGAGGGGCTTTCGTAGGGGCAACAGCGCTTTGTACTTTTGCGACTGTCTGTAAATATTTGACAACACATGCCTAATTAGTGCAGCCATTGATGGTGACAGGCGGAACAAGCAACAACACTTGTCGAACACCCAGCTCTTTTACGACCCGTCGACTCTTTGACTCGTCTTTTCCCCGGAATCGCCAATGTCTCGGGTTTCTTCTTTGGGTCTCTGAGCAGTTCCTTATCTGCCTTTGGGGGAAGGAAGTGTTCTCGAGAGTGCCAAGTGCCAGCAAGAGGCACTTAACCCGAAGCTTTGTTGAGTAAGGCTAGACTTCCCTTGGGGGAAACAGAACTTATCAATGGGCGTAAGACGGGTAGACTTCTGGGTGAAAAATGTAAAGATAAAAGAGGTAATATTGGGGAAATTTAGCTAGAAACAACAAGGTTACGAAAACTAAAAATAGGGAAAGGTATTGAGAAAACTTTAGAAATATTTTTGATGATCGTACATTTAAGGATCTATTATAATAACTTTGAATTTTGTGGTGTATAATTTCTAAAGCTGCTAACAACAAAAATGATATAAAATTAGGATTAATTTCTTTTTGGTTAATATTTATATAACATCTTTTTATGCATCTTAATAAAAATTATTTCTTAATTTTAAATATTCGTTTAGCATTTTTAAAATAATTTTAATTTATAAAAATTCTCAACGTTTCTAGAAAAAACTTCCCCCATCAAGGTTAAAGCTACCAAGAACACTCCTTTCCCTTCGATCAGTTCCACTACACTAAAACATTTATTGACACCCAGCGGGTTATTAATAAACAGGACAAACACTTCGCCAGAAAATAGTATTACTCATAAGCAGCCTGACCATCATACTATTCAATGCTATGGCCATATAACTATATATATTCCCGTATAGGAACCCACCAGGCAGTCAGCTGGCTTGAGTCCCCGCAGAGAGGGGACACTTGGCACATTGGCAAAGTGTTGTGGACAAATATTTACCCGGAGCTTCGCAAGTAAGCGCGAGTCAAACAATTGAGGCAAACAAACCAGGGAAAACAGAAAAACAGGCTGCA
The DNA here is from genome assembly GCA_037075205.1 of Drosophila prostipennis. Lineage (NCBI taxonomy): Eukaryota > Metazoa > Arthropoda > Insecta > Diptera > Drosophilidae > Drosophila > Drosophila prostipennis. The sequence goes on along the minus strand of JBAMCJ010005201.1, from coordinate 340,122 downwards.
AACATGGATGCATCGAAAGGAGGAGTGAGGATCATCGCTTGGGCTCGAATCGCCACAGTTTCCCTACAAAAATCAGGGGAACAGAACGCGTGAAAAGTGTGGACAAGTTCAAAAGAGTTGACCGACCATTTATTTGAAAACGACTTAAAGGGCAGAGAGTTCCTGCAGGTGATAACAAGATTTACAAATCGATTGTCGCTTTTGACAAACAAAAAAAATAAGGAAAAAGGAGGAAAAAAGCGAAGGAACCGAAGGAACACCTGAGGAAATCCAAGGTGCTAATCTCTGTGAAAACACAAACTCGAAAACACACAAATTCCGCAGCTCAACTCCTCATCTCAATCGATAATCGAGCTAATTTGTTTTCGGTTTTATTGTAATTTTGCGATTGCCGCGTGCGTTATTTATACTCGCATTCGAAAAATCGACAAAAATCTGGTCTGTTCAAGATTTGCATTTTGATAAGCGGAAGTTGTTGGGCTTAAGGTGTTTTTCGTGTGATTTGTAAGCCCTCTTATTTGTTTTGTGCTCTCTGTCTTTCTTATTGCTTGTCAAATTTGGCTAAAATTAATTTGCAATAAAAGCGGCTTAATTAGCGCATTTTGTTATAATTATGGCTCGTAATGGTTAACGATGATTTCGTTGGAGTTTTTTGTTTGACAAGAAACAAGTGATTTCGATTTAATTGGCTAACCTTTGAGATTTTTATAGGCCTTAGGCATCCTTTTTGGGTAATTAATATTGTTAAAATGTTTTGTTAATCACAAAGATTTTTTGATGGATTTTATTGATTGTCGATAAACGATTTTGATTGGAGTCTTAATATAATTTTAAAATGATTTTGGAAAATGTTGACTCAAATCAGATCTCAAAAAATGAGTTGTTTTTTTTTAACATTTATGTTTGATAATAATTTTAATCTTATAATTTTCGTGAAAACATTTTTTATACCTAATAATAATTATTTCAGAAAACTCCACGCAGTGAATATTTTCCAATAACTAAATCTCACACTTCTGGATTTCAATCTGTCTTTAGGTACTGTAACTACATTTTTCTATAAACGCAACTCACCTGCATCACCCAGTAGTTATTGTTGGCGGCAAATTGATCACCAATTATGATATCCGTATGCATTTAAGCGGCGTTTTTCGCATGAAGCTTCGCTCGAGTGGAGGTGGTCAGGGGTAATGCCTGGCGGGGGAGGGGGATTCCAGCGATATTCCAGCGATATTCTACCGATATTCTACCAATATTTAACCCGACAATTTGCAACTGGGCTCCGTACTCTTGTTTGCGGACAATTAAATGGCGCTGCTCTGACTCACGAGTCACGACGATCAGTTCAAGGCACAGTGATTAATCAATTTTCAGATTTCGGGACTTAATATTATTGAATACTTCTGCTTGACATGGCACTGCGAACAACAGACATTGCGGCACGTTTTCTTGTTATTCAATTGATTTTTTGTTATTAAAATTAAAAATTAATTCGATTTGCAAGGATATGCAAATGAAGGCACTCGATCACTTTCTCTCACTCTTTTGTTTCCCTTTGTTTGCTTTTTGCTTTTTAGCTTTTCAGCACACTTGTGTATATTTTTTATCCTTTGCGTTAATTGCAAAAATTTAATAAAAAAGCCGCCGGCTTTTTGGCTCACTTCCGCATTCGTTGAGCTTTTGTATCTGTATCTTATGTGTTCCTGATGCGATATGGTGTATATATTAATGGGCAGTAAATTCGTTGCAGTATGCTTTAGATTAAATGGTAAGGCACTTGTGGGTTTTGATTTTTTAAATATTTTTCTTGATTTGCTTAAAGGAAACTGAAGGTGTTTCACGCGCTCGTCGGCGAAGTTGTTACTGCGCTGGCGGGAACCGAGTTCGTACTGATTGGACGAGCGCGGGTTTTGCGCAGACGAGCCTCGAAAGTCAGAAAGGCAGAAAGCCAGTCAGCTAGCTGCCGCTTAACCCCCGCCGCTTATCCCTCCACCGTCTGCTGCTCTCACTCACCTTTCGTATCTTTCGGATACTCGGATACGATACTCTGCTGCTCACCAGGTGTTCCGCTCACCTGGATCTCGCCCTCTCTGTGTTTTCAGCTCTCCGAAAAATCCCAGGTGATCTCTAAGTCTCTTATACTCCGCTCTCAGGTGGGTTCCGTCCAGCCAGCTGATCTTATTGGAGGTATAAGAGCCGCTCGATCGATTTTAATTGAATGCGCCGTCTGGGATTCGCCATTTTAGATTTGACCTGCAATAGAGGTGGTTATGGGTAGTATAAATTCAAACAAATGTAAAAGAAATTGGAAAAAATAAACTATTATAAATAAGAAATAAATAATACTAGGTAGACTTAACCAACAGATACTTATATATTTATTTCGAAGACAACAATGTTAGAAATGGAAAATATCATTAAGAAAAAATTAATATAGATATTATCTTCAATAAATGTATGCAACAAAAACGATATTATTTATATTGCATTACAAGAAAGTGAACCAAACTAATTATTATAAATATTATTATCGAAGACCTTAAGTTGTGACACGAAAAAATTATACAAAAATATGTAAATGTTTAAAATCAATTTATTCTTAGTAAAATTATTATTTAGGTGGTTTATGGTGGTTTAACTACATAAAAGGTTTTTCTATAGAACGTAACAAAAACCTTTATTGCTATTCAATACATTTAAAGGACCTATTGCTAATTGCTAACTAGCTTACCATCTTAGAAACAGATAAACTTTTAACAACCCAAAGTATAAAATTGCTAGCTTTTAGAAGGGTAATAAATCAGAGGACATACCAAGCATAATCCTCGAAAAATCCTCCCCTAAACCGCTAAAACCGCTTTACTACACCGTTCATTAGGTTTGACACATTTTAGATAGTTCCAAGGCAAAATAAAAACTGCCCAAACAGCACGCGAATCTCCCAAAGACCCCATGCAGTTTTTTGGATGGTCGAAAAGCATAATTAAATAGAATTAAAGCATAAATTAAGTCAGCTTATGTGCTTTCTTTTGAGGGAAATCAATAAAGCGACAATTAAAAGGCATATCTGTATCTACATATTCCTCGAGGAAAAGGTGGAAAAAGGTGGAAAGAAGGAGCCAAACTGTCAGTTTTCCCGTGTAATTCCCTGAATCATAAAATTACCCCAACGCACGCCACACATAAAAGCCATTTTCATTTCGACTCATCCCCCTCTGGATTTTATTCTCCTTTCGGGCCATTAGGGAGCCACAAGTTTAGGGGAGCTGTGAGAGGACGAGTTAAAGGGGGGTTAAAGGGGGGCCAAATAACACGCAAACGTGGTTTTCAGACGGTGTGTTTTCTGTTTAGAGGTGTGGCCACTCCGGAAAGCGGCGCAGACTCAAAAGCCAGCCAATCGGCGCTCGACAAAAAGAGCGAGAGATACAAGATACAAGATACAGCGAGTGAGCGAGACGGGGCATTGGGTTAGAGGGAGAAGGAGAGACACTTTTGCGTACACAGTGGCAGTAAGTAGAAAAAACAACAACAGCACACGCAGGTGGAAAAACAAAAACACCCAGAGATACAAAAGTATCTACACTGCTCGCACAGATACATTCGCAGATACATTCGTCCATATTTCGCCGTATATCGCTATTGATAATTGACTATTCCCCCTGCTTTTCGCTATTGACTTCGTGCAAATTTGCCATTAATGCCACCGCAGACGTCTCGAGATACAAGTCCAGATACTTGGATACTCAGATACCCAGTTACCTGCAGATACATTCGAATTTGTTTGTCTTCGCGCTTTTGTTTGCTCTCGAGCTGCCTGTCTTACGTTTGGCATCCGTGAGATATGCCAAAGACACATTTCCAAGTCCGTACTTGACTCCGTTTGTCTGTTCGCTGACAAATGTCAGCCAATTTATAACGCTTTTGGCCTAGAAGATACATAAGCACGCTCTGGGGGATATAAAAATCGTTATTACGGTTGAGGGGTTTTAGAATATTTATTTTGACTTTATGCAAATGGGTTAACACTTTTTGTTGTAAAGAAAACTAACGTTTTTAGTAATACTTACAATATGTCATTACAATTTACACTGTTTAAACAAATACACCAATTCAATCCTTAAAATATGTTGGTTTTATTTATTTGCATACATTGTTTATTTAAATGACTTTACCTTTACAAAATGTTATCTTTATCCACACAATTTAATTATATAATTTTTTTAATTTAGTATTCCTTTTATTCATGTTTATAGCTTTATTAAATTCTATTCTTATCCATATTTTATATTATTATTACACTTTTATAAGGATTCATAATATTATTTTTACTCACATTTCTCCAAAAATCCCCCCTCTGAAAACCTGTAATGTATCAATTTTTGAACTTTTATGTCGAGATCCGAACAGTTCCCCATAAATATTCAAATTGGAGGCGCACATCCTTGCAGGGTAATTGATTTTCCCGCCAGCGATATCTTTTTGGATTTATTGATGCCACTGTGGCAACTCTTACCTCACACAAAGATCGATGTCGAAGGGTAGTACCTTCGGGAACTACCTGTTATAACTCTGGTTCGGAGATCGGGGATCGAGGACCCCTCGAAAAATTCACTGCACTCGACCGAGCAGAACTTATCGGCCAGCTCGACATGATTAATTACCCAGCGAAGACCCTCGAGATCAGTTCGTTTGAATTGTGGCCAAAATATTGTCACGCTTCGGAATCGGAATAAAATGGGAAACACGACGATCTCAAACCGAGAGTCTCCAAGGAAATGGCTCTCCGCTTGATTGATTCCACTTGGCGGCACTTGCCGATAAAGACGAAGGACAAGTTCCCAAATGATTCCGATTTATTTTTGGGTCCCCTGAATTGTCACTGGCTTTTTTCTGTATTTTTTTCTGGATTTCCAGCGGGTGAGAAAGCAGCCCAGAGATTACGCGGCAATTTGTTTTGTCTGCGCATTTTCTGGGAAATATTTTCATAATTTCTTCGGCTTAACCTTATCTCCCCAGATTTATTTGTTTGCATAATGCGAGGGTAATTGAAATCTCATTCAAGGGAATAGAAATCGGAATTGGGGCAGGGCCACCTCGAATTCCGAATTCCATCTAACTCGATGGTTAGATGGGTGATTATAATATGGTATAGTATGCATCCGAAATGTGCATTCTATGCAAATCCACAAGATGCAACTGCGAAATTTATGCGAATGCTAATCAAGTTAACACCAAGAGTCTGTTGTTGCTGTCGTCTGACAATTTTTAAGTGCGTATCTGTGTCGCTGCTGCGGCGGCAACAATTATTAATGATTTCGCTAAATGTTACAGAAAATAATGACAGCCCAGTGCTGTGCAGCTCCACAAATTACAAATGCACACAAAATGCCTTTTGGATTTCTGTATTTCGGTTTTTAGTTTTCGCTTTTGCCTTTCAACACCTCGCAGCCCACATTTCATTTTCATAGCGAGTTGAATGAATGATTCGACATGTTCCAAGTGGGCGGCCTCCGCCTGAGGGCGTGTCATTTTCAGCTTTCGGGGGCGGAGGAGGCGTGGCACGGGGGAGGTGGAGGGGGGCTGACTATGAACAGCAGGCGGCTGATTCTTCCCCCAGCTTCATGGGCACTTTTTTGACATTTAGCGCGTGCGCAAACGCAGAAAGAAAGAAAGAAAAGAGTCATGATCTAAGCGTCTAACGATCTTTGGCACAGCGAGAAAAATATAATTATATTGGAAGTTTTAATTTGGAAATATTCAAAAATGAAAATGCTTTAACTTCTTGTAATTTAAATTAAAAAATAAATAATAAAAAATGTGTGTTCCCTAATTTCTATTTATGTCATAGATTTATATTTGATCATCTTTTTATTGATAGTGTAATAAATATATAAAGTACTAATAAGCCATTTTTATAATAATTTTTTTGGGTCCATTATCTGCTACATTTAAAAGTCTATAAATATTATCACCATCGATTGATAGAATTTGAAAAATCAATAACTTTTTTATAACCAAAATAAACTGTTTTTAGCATGCAATTTATAATAGATACAAAAATAGGTACTTATTTATATCATAAACATAAGTTATACCAAATATTTATTTCTTTTAGAAAATATATCCCCAGGAGCCACATTTAAACTGCTTACCAATTTTGATGATTTTTTCTAGCAGTGATAGGCCTCCATAATATTCCCGTTTTCCTGTCCCACTTCAGGTGTTGGAAAGATGAGCCCCCAGATGAGCGGTACTCCTCCGATCCGACATCATTTCTATGATCGCGTTAATCACCTTTCAAGCCCACTCGAGGCGAAATAAAAACGATATGGCACTCGAGATCTGGGATCTCGATGGTATGGGGGCAACTTACAAACGATATCATTGCTTACTCAGCAGGTTTCGGGGTTTCCACTATGAATTTTCGGAGGGGTTGGGGGTTCCAACTGCTAATGATGCGACTGCACAATTGAAATGAAATTAATTTTACGCGGCAATTAATTAAATCTTCGCTGTGGGCAGACTGCAGAGAAAGCCAAGGCCTCCCACACCAAAATCATCATCATCATCTGCCTAGTAAATGCGGCCAATAATAATTATTAATTGGGCTAACAAGTCTCTCTCTCTCTATCCGTTTTTGGGGTTGTGAAATCGCAATCGAAATCTTTTTGCCTTGGCCAAAAGAAGCCATAAAAAACTGATACACCATAAATGCGACGACGCACAAAACAATTGCACCGAAATAATATAAATTCGTGTGAAATTAAATCATAAACGTAACAATAATCTGGCCGAACCCACAAAACCCACCAGTACAACACGTCAGACATCGCAGACATCGCGCAGACTTCAGACATTATTCGATTCGATATTCGACATTCGACACTGACACCAAAAAGCAAACAAAAAGCACAAACAACCGAAAGCCATCGAGCAACCGAAAATTTCCATAAGATTTTCTATCGATTTACGGCGAATCGGAAAATTTTCCCAATGCCGAAAACTTTTCTTCGAATGCGACATGCAAATTATGAAATTTGTTTGGTGAACCCAAAAATTCTCCCTAAATTTCCATATAAAGGGCTGCGTTCCTTATATTTGTTTATCTTTTTCTGTACATTGAGGTGGCTATAAAATGCTTTATCTACACGTTTTCGTTTATGATTTGAGGAACAATCAAACGATTTTCTGTTGATTTTTATGGCCAATTGGAAAAGTTTACCAGCTCTATGGAGCAAAAGCCGAAAGGTTCTCATTTGGTTAGCGCCAATTCGCTCTAAATGGGTTATGGTTTGATTTTGATGGGGGGTTACAAATTTTGATAAGAATTGTTTTCTGAAGAAAGGCAGATAAATCTTGAATATCATCTGAGAGATGATTGAATATATGTTTTAAACTTACCTGATTATTTAATTTTAAATATTATTCTCACTTTAAAAAAATATAATATATAAATAATATGACATAAAAACTATTAGTACTCAATTTTTAATGAAAATATTATTTTCACCTTTTAAAAAAATATTTAACTTTTCTATTTTAATGTTTTTAGTATTAAAGGCCTTGATTTTAGTGCCAACATATTTCCATCTCGTACATCCTATAGTTTTTTTCTGGCTAACAAAATTCCAAAATGGGTCCAAATTCACGGCGCTGTCTTATTTTACTCTTTATTGCTGTATCCTTCTTGGCTTGCAACCTACTCGATAGTTATATAAAACAAAAGGAGCGTAAGTTTCTTAATCAACCAAAGAAATATCAAATATCTTTAGTAAATATTCATTTTTTTCAAACAGCCATTCTGACTTTGTACCGCCATGAAATCCAGGAGATCCAAGACGATTTGGTTCATCTGGCAGATAGTGTAAGTGGGTTTCTAAGGGGTTTCTAATTATCATTATTAATCCCCCATTATTATTAAAAGTGCACCATAGAGAAACTGATGGTGGACGACTCCCAGGAGTATCTGCAGATCAGTTGTCATGTGGATGATCTGCCGGAGGGCTACGTTAGAAGGCTAAAACCCATCGATTACGGAAGGAGTTTCTTTCTGAACCAACGCATTCCGAAACCCTTGAAGCGCCAGTGGAATTTCCGAGTGCCCACAGATGCCGTGGATGGACTGAGTCTGCTGACTTGATTGATTCGACGACTGCCCACTAGACTGATAAAGAAAAAATGTCAAAAGCCAGCTTATCACTTTGATTTTCTGTGGGGAAAAGAGCGGGTTGACATGGCTTGACCACCGGGGGATTTCAATTAATCCAGGGGGTCAGCATAGAAGGAGCCGCTACCGAATGATCGGCAATCATCCCGGGGCCTTTGTCTCGGTCTTTAATGAGCTTATCCATCATCGCGGTCACAGCTCTCGGCTCCCAGTCGAGGCGACTTTAACTCATCTGTCACAGGGCTAATAGGTTTCATTAGTCATCTCCAATCGTCCGGTTTATCAGCTGCCTTTTCTGGTCATTTCTCAGCGACTCAAAAATGTATTTTCTGTTTTGGTTTTGGTTTTGGCCTCCTCAGTTCGGCTCTTTACCTCTGGCCACCTTTTTCGTTCGGGGCTTTGCGTGTCGACAGCAATTTTCACCTTAATTATTTTTGGTCGGGTGGATGAGGTGGATGAGGTTGTGTCCAGCACGCGCTAATGTTTAATATCCGCCAGGATAATGGAAGGGGTGGCTCAGGTTCGGGGGAGGAAAGTCGGGAACAGAAAACCCCGAAGAGTCTTCTTCGCCCAGTCCAAAAAGCCGACCAGACAGTTATGCAAATTTCCCAGTTTATTTGTATATTAAAAGGAGAATAAAACCTCCACGCCACATTTGATGAACCAAGGGAATACCTTGTGACGTTCGCAGAATTTGTGGAAAATTTTAATACATTTTCTACTTACGCAAATGTAATAAGCTAATGATACCAAACCAAGGTGTCAAGACAATAAATATGAACCATAAATATTTAAAAAATATTCAAATTTTTATTGCTGTTCAATAAATTGGCGCCAATTGAAGCACATCGAATTTGTTATATGGCGAAAAAAATAAACTATAAATCGGTATTTGAATATTCATAAAGGCAAGTGCGTAAATTCTATAAATTATTTATGCGAAGAATAAAATGGAAAATGTACTCTGGGAACCTTGAAAATTTATTGTAAGCTTATAATAAAGGTAAGTAATATTTTAAGAATTAAATAAATTGATTATAGATGAATAGAAAATCAAAATATATATAAATTGTAAATAAAATTATATTTATTCTAAATTAATTTATATAAATTCCAAATTCTACAAATTGTAATTACAATAATTATTTATAGAAATAGTTAAATTAAAAATGTATTCTTGGAACCTTGAAAGTGTAAAATAAAGGTAAATGCTCTTTGAAAAATTAAGAAAAAACGTTGAGAGAATGCTAGAAAATTAAATTATTTATTATATATTGTATATTTTTTAGGGATATTTTTGATGTTCCCTAGTGTAATTAAGGGGAACTACTATTCAAATACTCCCCGAAAGTCAAAGAGCATGGGCAAAACGGAAGCGAAGCGTGTGCTCGTAAATTATTGTGGCCACACACACAGATACAGAACGCACACACACAGTCAGAGGGACACCCACAGGATGTCAGCTAGATGTTCCTCTGTGTGTGCTTGTGTTTGCCCATTTGGGCCATCGTCCTTTCGTGTCCTGGCTGTCTAACATTGTCCGTTCATTGTCTTGCCATGGCCTGTTTTTTGAGAGGTGGAAAATGGTATAAAAAAATTAGGAAAACGGGAAAATAGGAGCCGGGGGTTTTCCTTTCTGTTTGCCATTCAATATTGGCGCCATTGTGGCCCCCTTTCCGCGACTCCTTGCAAGTCCTTGCTTTCCCTTCGCCTCCCCTGACTGCCATAAAATGTTCAATTAGTTAATGAAAAATTTTCCAATTGGAAAACAACATTCGAGTTCAACTAACGACGTTTATAGGGGGGTTTCGGCAGGGGTTTCGGGGGCTAAGGACTCCTTTGCCTTTGTCGAATATGCCTTCAGGTCGGAAATTTATGCATGTGATTTATGCACAACAACGATTGCCAATTACAATATCATTTCTCTTCTTGTCTCCTCGGCTTTGTGTTTGCATTTGTTCATTTTGTCCGCCTTTGGGTTCCTTTATTTAATTTTTTCTCTACCTTTTTTACCTGTGCCTGGCGGTGAGTGTGCGTGTGCGGGGTGCCATTAAGAAATGTGTCAAAACATGTGAGGAATTATATAAGTTAGCATACGACAGCGGGGTTAACCAGCGAGGGCAGACGGGGCTAAAGGACAGGGAACTGGCCTGGGAATTAATTGATTTTTATTTATTTTAAAAACATTTAATATTGAAAAGCTAAAATTGCACATAAACAGGACCAAATATGAAACACAATATAAAATATTCATTTCTTAAAGCTATCAAAATTCAAGGTTTAAGTGACAATCGATTGGAAATTTATTTACCAGCTCAACGGACAAAAGTATTAAAAAATTAAGAATTTAAGAATTTAAAAAAGTTAAAAAAAGTAAAAATAAATAAAAAGTTAGGATCATGACAATGAGTTGACTTATTGTGTTTTTTCGTCGTAATTCTGTTAAAATTGGTACCCCAGCTAAAAGAAAAAGTGTTTTACCCAGCTTATAACCTAAGCTTTCGATTCATATCATTTCTGGGTAAATTTAAATAAAAAAATATTTTCGCCCAATTTTTGAAAATTTATCGGGCTACATCACGATTTTTTCGAAAAAATTGTCAAAAATTAAAGTGTTTAAATTTGAATGCCAATCGACTGGGAATTTAATTACGAGCTCAAAAAGGTATGGCAATCCATATTTTGTATGAATTTTTGATCATTTTTCGGATCAAATACTGATTCTTTTTGTACAAATAACTAAATTTTTTTGTAATTTATAAATTCTTTTTGCCGTGTTCATATTCAAAATGCCTAGAAATCCATTAAATTATTGGCTCTTAGTATGTATCGCCTACCGGTACTTCCCATATCAAGGAAGTGGCCCAAGCTCGCGTTGAATTTGAATTAGAGCAGAACATTGGTCATTGGCACGTACCCTCTGAAGAGCCTCTTAGCCCCGATTAACCCCCTTTGGCCCCACTTTCGCCCCTTAACCCTCGACAACCCCCACCCCGTGAGGCAGCCAACCATTCAGCCATCGCCAGAATCAAAAGTCAACAACTCTCGCTTTGTTTTACTTTCCCAGCAAACAGAAATTAAAGCCAGAAAGCCGGAGAAAAAGCAAAACGAGTGGCGGACAGGAAAAGCCGACGCATGACACAAATTTCAGGGAAGGAAGGTGGTGGCAGAACAAAAAGTGGAAATGGGGAAAACGCGTCGAAGGGAAATGATGAGGGAAATATTGAGAACGCATATGAGAAGAGCAGAAAACTAAAATAAAATAGTCGAGACTTTGGCGCGCGGCGTTCGGTAAACAAAGGGAAAAACATTCAGCAAACAGAAACGGAAAACAGAAACTCGCTGGTTGACCGAGCATCAATAGAGCGGCTAACTTGCTGGATTTTTCACTGTGCGGGAAAGCTGGGGAAAAACAAAGGAAAAGCTTCGGCTCGAAATGCGGGAGTTTCCTGTGTGCAGGGCGGCTAATGAAGCCTGAAATCGATTTGTTGTGGAATACTTCAGTGATCTGCGATCGATTTGAATGAAGGGTGATCGTGATGGCCCCCGAGAACCACACTTGATCCACCGGAATCAGCTGAACCACCTGCTACACCTGTGCCACCCACCTTCTACCTGGGGATATTCAGTGGATCTCCGATCGACAGGCAGCTGTTGCCATCTCGAAATCCCAAAATTTACAGCATTCCTCCTCCTTTTAGTGGTATTTTCCTGTTCACTCCGAATTTACGATCGCTGCCTTTGTTTACTTCTCCTCATTGGTGCTCTTTTTATTGGCCTCTCCTTCCATACACTTGCCTTAAACTTACCTCACGCATTCCGAACACTGAGAGAAATGAATATAACGAACGTATAGAATAAAGTTTTTAGGTAGAAAGAAGTAGGATTTCTTTCTGTTCCTAAAAATATATACAATTTTAATTAATGTATTTTTAAAACCAACTAAATATTTTTAAAAACAAAATATATTCAATCAATAGAATATTAAACATTTTTTTTAAATATTTTAAAAATTCCAAATTGTATAAGATGAACGAATTTTCATAATAGCTTCTCAATGCGAATGAAATATATTCATAAAAATATTGTGAGAAATTAAGAAAAATGTTGCAAATTGAAAGGCCTTTCTTGATATTTCTTCAATACGATTAAAATATAGTTTTTATAATAATTTAAAAAAGTAACATGACAATTCTAAAGGATTTGATTAAACATACAAATTCCAAAAAACTCCCAGAAGATTTTTGTAATTTTTTCTAAAGTCAAATAATATATTTTCCCTCAGTGGATTTGCCGATGGCGATGCAAAGGAAACAAAAGCGGGGCACAAGCACCACCAATCCACCGAACCACCGAGGCCGAGGTGTCAAGTGTTTTGCCTTATCTTCTGCGGTTGCTGCTGCTGCCTCTTGTTTGTAGGCCAACTCCAGCTCTTCTGGCCAGTTAGTAGGATCGAAGAGGCCAAGAGACCAAGAGACCGCCGACGTGTCTGCTTCTCGAATTGCGTCAAAAATTATCGCCATTAAATGTAGATGAGCGTTTAGTTGTAAAGTTATTGGCCCATAAATAACCCCCGGGTCTGCAGTCTGCAGTTATCCGCATCGAGAATCTCGAGGAGGGAAACTGTTTGTTCTCTTCATTCATAAAATGAATGTGATTTACGAACCGATGCGCTTGCGGAACTTTTGATGGCAGGTTCTAATAAGGATGATGGTCGCGGCTAATTGAAATTCATTTGCTGATTGAGCAGGAATTTAGTGAAATAAAAATTGGGTGGCTTGTAGGAGGGGGAGAGAAATTTAACCGAAATTTTAATAGCTTAAATTTATGTGTCGTCGAGGCCTAACAACTATTTATTTAATAAACAATTTCGTAATTTAAATGATGGAAAACAAGAAAAAAGCTAACTTAGAAAGCCATGGTTTACCCTTGCTGACCATTAAATTTAAAATGAATTAAAAAATTGCTGTTTTCGTATTGTTTTTATATTATATTTTATAGTTTGATTATTCTTTTGGCAGCTATGCCGATTTGAATTTAAGCTCTCCTGATTTATATCCTTTAAATACGTTGAATACCTTCTATTTTGGCGCCAATTATCGATTGTTGAATCGATATCGATTTATCCTTTTATATTGCCAGATTGCGTTATAAAGAACTAATATTTCACACCTAGATGGCTAATTGGCGCCATCTACTGCTGAAAGGCAAACCGTGAGTTCCTGCCCTGGCCGTAGGGCGGCGCTCCATTAGTTGCCAAATAATAATACAAGGCGGCGCTAGAAAATATTTAAAGATTTTAATTTAAGTAAAACTGTTAAAAATAGATACATTAATTTTAATAAATAAATATTAAGAAATTTTAAACTGAAAATGGATTTTATTCCAGATCTTTTATACAAATTCGGAACTTAAAGCGCCCTTTAAATTTAACATGAAAACAAGAAAACTGCCCTAACATTAAAAAAAGAGGTATACAAACCTGCGATCAACATGCTCGCCCATAAAAATTTCTGTATTATTGGCTTGAGAATTTTCTGCTTGGCAGTCCTCAACACGTCGACTTTTAATGGCCTTTAAACTGCAAGAAATCGCTGGAAAATTCTTGGGCATTCCTATGGACTCCGCGTAAAACATTACGGCTCTGTTGTGACTGCAACTATCTGATAATAATTAATACAAAAATCATAAAAATAATAAACAATTAAAGAACAGCTTACAAGCCTCATGAAGTAGCTTACTGGCGGCAACAACGTCCACATTTTCGCATCCTGGTTGTGGAGCCAGCCCAAAATTGGGATAAAAGTCCACAGTTCCTCGAGGTCTAATATCACCGAACAAAGGATAATCCGTGTGAATTACATCCACAAATTGAGCAGCATTCGAGTGCAAACTGTCGTCCGATCGACTCGAGAAGAGGGGAAGAGCAGGATCCAATCCAGTAACTCTGCCCAAGGTTCCATTGAAATACCGACCAATTCGTCCTGCGATATGTGCTCCCAAACTGTGTCCTATGACGTGGACTCCTTCCAACGATATTCCCTGTCGCTGGAGGAAATCTTCTAGCAGTTTTGCCAGAATACGAGCCACTTTCTTAACCGCCAAACGAGAGGTTGGATAATCCAAATTGGCCACTGGACCCCAGTCTGCTACCAGGACATTCTCATATCCTTGGGCAGTGTAGGCTTCAGGGATTTTTAAAATATTAAAATAGTAAGTAAAACGATTGAAAACAAACTGAAAATCAATAAAATTCCAAACTACAATGTTTTATAAAAAAAAATATTCTCGTTCATTCAAAGGATCTTGCCGAAATCGAAGTATTTTTTAAGTTAACTGTAAGCATTGAATATCTTCTGAGATTTTAGTTAAATAACAATCATTTTATTCCACAAAATTGTTAATATTTTTGTAGAAATGATTCTTCAAAAATAACCATTTCTTCTTTAAATTGATTTCCATTATTCTGCACTCAAAATTCTCACCATTTCTCAGAGGCATAATCGACCCATGGGTGCGGGATCCCAGATAACCATGCACTATTAACTTAACAGATTCCACTGAAACCAAAGAATCCACATTCTCCAAGGGAACATCCGTCGAAGCTTTCAGATAGTAAATATTGCTCTGATTCAGCAAAGAGTCCAGAAGAGCGGCTTGTAACCCCAGAAACTGGCAGATGATAGGCACCAGACAGAAGCTGCTCTTGGCCATGTCTAAGGTATGCAACTTAACCCTATCTGGATAGTAACTGAAAAGTAACTGAATAATAACTGCTGTTTCCATCCCAAAATCCCACCTATTTATACCCCCTAGCAAAAGCATGCGTTCCGCTAATCGAGCGATTAGGGGAAATCTCCAATAGAGATGACGTATTTTCAGTACTTTTGTAACATTACTGTATTTATCTAGATATTAAGTAATTTTCCATAAATATTACACACACACGCACGGAGAGAGATGCAAAGCTAAAGCTAGGGTTAAAATGCAAGCAATTCGATTGTGGGTTATCCCTGATTTCGGAGATGGCAGTTGGTTAGGGATAGATTTTCTCATAAATACATCCTAACGCCTGTTGTCATCTAGGAAGTCGGGAACGGGTCGTATCATCCAGCGGACGCTTTTCAGGGAGTTCTGTCCGGCGAAGGTGTCCCACCACATTCCAGTTTCCAGAGCTTGTCCCTGGTTCCTTGTGATATACTGACCAAATAGATTGCTCGTAGCGCAGTTATTAAACCACCCAGCTCCCTTGTGTTTCGCCGCGCAGTTGCAGTCCAAACAGTTGTCATTATCCTGATCCGTAGTGCTGAACTTGGCCCCAGCATGATAGGATAGCGAATCCCCCGCCGAAGGGGTCAAGTCCTCTTGGAATTTGCCCAAAACACTCAGAGGATAGATCTCCCTTTCACTGCCGATGGCAAAGAGCGAATATCCCGCATACGCCACGTTGCCCGAAAAGTCCTCCATCACAATGCGCAGTTCGTGCAATGCCGAGGCAGTCAGGGCATGTAGTTTGTTCAGGCCAATGAAGAAATCGCCAGCCAGGTTGCCAAAGCCATCGCGATAGTCCAGCCAGCCGCGTTCGAAGTTCACATCATCGGAGCTGCGGCTCAGAATAACCGTCCAATCGTCATCGCAGGTCACGTAGAAGGACTCCGATTCGGGGGTGAGCTGCAGTTTAAGGATTCCCTGGCTGGACAGGAAGTGATACTTGCAGCTGTTGGGCAAATCCTGGCTATTCGCAGGCCCATCCATTCCGGCTGGTCCGTAGAAGATCGACGGCGGAGCTCCAGGCAATTTGTGGCCCAGTTTTCCCTGGATCAAACGGTTCTGGCGCCTGGAAGATACAAGATTCATTAAGTATTTATGACCTTTATAATATGATGTTATATTATGCATTTCCTAAGAAAAACATACAGCAGAAAAACACGGAAAAAATTAAGGTTTTCCACAAGTCCTAAAACGTAATTTTCTAGAATTTTGTTCTAGTATTTTCCGTATTTTGTCCATAACAAAGCAAAAAATTGTCCAAATTTGGAATTTCATACCTCGTTAAACTCGTAATTTAATTGCCAATCGATCGGCATTCAAATTTGAACACTTTAATTTTTGACCATTCTTTCGAAAAAATCGTGATGTAACCCCTTTTCAAATTTTTGAAAATTGGCAAACATTTTTTTTTTCTTATCTACTTGGAAATAGTATAGATCGTTAGCTTAGATTATCAGCTGGACAAAACACTTGTTCTTTTAGCTGGAAACCCCATTTTAACAGAATTATGAGCAAACATCTCCAATAAAAATCACAAATTTGTACAAATACTCAGTAAATTTGATTTCTTGTCCTTTAGTTTTCATTATTGCTTAAATTTTTATTTCAAAATCATTTTTACTTACTTAATAACCTTAGAAAGACTGTTAACTTCGATCTGCGTTGATTTGACCTGAAGGGCAGTGGAGGTCAAAAGAGTGGCCAAGGCGTCCAGTCTAGCCGAAACACTCAAACTGGATTCATTAAATACTGGAGTTGGTACCGATTCAGGATCCTGCGAAACGTCACGAGGAGTCCGCGATAAGTCTGTGCAGAAAATCGAATTTTATATTACTAAAAAAATCCAGTTTATAAGAAAATTAAACAGCCAGAGAGACACAAACACAACATCAACTATTTTAATCGTGATAATATGTTACCCTTCATCTTATTGCGATTGTTTAGCTTGTGTTTGAGCTCCCTAATATGACGTGAACCGAAAACCATATCGGTTTCACCTTTGAGCTCATCCAAAGTGTTCCGCGAAAGCCGCTGGATGTGCTCGAAGCTGTCCAATCGCAGTTTGAAGTCCAGTTGCTGGGCCTTCATAGATTCCATTCGCGCCGAACTGCTGTCCACCAGCTGATCCAATCTGGAATAAATATGAATACGTAATAAATAAATAGTAATCAAATAGCTTTGTTTTCTATGAGAATGCCCCAATTAAACGAATTCTCTAGGGTCAAGACGCCGATAAAGCTTTACTAGATTTTAATTTATATTTTATGGTTCCGCTCGTTAATCAGCTTGAGTTTCCCATTTGCAGATTATTCCCAGTATTCCCAGACGATCGAACAAAATTAGCAATTAAAGGCAACAAAGAAAGAAATATATTAACTAAACATTCACAACGTTAAGAACCAATCTATAAACACTCGGCGGATGCGTGCGAAAATCAGCAGGAAATTTCTGCGAACCTATAACAATAAATTTGACCTAAAAACAATAGCAGATGTTCAAAGAAATATAATTGAAAGACTGGTTGATTGAGCATCATTACACACCGAAATTCTATTGCCAAATAAATCGCAGTGTCACAGAAAAGTTTCCGAAAAACACATAAGCACACGTTGTTTTGTTTTACCGGTTTTTTTTTGCGAAAGTATTTCATATGATCTATGATGATATTGCAAACCAGTTTTCAGTTCTCACTTCTTATCGATGATTTCCAGGCGATGGCGCTGGTCCTCGTCCAAGGTCACCAAGATGCCAACGCGATCATGAAGATTGGTCATCATTTCCCTGTAGTCGCATTTCGGAGGACTCGTGGGGATCGTATAGCTCTTGAGATTCGTAAAAACAAAAACAGGGAGACGGTACATTAAAAGCAAACACGAGGCCAGCGCAATGAACTTGTTCTCGGCTGGCCAAAAACGAAACCTGCTGGCCAAAAGTCAGCGGCGAGTCACCAAGCTTTAAATTCACATTACAGTAGACGATCGAAAGAGCCAACATCCCATTATGCTAAATAGGTTTTTGCATTTCTGAACAAAGGGTTAATTTATTTTATTTTTCTTGGCTTTTATTTTCTGTGCCATTTAATGTTTCGTTGGGCCACTTAAACGAACACTTGTGCAAAGCTTTTATATGCATTCTATTCTATTCTATTTTCTTGTTACTTTGTCGTTTGGTTATTTATAGCTTTTGTATTTTTCATCATCTTCAGCATTGAATATTGCTTAATATTGGTTCATTTATTGCTTGCATTGTATCACTTGGTAGATAATGAATATTTCTGATTGAAACTTAAAATTATATTTTATATATTTTGCATTAGATATTAAATATTTATTTTGTACTTTTTAATAACAAATTTTGATGCCTTTTGCTATTAATTATTTTCAATAAAATTTCCTTTTTTAGAAAGAAATTATGTTTTGCTTTAGAAATAACCTTTAAATATTTAATATTTAAATAATACACTTTTTTACTAGTAAGGTTTTTCTTTTTTATATTTTCTTGTATTTAGGATGTGGTTATTTAGAAACTCTTAATGTTAATTAGCCTTTCGATCGTCTGCCATATTTAGTATCACTGTAACGCACTCGGAAGTTGTTGGGCATGCGCGACCGTGTTTGGTTGTTTCGGAGATTTCGAGGTGGGGGCGGTGGTGCCTGAGTTACGCCGGGAACTTCCACCAGAGAACCAGTGCCAAAATCACAGATGGCAGCCAGCACCATGACAAAGGCCATAGCCACTAATTGGGGCCTCATCATTTTGTCACTTTGTTTACGCGTCGCTCAAAACAAACAAATCACTCGCAATCATTCAAGAATTCGACACCTATCCTTGGTTCCACGCAAGATCTGTGTTAAGACCCGAGATCTATACGTCCGTTCCGGTTGATATTCGCGAAGAGACTGAGTGTTTTTCAAGATCCATTCGATTATCGGCAGCTCTTTGTTGGCGAGCTTTTCTCGTAGAGCAGCTTCTCTCGTTTTCTCTCGTTTTACGATTTTTTTAGAGGGATCGTCTTTGTTTATACATCAGTCTCTCGAAGACTGGGAAAAATCCCCCCGGTCTTTTGGCCTTTTTGGGCTGTCAATCATTCGGGAAGACTACTTAACACGCCGATCATGCCAAAACGATTCGCAATGGGTAGTAGAGAACTATGAACACGAGCTGAGAATTATTAATTGACTATGCTATAAAAAAAGGGGGATGAAATCAACACTAAGAACTACTAGTCTTGAGCTTAAATCTACTCTTTAGTTCTGGTATCGTTTTAATGCTAATTAGATAGGCAAAGAGTGTGGATGGAAGCTAAGATTAATTCTGGCATAAGATATGGCAATTTTTCATTATTAGCAATTATAATTATCTCGCTTAGCATGACTAGTAACATTTAATGCTATTTAAAAACTGCACTAAGTACATAAAGAATTACTGACTTTAATATATGTACTTAGTACTTTTATAATTACCCAATTATATTATTTATATTATCTTTAAAAATGAGTCATTTGTAATAAAATATTTTATATGTAAATTTAAAAAGGAAAAAGGTGTGGGCTGATTTTCTGTCAATCTGTTTAAGGTGAAATGTGTATAATAAAATATTCAGCCCACATATGTATCTTATGTCATTAATTATTTCTGTATCTGTAGAACTTAATGGACATATTTATTTAAAAGAAGTAAAATAAACATACGCCTTTACCATGATTATTAAAAAAATTGTCAAATATACTGGTATTTTATTTATATTTTATTTCATAAGCTATTTTCCAACAACTTTGAATATTAATTTATCTTCAATTTTACAAAAATGCGTAAAATTGTTAACCGGCAGTAAACCTACTTTTCGGAAGCTTCTCGTCTTAAGTCATCAACGCTAATTGCTAGATAATTTTATGCAACTGAAGCTGTGGATTCTCTTACCTCACCTTCAAAATTCGCTACGTAGTTTGCATGCCAATGATATGCAAATCATATTCACTGGCCATTTGTGCAAGCCTGCCTCAACTTGGCGTCATTTCCATATATTAAACTACATTGTAAATTGTTCGATAAGAAAGGGCATAGCCTGGTAACCGATGAGTAATCGCCGTGTGTTGTTGGGGAATGCATGCCAAACATTTTGTGATTTTCCCGCCAAGTTGACTTTATATTTATAGATTTATATACGTTTTTTATTCATACGGATTTTGGCCTTAGCCGTCATCGGGGGAAAAATAATGAAAGACTCACGACGGGCAGAATAAATATGGATGCAGTTGCATTTTTCAATCGGCTTTACAACTTGTTCACGAGCTTTTTACCTTTGATTTTCCGTTGTTCCGCTTATGTCACTTGTAATTGTTTAGCTCAATTACAATGAAGATGGGTTTTTATGGATTTCCGAAGGTTTACAGCTGCATTGGAGGTCCATTGGAAACCTTTTCAGATGGCCAGCTGCAAATAATTCGTGCCGAGATGAGATGCTCGCCTGCAGATACCAAAAGTCAGGGGCCCAAAACTCATACAACTCTACTTGTGGGCAAGATGAATTGCCGGGATGATGACGCAATCGGTTGGGGTGGCACAAAAAATAAGAGGATTGAGAGAAAAAGTTTCTTAACATCATGTATATTGTGTTTGCCATTTGGCCGAAGAAAAGAAAAAAAGAGTTGTGTCATTTACATAATTAATGCTTTTGGGTCCCATGGAGGAGATCCCACCACCCATTTTCCCTCTTCCAACCGACTTGTCATCCTCTTGAATTATTTCAATTGCTTGAATTGTGGCCGACTTAATTTCAAAGCATGCCATCAAAAATTATACATCTATATTATTATTTATAGCCCATAGAAAAGCGCCTATTAATCAATGAAAATATTCTGGAAAATAAAGAAACACAACTATTCATTACTTTTCATTGGCCTTGGCCGCTTTTTATTTAATATTAAATTATTGTACAGGTTGAACTTATTCAAATTGTATTTAGTTGCCATCCATTTTGTTAAATAATAAACATTCAATATTTTTTCCATTTTTCATTTTCCATTTTAAATATACCCATTCTGCTGCCTATATTTTTACTCTTGCCGAATATTGTTTTGTTCGTCTTTCGCTACTTAGAAATCAACTACAAATATTTACAAAATTCTTATTGATTTTTGGGTTTGTTTCTTCGTTTAACTATACAAAAATGCTTACGAGGTAAACATAAAAATTGCATGCTCCATCTAAACTATCGCCTAACTGCATCGTCGAGAGTTCGTAATTTGTGTTAATAGATTTATTTTGTTTTTAACAAAGGTACATTAAATATTTACGACAAATTCAATGCATTAAAAATATTTAAGTTTCATATCTTTCCGTTCCGTTCCGTTTCTGCCCTCCAGTTAAATGTTTTTACCTTTCTTGTATTACCTTTTACCTTTCGTTCCCCAGGGTTCCGAGGAGGGATTACCCTGCCGCTTAGCTAATATATATATATAGAATACGTTCCGCTAAAAACATTCTTAGTTTATTTACTCGTTTCGATTACGTTTAGGGATTAGCTTAGTGTTTTTTCTGTTCTCCATTATCTTTATCTTTTGTTTGCTTTGCTCTTCTCGAATGTTGTGCAAAATAATCAATTGGAAAATGTTTCGAAAAATCATTTCTGATATCTGATAAAATTGCATTTAACGGAAACGAAAACCTTGCTAATTTCGTTCGATTCTATTCGATTCGATTTGTTCCATTGGCTCATTGGCTTATAAACTATGGACGTAACCTTCGGGATGGGAAAAGTGCAAAAGTGCGTTGCCATGCTTCGTTACCTTTTGTTTCGCTACTTCGATCCTATAACTAATGGTAAATTTCGGGTAAAATTCGCAGAGAACTAAAAATACCTCAGAGAGAATGGGTAAACATCCTCGTTGCTAAATTTTGAGTGCGTGCAGAATTTTGTTTCTATTTTTACTTGGCTATCAAATAATTCTAAACAGATCCTACAGTTTGCAGTTCTCTAAAGTGCCTAATTCTTTATCTTTATTAAGTTTTTTTGTTTACTTCTTGTTGTGTTTACCTTGCTGTAGTGTGTGTGTTTTCTTTATTTTTTGCATACTTTTTTCATAAATCACAGAAAAAGTTTATTCCATTGAAATATTTGGTTTTTTTGTTTTTAGATTTGCCATTGTTTAGATTTGACCTTTACCTTTTGCTACAAAATATAATCTGGTTGTGGAACGCTATTAAAACGTGGCCCTAATCGAGTTGTTTTGAGTATCAACTAACTTTACGGGCCTGATATCAAGAGCTTGAAAAAATATCAACAGCTTGCTACTTCTCGATATTTAAGTTGTATTTTCCCTTCAAAACATCGATATTATCCAATCGATATTGTCAAAATATCGAAATCATCGATAATTTTCAAGCTCTATTGATATCTCCTTGAAATCGTGTCTTAATCAGAGAATCATAGCAATTTGATTGCCTACAACTCAAATTGGCTCTTCGTTCTCATCGATATTCATAATATATTTTGTTCTACGCTTTAGTTTGCTCTACTCAAATCGTTTTTGATTCATTTACTTTTGTTTCAAAACCATGTCAAGTGTCTTTGATTTCAATTTGCACATTTGTTTAGCTCTTATTTGAAATTCTCTTGAATATTTTTTTCAGTGGAACCCGCAGATTTCGGGCGTCCTCTCGTCTTTGGCCAAAATACGTTACGTTTCTTAGATTATGGAAATGGATTGGGCTTGGTTTTCATCTTCGATTCTTCTCTTTGCTACGAACTCTATGTAAAATACTTGGTTAGGTTACTTTAGTGTTTTAGTTTAGTTGATGGCTATTTTATCTCGAATTTACTTTTGGTTGATTGCTAAAAATTTGATTCTACTATTTTGCGTTCTTTGCTAGTTTAATTGTTTATCTATTCGCTTAAGTTTGCATCGAAAATTTAATGAATTATGATCCGCCAGCCTCCCTCCCAACCTTTGTTTTCGTTTTTTACTAAATGTTTCTAGGAATTTAAATTCACGTTCAATCATCATCCACGCGGCAGCAAATCACTGTGAAAAAACTGAGAAGTTAAATAATAAGAAAACGAAATGAGCAAACATAAATGGTATAAATGATTTAAATTTATTTGTTTTACATATCTTTTAAGATTGATTTACTTGCTTTTTACATAAATTCATTTAATAATTATAAAATTATCACTTAAACAGCGCGGCGAATTCTATGTATTTTATTATGACAAAGGAAGGGTTACAAAATCATACAATCGAACAATTAAAAGAGCTGAAATAATAATTTTGACTGAGCATCTCTATAATTTTGAAGTTGAGTAATTGCTTGGAAATAATCGTACATTTTTTGAGCACTTTTGTGTTGATTAATTGATTTTTTTAAGCGCATTACCGCCAATCCATTAATTTGTATTAATTGCACTCTATTAAAGCAGTAACCAATCGAATTCTTTTTATAGACACTTTGATAAACACTCGTCAGTCGAACAAATATCGACTAAAAACTAAAGAGAAAAAGAATGGAAACAAAATACACACGAGCATATTGAATAATGCAGACATATGATGATGATTATTATCTCTCTCACTCATTGCAAACGAAAATATTGCGTAATCCACAGAGGCAATTCACTCACTAAAGGCTAACTTTAAATGTAAATTTTTCTTTTTAGCTTAAAAAAGAATACAGAAAAACATGTCTGCGCTTTGACTAAACTGAGTATCCTTTTCGACGCGGCTTTTGCAGGATGGCGAGAAGTGAACTAAACTAACTTTTAAGCAATTTGACTGAAAATAAAATGCCGCCGTTGGTTCTGCGTGTGTCTGTCTTCTGCTAAACTCACTGCGAAATCGAGAACTAATAACTAAAAAAGTATCATAGAATTATAGTACAAAACTTCTGCGCGCGCGAGAAGTTCCTTCATCTTCATCTTTATCTTCTTGCGTTTTATATATGGCTGTCGATTGCTGGATGATTGCTGATATAGGTTGATTGATTGACAGATTGATATAGTCCAGGAGGATTGGATTGGGCGATTGATTGGGTGATATTGGTGCCGATGTCGAGGACCGGGATCCTAACAGTAGAAACGTACGCCATCCACAGAGAGGACTTGCTTTAATTTTCATTTATTCTGTCGATTTGGCTCCGTATAAAGCTGCACGCCTTCCACGGTGAAAATTGAGGTTTCTGTGGGCGAAAAATAGGTACAAATTAGTAAAAATAAATTAAAATAATATTTTTTGTAATTAAAAAGTTTGAGTTATGACAACATGCTGGACTTTCTGACCATGACATAATTTAATTTACGGCCATCGACGAGCGAGCGACAATTAAAATTGCCATCGGCGAAATTACATTTTCCAGCCGCACATGATACACTCACACACTTGCTACAAAACCCCTTACCACTCACAAAGTTGACACGGATATGTACAGTAAAACATCTAAAAAGTGAACACGCTAATAGAAGGAAATTTTATAATTTGAATACCAAAAATAATTATTAAAATTAATATTCTATATTCATTTACAGATAATTACAGATATTATTTTAGGAACTATTTATATTCAATATATTAAACTTTAAATAGTTCGTAAAAATATTCCAAGTTTTCTTGGGTTATCTAAAAATGAATATAATATATTTTAAGAAATTATCTAATGCTTTAAATAATTCTTTGAAATATTCCCAGTTTTCTTGGGTTATCTGTAGCGCATCTTCACTGTAGTACACAGTGTGTTGGCCAACCTAAGCCACAAAACCGCACACGGGGTGTGATGACCTTTTCCTGGCCATGATAAATGAAGCGCATTAGTTGCGTTTTAATTGATTCTATCTGTCCACGCTGCGTATACGCAATGTTTCATGGGCAAATACTAGGGAAAATGCCAGGAAAATCTACAGTCCCACCCCTTCGTAATGAGCTTGGGTTAGAAATTTTTCACAGCGACTGTGATTCAGCCAGAAATTAGCATGGATCCCCTATCTCTGGTTTTTGTGTGTGTGTTTGTGTTTTGTAGAAAAAATAAAACCAGTTTTGTGTAAACAAATCACGCGTAATCGCATTTTAAGCACACTTTAAGCTGCCCTCGATTAAGTGCAAGTCCAAACGAGGGGGAATTTGCACTTCATTCATTTATATTCGCCTTTCCCACTGCAATCTCGAGTGGCTTTCGGGCCCCTCTATATGTATTTGTATGTATTTTTAAAGCCCTTTCTCTATTGCAGTGGATTTTCTGTTCCCCCTGCAATGCATTTGCCAAATTGCATAGTCCACAAACTACAAACTAGATGCTGGTTTGTGGGGGCTGACCCTTAAATTTCCTTTTTTCCGAAATGATTCCATTTACCGAGCAGCATCCGATAGGATGTCTGCTAATGAATGCAGGTCCTCGGGAAAAATAGGAAGTTAGTATGCATTTTATTTACTCGAAAGTGCTGAGAAAATTGCAGTGGAATTGGCAAAGATAATTGGTTATAGATACACAGATGAAATTGATGGAGTTTTAGGAAATAATTAAATTCATATCTATAATATGAAATTTATAGCCAAATTGTAGATCTGAAAATATATTAAACTACATTTCCTATATTGAAATTATTTACTTTGAATGAGAGCTTGAAAAAATTAGCATCGATATAATCGATATTTTCGATATTATTCAAAAAGCGATTTTTAACGGACACATCCATGTTTTCCGACCATTTATTAGAGGGTAACAATAGAATAATTCAGAAATATTGCCTCTTTGTTTGGTTTTGAGTACCAAAATAGCATTCAAAGTTTGAATAAGAGCTTGAAAAAATCGATATTATTATTATTATCGATATTTTCGATATTATTAGAGAGTTTGCTTTTGAGGTCCAACATAGCATTGAAAGTTGGAATTTATTATTTTCTTTAAGTGCATAGTAGATAGTCGATTTTGAATTGTGAAGCGAAACCATTATTTACTTTTAGATGTTCACTTATAGCAATCTAATTAGCAGACCAACTTGATTTTCCGTCTGTAGATCTGCAGTTCTCCCCGTATCTGTATTTGTCCAACAAGTTTGTCCTTTGCATTCAGTATTTATTTTTGCCCAACTTGTTGCAAACTTTGTGCCACCACTTGAAATACAAATTAAAACTGGCAAATGCAATTACTGTTAACTATACCACGGAAACACTCGCTAAGCAGGCGGCAGGCGAAACTCTCATCCAAAAAAAAGAAAACTCTTCCTCGAAAGGCAAACAAATTGTCGCGAAACTTAAATGAGTTGTCCTGCACAAAAGAATGGGCCTGGGCTACCTTCACGGAAGATTTTTCCCGTGACTTTCTGCCAACTTTGAGCAAACATTTCATCCCTTTTTCCCTGGCTTTGTTAATTGGTTTTCTTCTGCAGACAATGGCCGAGGCCGAAAAACTTTCTTGGCTGCTTAAATGTTTAATGCATTAATTCAATTTTTCGGCCAGACTCACCGTCTGGCAATTCGTAGAGTTTCTTTGGCAACTGCGCAAAGTACGGATGCTGCAGTGCATCATCGGCGCCCAAACGCTGCTCCGGATTCAGTTGCAGGAAGCCGTTCGCTATCGTCTCGCCCTCGATGATGTCGTACAGTCGTGGGAAGTTGTGACCCAGTTTCCGCGGTCGATAGAAACCTGTAAACCGAAAAACGAAACAAAGGTAAAATTAGCAGAGTTCCTAGCTCCAAAAGCCAATTACTTACCCAGCTTGTGCGGCTTGTAGCCGGGAAAGTGGGTGACCCCCGCCCACGTGTCCTCGGTGGGCGTGCCCAGCAATTTGAATATCTTGTCCAGCTGATCGTAGGTATCACGTATCCCCGGAAACGTCGGCATACCGGTCACCATCTCCACAAAGATGCAGCCGACGCCCCACATGTCCAGCGAGGTCGAGTACTCGGTGCTGCCCAGCAGGACATCTGAAATGGTCACGAACTCGCAGAGGTAAGTGAATGCACTTCTGTTTTGTTGCAAAATAAATTGCCATTTTAAATAAATAAGAGGGCAGAGAGAGAAAGTTCAGAGTGGAAAACCAGGAAGAGATAGCCCTGCACTTCCTCTGCACCTTTGGGTTTATCTTTGCTGCCGCTTTTTGGCCAGCAGCTAACAAAGTTTAGTCCTCCCACGGGCACACACGAAACTCTGCTAAAAGTACCATGAATTTTAGTTTAAATAAAAGGAGTTAAGGTGGCCTAGATCCATGAAAAAAATATAAAAATACTAAAACAAAAGGTTTAGCAGCATAACTGAAATGTAGATAAATACAACAAGTTCAAGGAGGGTTTTCCAAAGACTAACCGAACTAAAAATTATTTCTGAAAATATTTTAAGCTAATAACATGCTCTATTTAAGTGTCATTAATCAAAGGAATTTTCAGATTTGTTATTAAAATTGTTATTAAAATTTCAAGAATAAATTTACATAAAACAAATTCAGTTTATAGTTTATAATTTGATTTTAAGTGTTGTTTTAGAATATTTTTGTATAATAAAAAGTGTTTCGAATTTTTTGTGAATTTTGTACTACTCCATAATTTATTTAAACATATTTTAAGAAGATTTTATATTTTTTATTTTAATTTATTTAAATTTTTTAAAATACAATTTTCTATTTTACCTAAAAAATCCCTTAAGGGGTAGGGTCTAGCAAAAAAAAAATCGATTTTTTTTTATTTATTGTTTCTTGTAGATTAACATTTTAAGATTCTACAAAAAAAGTTTTAAGTCAATCGGACAAAAACTTTAGAAGTTATGCTAAAACTAGTACCCTAACCTCTAAGACTTTAGGTACGTAAGTGCATCTTTAAGTGCGTTTTTCTCGAAACCACGTTTTGAAAGTCCGTGACCATCGGCATTTCTAAACGGCTCAATCGATCGTTTTCAAATTTATCGCATATTATTCTGCATAAAAAAAACCCGCCCCCTGGGAAGCGTTTTTTTTTATTTTTTAACTTTAAGTATTTTTTTTTAAGCCCAAAGTCGAATTTTTTAGGTGAAAAACGCATTTTTGACTTTGGAAATGCAAAAAAAATTCTTTTAAAAAAATTTAAAAATCGCGCTACCCAGGGGGCGGGTTTTTTCTTTTCTTGAGCTAAATGTAAAAGCAGAATGGAAATCCGATAATTTTTGGAGGAGATACAGTGGTCACCGTAAAACGCCTTTTTTTAATAGTGTTCCAGCAATCGCTTTGCCACCGATATATTAGCCGATAGTATCGGCTATAAAAATTAGTGGATGTTATTTAAATGACACTTTATAATATACAATTGGTTTGAATTAAATCCATCCAACCAGTTTTTATAGAAAAAATCGCAAAGTTACTTGATTTTTTGATGCCATAGACCCTACCCCCCCCTTAAAAAAGTACCTACATATGCAGCTGTTTAACTCCCACACCGGATTTTCCGAGCAGGTGGCGACAGGTGCCCATGGCAACCACATCCGCATCCTCATCCGCATCCGCTCCTTGCCCCTTTGTTTTTTCCCTTTTTTCTAGCAAGCTTCCGCTTTTTGCCTGCCGGCGTTGTCTGCCAAGAAGTGCAGATTAAATTTGTTTAACATGCTTCCGAACTATTCCCCAGCTGACGTTGATGGCGCCCCGGGGTCAGGGGGTCAAAGGGGTCGGTCAGTAGTTCGGGTTAGGGGCACTGCAGTTCAGGTATTCCTTTTCCCCATCCCCACACACAAAGTGTTTATGCCCAGGGAATTGCATATTAGGAAAAAATTAACTTTATTCTCTACTGGCTTTCTACTCTTTTATACGTAGTTTTCCATTTAGCTGGCTCGCAAATTGATGGAAAAATCTTTGCCATGCAAAATGAATTGTTTACCCATTGTCAAGGGATCGGGGATCCTCAGTGAAGCATTAATTTAATCCCACTCAGGCTCCTCAGCTAAGCCAAACAATTTTCAGCCTGTATGGACGCCAATTAATTGGCTTCGAGTGCACAAAACAAACGAAATAATTAAATGCGATTTTCAAATTGGTTCGACTTTGGGGATGGGGCTAAGCTTCAAGCTGCAAATTGTTTGCGCATCCGAAAAGTGATTACTAGTTTTTTCTGTTTGCTTCTGTTTGGCTGTGAAAAGCTTACATGGAAAGGCTCTTAAGTGTTTAACTTTAAAGGGATTAAAAGAAGGGGAAATACGAAATTTCACAGAATTCAGGCCTTTTTGGAAATGGAAAACTAAAGTGTGAAATAAATAAATTCTTTAAATTTCTCAACAAAAAACTAAACTAAAACTAAATAATATAAATAAAAATTCCCAGAACACCTAAAAGCACTGTAATTTGTATAAATGCGTAAATTAAAATTTGCTAAACTCTCTCTTCCCCATTTTTCCTTCCATTTTCCATTTTAGGGAGGGGAAACCCACCTGGAGGGCGGTACCATAACGTGACCACCTCGTGGGAGTAGGTGTGGCTGGGCACGCTCTTGGCCCTGGCCAATCCAAAGTCGGCCAACTTCAGTTCGCCGCAGTCGCTGATGAGCAGGTTCTGCGGCTTGACATCCCGATGGAGGACGCGCCGCTTGTGGCAGTAGGAGAGTCCACGGAGCAGCTGGAAGAGGAACAGGCGCACGTTGCGATGGTCCAGGCCGCCCGGATGCTTCTCCATGTATTGCGACAGATCGGTATTCTGGAAGAGGAGAAGGGAATATCATTAATATTTGATTATAAAAAAGGGGAAATTATCGAAAGAATAAGTTATGAATTTATATCATTTTAACAAAATTGTTTTCTATTGTATTAAATATTTGTTTTTTTATTTTTAACTATTTAAACACATAAGATAAATCAATGCAAGCAACAGATGTTTCTATTTCATTACATTTTAAATTAGCTTAGTATTACTTTCGAAAAAAATGCAATGCAAGGTTGTTTTTATGATATTATATCTATATACCCTGTAGGGGCATAATAGTTAATATTATTAACTATTAACTTAATAATTAAAGAAAAATGATCTAATAGGAAAATATGCTATTTTATAAAATATTTTTTGAATGGTACAACCATTTTCTATTCAAGATAAATCAGTTTATTTAATTGTGGTACTTTTTGATACCGATTACTATTCAAAAAAAGTCAAAATCAAGGTAGTTTTAATGTTTTAACGATAGAAGCTTCATTCCTTCAATAGTTTCCACATTTTTCAGGTATTTTCAAAGTACTCACCACATATTCAAAGACAAAGGTCAGCGTCTCCCGCGTGTGGACGATGTCGTGCAGCGTGACGATGTTGCTGTGTTTCAGTTCTTTCAGCAGCGAGGCCTCACGAATCGCGGTAAACGGAGCGCCCTCCTCCTCCTGCAGCCGAATCTCCTTTAGCGCCACCCGCTGGTAGGTTAATCTGCGGAGGGACGGGGAATTAATAAAATAAATACTCGAGCGGCAAATGTCCGGACAAGAACAACAATTGCACAGCTGCCGGCGAAGCAACAAAGAATTAGGCTCGCAATTTGTGGTAGGAGCCCTCAGTCCACAGAATGTCGTCCTGGCCAAAAGTCAGGACATGTGGGTTGGGTCCAAAAGGGGGGCTTTGTATATTAAACAGACATAACGACCCAACACGCAGAGAAATGTACGGCAAACACTTAAATTAGGATAAGGGACAGGCCACAGGACAAGGAAAAGCAGAGAGGATACAGCCTGCCAGGCAGAGATGGCAACTCAGCTTTATTTTGTAGTCCAAAATGGTTCGGAATGTTAGAGAAAATAAGTTTCACAGATCTTAAAAAAAAGAAATTAGAAAATGAAGAAATAAATATTTTAATAATTAATTTTCAAGTAGTCCTTAAAATGTTATAGAAAAACATCATAAATTCTGAAAAATAAAGTATAGAAAATTTACATAACATATATATATTTTTCGGTAAACATATTCTACTATTTTCCCACACACACCCAGAAAACAAAATGGACTAAAAAGGGGCCTAATTACCTAAAATTTTAGGAAACATGGCCAGAAAAATGCGCCAAGTCCATCATTACCTAAAATGTTGGTCATATGGACTATATTTTGTACGCAGTCCTGGAATTATTTTTGGTAATCGTTACCTAAAAAAATGGTTAGTGGACTAGATTTTTAGGTCAGAATTACCTAAATATTAGGTATTTTTAAAAAAGTTAAAATTTTTACTATTGATAGTAACATATTTGTTTATTTTAATGGCTTATATTGTTATTTTCGGATAAGTAAATATTTAACCGTTTTGAAAAAACAATCATTTTATTTCGTCCTCGGTGGGAATCGATCCCCGGTCTTCTGCGCGAGAGTCCAATAGGCTAGCCTCTGGCCTACGGAACTATTTAAAAGCCCTGCGGCAAAACCAAAGGCTGCTTCTAGGGGCATAAGCGAATTCTATTTTTAGAATAGTTCACTATTACCTTAAAAGTAGGAAAATAGTCCACGTTGGTATTGATTTAATATATTGAAAGTTTTCCATCACTAGCATTAAGCTAATTCTAATAATATTTTTAAATATTAAACTTAAAAATCGAATAATTTGTTTAGTAATATTAAGGACCTTTATTTGTATTAAATTATGAGTAAAAATCAATTGCAAGCTATTCCTAAATTTTAGGTCTTATGGACCAATTTTAAGGTTACGATGGCCTATAAAAATCTTTGTAGCTTTACCTAAAAAGTAGGAACATAGTCCACATGCCAATATTTTCAGGTAACCCATTACCTAAATCTAAAAATTTAGTCTATTAAAAATTTTTAGGTCATGTATTACCTAAAAATTAGTCCCGCATTTCTCTGGGTGCACTTATTCCTTCAATTAAAAATTCTTAAATGCGTAAAACGTTCTGTAAAATCCCTTACTGCTAAAACATGTTCTACCTTTCCGAGAAGAGCGGCAACACTTAAAAGAGGATTCCGAAAAGCGCAGGGGAAAGGACACAGCGGAGGACATTTGAAGTGTCAAATTAGGTTAAATTATTTGACACTGGCGCACAGACGTTGGCAATTTATGCGGCTTTCTCGCATTGCCAAGGCAACATTCTAATTGGCAAAGGCGAAAACCGCCCAAAAAAAAATGGACGAAAAACCCAGCACCGAGGGCAAATCTTAGCATAAAGTAGTTGACTTTAAGAGCAGAAGCTAGAGTGAATTTACGAAAGTTTTTTTTATGGCTCAAGCATAGAAAGCCAGCATGAAGATGTCACTCGAATATGTCAAAGTGCAAGTTTTTAGGGGCTAGAATTTATCACGCCACCAGCTAATTGGGCAAGCGAGGGTTAATGATGATGATGAGGGCTCTGAGAACTCGAGCGCATCAATTTGTCGAGCAGCATCGTAAATTTCGTTTCGGCTATCCAGTAAATATTCTCAAAATATCCTAAACTTTTTATCGCAAAACATAAAAGTTTACATCATTTTCCCTATTCCTAAAATTCCCGAACAATATCTTCGAGTAGCGGCGAATTAAACCTTTTATGCGATATCAAAATGTATTCTAAAACAGACTCGGTTAATAAACCTTCATCTAGGCAGCAGAGAAAAATGCTATAAAAAGCTTATATCCTTACCGCATCCTGAGCAATTTCCATGTAAACGAAAAACAGCTGCCAGGCACAGCGAGATTTTCCCATGAAAAATTACACGGAAAATAAAGGGAGGGAAATCTAAAAGCTGTTAAGATTAAATTTAAATAAAATTTTCATAATTATATACTACTTTTTGTACTTCTAAAATTCTAAAATTATATATTAAATATTTAAAAATGTCAAAAAATAAGAAAAATCATTTTAAATTAACTTCATAATTTTTTTCAGTGCCTAAGAAAAGCTCTAAAATTTCTAGATAATTTTTCAAGTGCCAAATGGTAAATGGTGGGAGATTTGTGAAGAGGATTTGCTGGCTGAGACCAAACTTTGTCATGTTAATGTTAAAATAATACGATTTAGTTAAGCATAAACCGAAAATTGCGTGTGCCATCAAAGTTGTGGGAAAAGTTTTCGCAATCGAAGTTTCCCCCGCCAGTTTGAGGACTTTTTGTGTGACAGCTGACCTACTAAATGCTAATCAGCAACTTGACTTTCTGCTCGAAGGCTCTCGACTTGATTTCTTGCCCTTTTCCCAGTGTTTGCATAGGTAGAAAATAGTACGAAAAATCCCAAAAAAGAGGCATTGGGAAATACAAAGAAAAATCCAGGACAAGGCAAGGAAAAACGAAAGTCAAACAGAAGTGAAATCATTCATGAAATCTTTTACAATTGACAAACAGAAAAGGATCTACAGAGTAGCTGGGGGATTTATTCAAGAGAAGGAGGAAAAAAACAGTCCAAGAGGAAGCATAAATCTTGGAGAAGGAAAGTGACCTAAATTTCCATTTGAAAAGGAAGAAAACAGAAAAAAACACAGAGCAAGGACTCTAAACAAAGCCCAGGCCTAAGAAAAGCGAAAGCCAAAAACTGAGGGGTCACATTTCCATTTGGCAGATAAATTAGAGCGAATTAATTGCATTTCGTATAAACAAAGGCTAATTGGAACTCATTTCGCATGTAAGTGCCGTCGTGCATAGCAAATGAGAGCGGAGAAGGAAAGCCATCGTGGAAAACTAGGCGATGTAGGGGAACAATAGGGAGGAAAGGCGGGAAAAGCCCGAAGAGCCTGACTCCCTGTCAAAGGAACTTTGTTCGTTTTTCACGTAATGCCCATTGTTAAAGGAAGAACTTCGAGGCAACACCAAAGCAAATGATTGTCAAATAAATCAAAAACAAAAGGGAGACACAAGATGAAGTGTGTGTGAGAGATGGAGGAGCGGGAAATGGAAAATGGTGTGGGAAAACCGGGGGGCAAGTGGCTGTGACAGGCGAAAAAAAGGGGACTGGGTGGCATCTATCATCGGAAAAGAGGACAGGGCGAGTCCTGTCAAAAAGGTGACGAAGCTGGTTGCCTCTCTCCCGTTTCCCTCGGTTTTCCCAAGCCATTTGTCAAATTATGAGGGAAAGACCCCCCAACTTCAATTCGAAAAACTCCAGCTCCTTAAACAACTGAAATCAGTGCCAGACGAGGCGCAAATGAGGCAGCATTTTGTAATGCCATGTTTTTCTGGGGGAGAGGGGGTTGAAGGAAAATAGGCTATGGAAAACCCAAGGAAGCCAACTCAATTGTGGGGCAAGTTTTCAGAAAAGTGCGTGTTATGCACTGAAGAAAAAATTACATAGTATTAAAGTATTAAAATATTTGACCTAAAGGATATATAAAATGATTCAGAATATACCTTATTTAAATATATATTTTTTAGAATTATTGAAAATCACTAATTACTAATTGAGAAAATCAAAATATTTAAACAAATATTTAAAAAGAAAAACTCAACCTAAATAAACTATTTAATTATTTATTCTCTTTATTACTTTAAGCACAATACTAAATTTAGTTACTTAGTTCCTTAGATTAGGTACCAAATTAATGTTTTTTCAAATATTCCTTGACTTTTATTTCAGTGTGGAGTTAGGCCAAGTTAACAATTGAGGACAAAAGCAAGAAGAAAAGGAGCCGGGAAAAAGGACATTCCCGCTGCTCCTGCTGCCGCTGCCACTGCAATCTCCTTCGCTTTATCCCGCCGGGTGACCCACATTGCCCCTGGAAAACCCCGGACCAGCCTTTCCCTTTGGCCCCGTGATTGATAGCCACATTTGCATGGCTCTCTTCTGGCTGTAATGAGTCTGCCAACGGGGACAAAGGAAGATGGTTTTTGGCTTTGGGTTTTGGGTTCGGGAGAAGGGAAAAGAGTTCCAATAAAAAAACGGATGCACGAGGGAAACTAGCGAATAAATCAAGGCAAAATGACGACACACATTTTTTTCTAGCTCAAAAAAGGGAAATCCATTTTGATCGGCGGGGTCGTCGCTAAATTCCAGCTGAGTGATATGCCGGCAATAATTTTTTATTTAACCCACTGACACGGCAACCCATTTTCTGGAATCCCAGCATTTTGTGTTTGGGTGTGCTACTCACTTGCTAAATCCTTTGTAGACCGTCGCATAGGACCCTTCGCCCAGCGGTTCGAGTTTTACATAGGCCTCCTGCTTGCCAAATGGGGAGTCGCCCTGTGGGAGAGAAAAAAAAAGAAGGGACGAAAAAAATATAATGAAGAACAGAGCAAACACAAATGGAGTTGGGCTTGAAAAGTGTATCATGTTTGTTAATTAATTAAGCAAAGTTAGTTTGGTGTGCGGTTCGCAGAGGTTCAGAGTTCGCATTACATTAGCGCGTGATGTAATCAGCGGGAATGGGAATGAGTATCCACTTCGGGAAAGCCACATGTTTGTTTCCAGTTTGTTTTTCAATTACGCTTAGGCTTACGTTGTTTTCAAGGGGGAATATTTTTCAGCCTGTTTAATTAATTACTTAATATGCAGTTGGGTCATTGAGCAAACAATTGTTTAAACTTCCTATTGTTTTTAATGCGTTTTAATTAATTTTTGTTTATTTATAGAGGCGTATATTTTTGCCGTTTTAATTAATTACTTAATATCAAGTTGGCTTTTCGACTCACATGACAAACATTTGTTTAATCATTTTAATTGCTTTAATTTATTTGAGTTGAATATTTTTTTATCAGGGCCCAAAAGTATGCTTTAAATGTTAAACTTTGATGTAGTTCTTTAATTTGCCGTGGAACTTGCAGAAGGCGCCACAATAAAAATAAACAGATCGTTTAATAACTATATTTAAATTTTAAATTCATTATATTAATTTAAATAAATAAATGATGTATTGTAATTCAACAGTTTTTAAGAATGATTGTCTTTAAATTAATTTAATTAATTAATAAACTGATTTAATAGTTATATTTTTTTTTCAATAGACAACTTGTTAATTGCTGATATTAAAGGTTAATATAGTTTCTAAACTAAAATTGTAATTAAAATTATATCCCTTAATTAAATTAAACTTAATAAATGGGATAATAATTTCCTTTCTTGGTATTCTTAAGTAATATTTATTAATGAACGGGAACACTCAATGCCTAAACAAAGGGTCCCAACAAGACAAATTTCAAAGAGAATAAAAATTTTCAATACCAAACCAGGCTCAGCATGGTCAGCTCCATGCAAAGGCGGCTAGAAAAGGTTGGGAATTATTAACGCAGCCAATGCGAAAAGTCAGCGCACACATAAGTATGCTATATAAAAGTGAGTATAGTCCAAACTGGGGTGGTTTATGTGCACTCAAAGTCCTTCTACTTATTAAGTACCATTGATTTATTTAGTGTATAAAAGGATAGTTTCTTGAAATAGGTTTTTTCTTTTGTTTCGTGGTATATTAAAATCCAAAAATCAAAGCAAAATCATAACAAATACTTACACCAAATGCACTGAATCGTTTGCGTCGCGGATGCGTTTCCTGTTTGTTCAGAAAGACCTCGGACTTTGGTCTGGGCGGCTTCTTGGGACGCATGACCACGTGCGAATGGTACTTCATCTCCTCGCGGATGTCCTCGTCCAGCAATTTGCTGTCGGAGGACACGGAAAGCTGTCTCTGGACGCGATCATGATGGTCGGTGCTGTCCGTGCTGCGCCAGTCTGTAAATAGTCGGTGAAAGAGGAAACGGAATACTTGAGTAACAGGCCAAAACAAAGTGAAGCAGGTAAAGACCCGAGTTCCAAGTTCCCAGTAAAGGCTGAAATGCAAAGGAAGAGCCGCTTAATGAGCAGCAGAAGCAGCAGCAGACCCACTTAAAAACCAAATTAGTGGCCCCGACAACAACCTACAAGTGAGTCGGAAGTGGATGGCACAGCCGCTGCTCAAAGGACTATTTATGTACACTCGCTGAAAAAGGCTATCTAAAATCGCATTTACGGAAAAGGAAGTGGAAGTGCAGCATTAAAAGGCATTTGCCTTTTAGACTTTAATATGTAAATAATATATTCGGTCTCTAAAATTTTGACTACATAAACTACTTACATTTTTAGAAATAGGAATTTTTGGTTTTAAAATATTACTTAGTTACTAATAATATACAAAAAAATCATTTTTACCATTTCTAAACACATATATAGATTTATTTTCTATTGTTTAGAAGAAAGGCAATTTAAAAAGTAATTATAATTTAAATAATCTGACAAATTCTCATAAATAATATTTAAGTTTAATTTAAGAATAACTTTGGTGGTAACTAAGTCATTTTTAGCATTTTTAAAACTTGTTAATATATATTTTACATGAAGTAATTTATTTTCTATTGCTTAGTATATATAGCAATTTAATTCACTGAAATCTGACTACAAATTTATTGATTTAAGAATATTTAATTTTCGCCCATCTCCCCTTTCAATGCATTTTTGTCAGCGTAAGAAAATAATTGCTAGATGGACTTTGGCATTTCTCATTTCCTTAATGAGCACAAAAGGTGCAGAAACGCGAAAGCAAAAATTCCAGAACAGCCGGATGAATCATTATGCACATCATCAATATAATGAAGGATGAGGAGAGAGATGAGATGCGAATCCCAGAGATCTTTGGCCGAAATAAATCGAGTTTGACCAACCTTGAAATGGCCGGATTGAATGAATGGTGGAAAATGTGCCATGTTTACCTCGGCAGACTCCTCGTTATAATAAAATGTTTCAAAAGCAACCGCAGCAGCTGGCGAAAGTTGGTCTAGGACAAAGTTTTGTGGAACGCACAGGTGTGTTGCCTTTCCCGTCCAGGTGCGAAATCTGGGACTGGGTCACCTAGTAACCTGCTGATGATATTTCTTCATTCATTGACTTTGCGGGGGAGCCCTGGGTTTTTTATATTCATTTTTTTTTCGTTTCGGTTCGGTTTACCTTCGAGTTCACGCCCGCCCAGCTGCGTTCACTGTTTGTTTGGTTTTCTATTTGAGCACTAATTACATTTTAAATTATGTTTGCTTTTCCCCACAGTTGCAGTTCGCAGCGTAACCGTGACTGACTTTTCCTCGTGGCGGGGGGGAGGAAAGTGCGGAAAATGGGGGGAAGTTTTCCAGCTCAGGTGCATCTGCTTTCGCTTGAAATATTTATATAACAAAGTTGCTGCTGCTGCGCTGTAAATTGCTTTCCTTAAAGAGATTGCTCTTAAAGATTGAAACTTTATTTTTTCAGTTCGAAAGACCCAAAGACACACAGAAAGCACTAACACTAAAATAAATACCAAATATCTTGAAATATTTTCCACTTGTGAATTCGCAACATGTTTGCCATTCGACTTTACTTTTTCACTTATTTCTTTTTGCCGCCTTTTCCGCCTCCCGCGAATCATAAAAAATTTAATATTCGCTCGCAAGATGTTCTTCCTGCAAGAGTTTCCTTATTCCTGCAGAATGCTTGAAAAATTACTAACATAAAAATTAAAAATTCAGCAGCAGCTGATTGTAGAAAAGAAAACTTTGAGCGGCCCACAGAGAGCAATAGACTGGATGGGGGAGAGGATTTTCCAGGGAGGAGGGGGTGGTGGAAAAGAAAAACTGACGAGCTGCCGCCGTTGAAAGATGATCCAAAGTCCCAGCACGGAAAGAAAAATAGTTTTCCCATTTTGAAGGTAAAACAGAATTCCTACAATTAAGATGAACCGTTACAAAAAAACAGTGATCTGGAAAATGAATAAAAACGAACAGAAAATTGTAAAAAAGGTTCTTAAAGTGAGTCCTAACATCTAAATCGTTAAATTAAATTTTAAATTTATTTAATGTGTTTTTTTTGGAAGTTTTTTAAAATTAAACTATTTCAATTTGACATAATAATTTTAAAAATTTAAACACAGAAGAAAAATGTGTTGTGTTTACCTTGATAAACATTTAAAATCCAGTTATAAAAATTTGTTTTTCAATATAAAAATTGTTTGTTATTTTTTGAAACACTAGGTTTTCCTTACAGTGCCTCATAGAAGGATAACATCCTTCTATAAAACAACAATAAAACAGAATATATATTTCAAAATGTTCTCGTTTTTAGTCCTCCTAAAGCTTCTCATTCTCAATAAGTATAGTACATCTTGTCTAGTCGCTCGAGTGGAATGGCATTTGGCGTCGTCTTCGTTTCTTTATATTTTATTTTCCCGGCAAATCAGCGAAGAAAAAACAACAAACGATGGCAAAAGCAAGCATTTGATTTGCAAAATTGACTGAGCATTGGAAAAGTGCCTGTAAAATTGGAAAATGAGAGCGAGAACTGAGAAAGGGGAAAGGGCAGGATATTCGTTGACTTCCTTCTGGGAAAGTCCTTAAATTGAATTGCCAAGAGCAGCAGCGAGCAAATGTCAGCCAGCGAATATGGCTTTTTGGCAACGATAATTGGATATGAGAGTGGCAATGCGAAAGTTACCATTTTTTGGCATGGATATTTTTGGGGTCATCAAAACGATTATTATTATATCCATTAAAAGATATCGATTTGGGATGTGGCAGGGAATTAGGGCAGAGAATGAGCTACAGTGTGCTTCAAAGGTTTTATTATTTTTGGCACAGCTAAAACTATGATTATTACTTTTTTGAGATAACATAAATATTTTTCTTTCATGGAAACAAATGTGGAATATTTTCTTACCAAAAATTTAAGAACCTGACAACTTTGTGGCAAAACCCTCTTATCTTTTCCCTGACCCAATTTGGTTTTATCTACCTGCTGCTCCCTTAGTTACCTTTCGCCACACCCCATAAAGTTATTTAGTATTCCATTCTCTCCACTCAACTCTTTTTATCGCCCATCCCCCGCTGGCTGCTATCTTCCCCCTACATTATGTTTTTCCTCCTTCAACGCCTTCGTATAAAGTTTTATTGCATTTCCCTTACACATATCTGGCCACCAAAAAAAGCATATAAAATAAATGTGAAAAATCTGTGACGCGAAAATCTTGAAATGCAAACAGAAATCACTACAGGAAGCTGTCGCCAAAAAAACGAAGTGCAGAAACTAAAATGAAGGAAGATAAGTTGAGGGAAATTCGCTTGTAAAATGAAAACAATGAAAATTATGCAAGCGCATCAAGCAGAGGCACTTGCAAAAAAAGATAAAAATAACACAGGGGATTCGGTCGGGATTTCAGGGGATATGGGGGTTATATAGGAGGCAGATGTCCGCGGAGGCTGTCGCTGATGTCTGGTATATTCTCCTGCCCCTGCCAACTCGTCCTTCGACCAGGGTCTCTTGTTGATATAGTTATGCAAATGCTATGCAAGGATGTCACGTCCTCCCGCTGACTTAAAGCCACGCACACATGGGACAAATACCAAGTGAGTGTGCCAGGGGAGCAGAAAGCCTTACCCATCCCCTAGTATTTTTGGTACACTTTAAAAAAATGCATCTCTTTAAAAACTTTATTAAAGAAGTTAGACTATCATAAGAAATATTATATTAACGTTTTAAGGATAGACTAATTATTATTAAAAAAAATGGAAAACATATACTTTGCCATAAGAAATGCCAAAATTGTATTCTCAACAAGCTATTTCGATATCCATTTTAAGAATACAAATCTTATGCCATTTGAAGGACTTTTTCTATAAGCATATGGAGTTCAAAAATAATTTTTTTGGTCACTCAAATATCTACACTAAAAACATGTACGAATCTTTAGATTAAATTTATAAAATTTAAACTTATAAAATTTAATCTATTAAATTTTCCCATTTCCCCTTAACTTTTACTCCAACTCCCACCCCAAAATAGAGTCATAAAAATATTTCGAGTGTCCCTTATTTGTTCGGAATGTGTGTGTGCTTACAGTCTGCGGCCCCCCAGCACCGCCGTTGTCCTTTTGCATTATTGCATATTATTGTAATTTCTGTTTACTATTTGTTTTTGGCTTTGCAACAATATTTATGTCTCTCGGGCCTGTCTGGAGGCTGCATAAATGTCATAAAAAGAGCGAAATCACGGCGGCTTGTTGCATAATGCTGAGTGGGTCAGCCAGCCACGCCCCATTCTACAGTGTACAGCACAGTAGTGTGCCATAAAAAACCATAAAAAATGTGCACATAAAAGTTTTTACTTTTCATTTGCATAAGGGTGAGAGATGGGGGAAAGGAGACACCCTCCAAGTATTATTCTTCTTTTTTTTTTGATGCATGTGTGACTGTATATATATTGTTATTCATATGCGCGTGTCGAGCATTTGCGTAAAAATTTAATAAAGCGACACTCGAAACAAGACACTTCCGCTTCGCTTTTCGCCCCACTTCCGTTCCCTTTCCATGTTTCGCAGGGTTGCCTTGGCCAGGAAATGGCATTTCTATAAGAGCGATGGCAACTCTGGTGGTCGGCCATCGACAACGAATTTCAAATTGCCCAAAAAATAAAGGAGTCGAAAATTTCTGCCTCCCCATACTTGTATTTTTTCCCCCAAAAAGGGATGTATCCATGGGGTTTTCGTTTTATCCGGCGACATCTCAGCCTTCTCCTCCCTGTTTTTCGCTGTTTATGTTTGTGATTTATTATTCAAGCAAGAAATTAAATTTTCTCTTTTTACTGCAGTCCAGCAGCATCGAACCCCCATCCACCTACAGACTGTCTGCACGTTTTGGCATCGCTTTGGACCCCCTTAACCCCCTGATGCCCCGTTCGCTTTTTCCGTTTAGTGCCTAAAATTTATTGTGTTGTTGTAGAATTCAATTACAATACAGACAACGAAGACCAAAAAGCGGCAGAGAGACAAAAATCGACTTAAAATGGGGGAGTTTTCGGGGGTCTTCGTGGGGTGAAAGGATATGCAATGTTGCATCCTCAAATGTTTGCTTTCCATTTCCGAAGAACCCAATCATAAACTCAGTTGAAAATGCCTGATTAAAGTGAAATTAAATTCTAGCTGAGCTAAAAGACTGCCAATGTCTTTTCGATATTTTTGCGAAATTTTCTATTTGAAGTTTAGGGGTTTTTCAAAAGTGCATTTATAAACTGAATTAGAATTGCCTGACTTAAATATCAAATCTAAAATCTTTTAATCATTTTTTAAATCGAAAATAATGTTTAGCATTTAGCAAATTTAACAATTTATATTTTTTATTTAATCTCTTTTAAAGGTGCTTTATTTTAGCCAGATTTGCTATTAAATTAAACAATTTTTAGCCTATCAAATCAATTAATCTCTTTTAAAGGTCTGAAATTATATTTGAAATTCCAGACGGTAAAATTATGTGACTAAAAGCCTTCATAAACATTTATTTTTCATTTTCAAGTATTAAACTTAACAAGCAAAACATGAATTTAGTTCAAGAAGAGCATAATGAAATAATCCCAAAGTTACCAATAAATTGCCTAACAGTTTTCCCCAAAATCCATCCTTCTGCTACCGGAAAATATCCACTTAGTCTTTGGGAAACTTCATATTTTAATGGCCACCCCCTTGTTTAGTATGCAAGATTTATAGTCGGCCAGAATTCAATTACGGCGATGACAGCCTTTTTTGGACTGAAACTCAAACTGAGACTCAGAAAGCAGACTGCATCATTGAATCGCCGTATCCTTGGATCCTTGAATCCTTCGCTAAGCCAATGGGCTTGTGCAAATGTCTCAATATGACAATGGTGGCCCGCTGCGTTTTGTCATTACTTTTGGCTGTCGCCTGCATTCGTCCTTTTCGTCCTTTTATTGACAAAAGGATACGGAGATCCTGCGAGCACAACAAGCTCTCGCCGACTGCTTGACATCTATTTTAATGACATTCTGAAAGCTTTGGCGCATAAAATATGGCAATTTAAATTGCTGTCCGAAGAAAACTATTAAAAGTCTGGGATATTTCCGGTGTAGCAAAAACGGGTTGAAAATAGTAAAGTCAAGAGAAGACATGCTGTGCAAATAAGAATATTCAAAGTAACAGATTTTTGAGGGGGGATGGAATAATAATAATAAAAAGCAATTTACCTTGTGGTTTGTTATTATCATTTTTCGCAGACTCTTGTGCTAAAAATAAACAAAATAGAAAGAAATGGGGGGAAAATGGTAAAATTAAAAAAGTGTTTCATTCAAGCAGGTAGCAAAAATGTTTGCGCAACTATAACTAGGTAAAAAAGTAGATTAAAGTATTGGGGGGATAAAAAGCGGTTAAAAGTGCATTTAATATTATTTATGGCTTAACCCAGTAAAAATCCACTTGGTCACGGAGTTTATCAAAATATGTGTTCAGATTTTATGATTTACAATCAATTAAACGTGTGGGGTTACGATGTTTACGACGGGTTTTGCCCTCTGAACTTTGTTGACAAATAAAAGCATAAATCGCGCGTAATAATTGGCCGAAAACAGGAAAAGCCAAGCCAGCGAAAGGAAAGCACATTTAATGGCTTATACACAAGCGCATTGGACATGGTCAGGAGAAGAGGACAATAAAAGCCAACAAAACAAGGAAAGTAAGCGAAGGAGCACATAAAAGTCGTTAAAAGATTTACTCTATTTCCTGGTAAGCACACTGTGAAAAAAGCATATTATTTATTATTTAAGAAAATTAATTGTTAAAAACCATGGAAAACCTTTTAAATAAATTTTACAATTACAAATTAAATTAAATTCGAAATATTATTTAATATACATATTTAATTTATTTAAGAATAATTATTGTTTTCCATTTTTATACATTTCATCT
The DNA here is from genome assembly GCA_037075205.1 of Drosophila prostipennis. Taxonomy (NCBI): domain Eukaryota; kingdom Metazoa; phylum Arthropoda; class Insecta; order Diptera; family Drosophilidae; genus Drosophila; species Drosophila prostipennis. Next base: position 296,632 of record JBAMCJ010005201.1, on the reverse strand, counting down.
TTAAAATAAATGTAATAGAAATTAAAAACATTTTTTATTTAATTCACAAATTGATATTGAATTTATTTATGTTACTTTTATTTTATTAAAAATTTTTCTGTGTTTACATAAACCGACTTTTATACGTATTTATCCCTATTTTCGCACTTTTCCCTTGGTGGCGAACTTTTCTCGTATGTTTTCGATTTTTATTGAATAAGGAATTGACATTTGATTAGAGATTTCGGTTTTTCTGCTGGGACTTGTTCTAGTTTTTGGGCGTGAGCGCGTGTCTGGGATTTAAGCTCCTGTCCCTGGCGTTCATCACTTCCAATTACATTCTTATTTATTGCCAAACGAAAAAGTGCAGAGAAATGTTGAAGCTTCGGCAAATTGATTTGTGCGTGTGTGGATTATCAGGGGTATTTTATGTCTGGTTGTTCGAGGTTTTACCGAAAAACTCCTTTAGCTGCACACACTTGTCACTCGACGATGGTGTGTTTAATTACTCAAACCTGTTTGGAAAACAATCGATTTCGGGTGCAAAAGCATTTTCCAATTAAGCGAACGAAAAGGAAAACCCAAGAATGGCCAACGAACACGTACAAACAATTTTCAAAACGTGGCAAATTATTAATTGCTGACACTGAAAGTCCTTTATTATTTTTTTTTTTTTCGGGATCCTTGAATTAATTACCCACTCCAGATATTTAGTAACTCTATTAGTGCGGATGGGAATGTGCCAGATTCAACACTTGAAACAGACATTTTTGGACAGAGAGATTGCCACATCAATGGGTAAATCCCTCACAAAAGGCTCAAGACTTCAGCAACAGACATCGACCACTTTGATGTTTTGTAATTAAGGCTTACAAATCCTTCCTCGTTCGAACTTTTCCTCTTTTCCGCACTTTTCCACACGCCACACACATCCTGGCGAGACAGCCAAACAAACACACACACTGTGTATATTACTTAACAAATTACATACAAATTACTTTACTCCGTTTTTCTTTCTTCAAGGGGATGAGTGAAAATTTCCCGCCTAACAAACAAAGAAAGTGGAAATCGCTAAGCGTTTATAGGAAATAAAAGGTAGAGATGGGTGTTTTTTAGGAAGCTTTATGAAGGTTCCACAGTATAAAGTTCCTAACTAAAACGGAAAATGAACTGTATTTATTTTATTTACTTTTCTAAACATTTTTTAATCTTTTTTTTGTGGTATTTTTTTTATTCTATTTATTTTTTAATTTTTTTTTATTATAAATAATTTTTATATACCTCAAAACTTCGCTTTTTCTTCAAAATCCCTTCACGAAACCATCCCTATTATATCCTATATCGCTTTATATGCCGCCTGTCATGTCAAAATGTTTACTTTTGTTGCTCTGCGAAGGAGGAGGAGGCTTCAACTTATTCTTCCTTCACTCTTAGACATTTGTTTGTAATTCGCAAACAAAAACAAAAAACAATTGGCGGCTCATCATTCATCATGTCATGATGACTATTTTGGGGGAGAGGAGATGGGAAACATATGACAGCATATTTGTCTGAGAAAAGGCAACCCTTTCTTTTCCTGTTCTTCTACGCAGACATTTAAATTGGCTGGGGAAATACGCTCGGAAAAATCTGAAGGCACCCAAAATGCCACGCAAAACGTTGACGTTGATGGTAATTAAAAGCGAGTGGTTTGCCTTCTAAAAGGGTTGAGTGGCGTCGGCGTCGGTAGAGTGTTGGCATGAAATGAAATTACTAACGGAAAATTAGCGGCATGGCACACATGGCGTATGCTTAATTTCCTGCCTTTTCCTTTGTCCCCAGCTTTCAATTTGTTTTGTTTTTGTCCTGGCAAAACGCGTGCAAGAGAGCGCTGGAAATTATGCTCATCATTGTGACACAATTAGCGGGGCGGCAAAAGCGGTAAAAGGCTGCACCGAGCGGCAGCAGCAGCAGCAGCGACTTGCAACTTAACCCTAACGGATGTCGACGCGTCGTCCTGCGGTTTGGTGGCAACTCTGGACAGGGGCACTGAGAGAAAAAGTTGTAGAGTCGTCTAAAAATTTTCTAAACGGAAAATATTGAGAGTACATTCAAAATTTAAGTATTTAAACGTGCAGAATATTTATTTTAGAAAATAAAAAATATTTATAATATTTTTATTTAATAGATTGTGCAAAAATCTGTGTAAGGAATTCGTGAATTGTGCAATTTTAAGTTGAGAATATAATATTTTTGCATCTAAAAAAGTACATTAAACATTTAAGTTTATTTTCTTGGATAAAATGGGATATTAAATAAAAATAATATATAATATTCATATTTAATACAAGTTTTTACAGAATTTTCATGTATTTGAGTAAAAAAAATCTCTTTAAAAAGATGTTGTAATTATCACTGTAATTATAATAATAACATTTATAATAATAGTTACTTTTAATCTATTTAAGAGCCATTTCCAGGACCGCATAATTAATTTTCGCAGTGCATTAACAGGAGACTGGAGAGGCCAGCCAGGATATGCTGGGCTAGGCCATTGCGCACACACTGCAATTTTGCCATTTTTCTATGAAAGTCATTTCATGCATGCGGAATTAGTTTATGTGCGCAATTTCAAAAGAAGCGCCACAACGAGGAAAATGGGAAGTGGAAGTGGTGGAAAATTTCACACTAAACGCTGGATATTATGCAACATTGTTGCCAGGGTGTGAGGTGTCCCAAAAAAAAAGGGGAAAAATAAACGGGAACAGGAAGTGAAAATATTTTGAGGTTTTTCCCAGCCAACCAAAAGGGAAACCGAGAAAAATTACCCACTACTTACTACAAGCTATTTATACCCGTTACTCGTGGTAAGGGAATTGTATCGTGCAAAAGTATGTAAAGGTAGAAGGAAGCGTTTCCGACCCTATAAAGTATATTCCCTTCTTTTTAAATTAAAGAAACCAAGCCAATCAATTTCATTCCCTAAGCCAGATTAATTCCAGCCAACTTCGCCTTGACCAAAGCATCCAATCCCACTATCAAATTGATTTGTCACAAATTCTCCATCAGTGAAGATTTACAACCTCAATTTGTCGTCTATTTACCAGCCATTTTTACCTCCGACTCCTAAGACGTATCGGAAATTGCACAATAGAAGTGAAATGAATTGATTTCTAATGCGATTCTCTCTCAGCCACACACTCCCTTTTTTTCCCAGGTTAAAGGAAAAGTTTCGAGGAACAGGAATCCAATTTATCTGCAGTTGCAGTTGCTACTCTTTCGCCTCCTTTCTCGAAGCAAATATTAATAAGCTATAAAATGGATTTTCTTCACCCGGAAGATAAGGATTTATCAATAATATTTTTACAACCGCTCGTAAAAAAGAAAATTAAGGGCCATGAAGAGAAGAGCTGCTTGAGTAATTGAAAACGCTGGCTGCTGGCTTTCGTTTTAATTAACTTCAAAAGGTTTGTGCTCGATAAACAAGCCCCGGAGGCATATACTCTTGGTTCGTCTATATGGCTGAAAATCTTTTGCCATCAACGGATTTCATCCCAGTTATTGGCCACTGATTTGCGGCAACTGCAAACAAAAGGCGGTGGGCGTGGCCCAGTGCAATATATCATCCGTAGTTTGTCATTCCGGGCAGACGAAAAAAAATAAAAGTAGGGGGATAAAAAAATGATATATACTCCCGTTTTGAAGTGAGTGCAGACTCTCTCGTCATATAGGAAAACGCAGCATTGTTTGCCCGCTGCGAATCGCTCAGGAAAATGGGAAAAATAGAGCAGAATCAGAATCGCAGGGCAATAGCACACCGAGCCATTGAGCGGATTGGCATGGAGGTTTGTTTCCTCACAAAGGACACACGTAGACAATTTTAGACCACAAAGCGGGGAGAATTCAAAAGAGAGATGTTTGGTCAGTAAATAGGCCTCGCTTTTGGTTGGGATGCATCACTCGGGGGATTGAAGTAGAACTGATTGATCTACGGGTGGTGAGTAGATTGAAAACCACGAAATACCCTTTAAAATATATTCTTTAACACACGATTTTAAATGGTATATTCAAAAAAATATTGAATACATATATTAAAGAAAAAAACCTTTTAATATTTGAAAGCTAAATTAAATTTACAAAAATATTACACCAGCAAATAAAAAAATATTTGGGAAAAAAAGATTTATAAAAATTAAATGTTCTTAGTTTTTTGGTAATTTATTTAATTAAATTTCAAATAATTTGTACTGTTATAAACCTTTATTCTTAGCCATATTTTAAGTAACAAACAAAGCCATGTAAGTTCTTAACGTTCCATAGGATTTTTTAATCAAACTAAACATATCAATATCAATAGCTCAAGTTCAGCTAATAAAGCATTCAAGTATTATCTAAATCAATATCCATCACATAAATTATGCAAATGAAACCACACACATTTAATGATAAAATAATCGACGATTGATGGAAACGTTATTGCAGAAATCAGGAAACTCAGCTTGATTACCCCATTGCAAATTGACCAACAGCTATTCCTATTACGAAACTCAATCATCCAGTGGAATGCCTGTACCCCAATCCCCTTTTCCTTTGGTCTTTGCTCTGCGAAATGTAAACGACAATCAACTTGAAATGCAGCCCTCCAAAAACGTAATGGGAATAATTTGCAGCAATTTCATTCCAGAGGCCTCCTCCTCTCACATGCATAGATACAAACCCATACATGGACAGACACACACATGCTCCCAGTCACGTAAATGACAATCAAAATTTGAAGTAGTCTGTGTGGCAGGAAGGAAACGGAAACGCCGGCTGACCAAATGAAATGCGTAGGCCATAGGTAAGCCAGTGGGTTTTGGAGATGTGGGTTTCGAGATGGGAATGGGGATAAAACCCGACGATGGCTATAGCCATGAACGGTATGACTATGACTATAGGGGCGATGGCGATGGCGATGCATGGCGATGCCCCAAGGCTGTCACATTCAACACACATAACGAACGTTATCTGCTCCGAAGGCCAGGACAGGCATATGACGAGCCTGGAGCGAAGGGAGGGGGAGCGCTTTCGAAGCACCAGGAGGATGTACTGAGAAAATGGGTTATTAAATAGACAAATATTCTTGAAATTATCAATCAAGTCATTTTAGACCAATTTCAATTATATTTTATTTAAAACTCTATCAGTTTCAAGAAGAAAACTTTATTAAAATATTTTCCAACCTAAGAACATTGAAATTGAATGGGTTTTTACCAAGTACAATAAAATGATGAAATAGTATTGTAAAACAGGAGTTGTATTAACGTTGATTCTAAGTAGTGACAAAAATCTATTGATTATTAAAAAAAATCTGCAAAATGTTTCTCATAGTTCTTTGGTTATAATTACAAACAATTTTTTTTAAAGATGGAAAATATTTTTTTTTTTACCAATAGAAATTTTGTAAAATCCTATCAATTTTATAATTTTTTTACTTCAAATAAAATTGTAATTGATATGTAATTTAATATTAATCCCATTTACATTTGTCACATTTTTCTCTCACTGCAAGGATATAGAAGTTGAGTGTCGGCCGGCTTTTCCCTGTGGACCAATACCCAAATGTATGAGAATGCGAGCCTGCCACTGTGTTTGTAGGCGTATCTATGTGGACAACCACATTTGCAAGTTGCTTATAATTTACGCACACCTATGCCATGAGTGTGTTTCAAGGATATCGGTTGGCACACACACACAGACAGGCAGGAGAACCTTTAGTTACAATTTGGCTACCACCCAAAAGCAAAATCCCACCACCCCAGAAAATCATATATCTCCCCTACCAACCCGAACCACTTTGTCATATTATGAATTCTAATTCTGTTTTTGGGGTTGGGGTTTGGGTTTCGGGCCTCATGACCCGAGGTCCTTCGATGACGTTATGGATACTTTAGCTGTCAGTCAAAATGCGCGTTGATTGCAACACAAATGCCCTCAAGTTATACTAATTCTCATTCAAAGGATACACAAAGAATAAAAATGTATTATTATTATGATATAAATTATAATATATTTTTGTTTTAAATATTAGTAATCACATAATTTTATAGATATTTTCTCCCTGTGCATCTTTCATCGCATTAACAACTAAAAGAAGTAAAACCTTTTAAGGCTCTCTTGTCCATTTTTTGTTGTTTGCTCGCCCATTATTATTTTTTTTTTTATATCTAACGGTGTTGGCCAAGGAATTTATAATGACAAGCGAGAATTTTAATATTGTGCCACTTTCTTGGTCAAGGGGGCGTGGCACTGCCCATGGGGCATTGTTAGCCACAGCAAGATGCAATAAAATAGAAATGCTCATCAAACCAACGGGGGGTTGTGATGTCTGGGCACTATTAAAAAGTTTTCCAGCACATTTTCAAGACCCGCCCTTCGGTTAAGGAATAATAATAAAGACGAAAAAAGTAGAGAAATAAAAAAGGATGTTCTCTGCGCTTCAAGTTGGCCATAATGAGCTTAGTATGCATAAAGCGGTGAATTGTCAAAAGATATTTTCTGGACAATTTTCATTTTTTTTTCTTCGTCAAACGGAAAGGGGGGTTGTATAAGGCGAAAGGACAATGGCGAAAATTGCCAGTGGTAAGCCAAAAGTTGGTGGGGCGTGGCTCTTGCCTTTGGATTATTATAAAGCTTTCACTTTGCTTAGTTGGGCAGACAAAGTTTTCAAAGAAAATTGATTGCATTAGTTAGGAAAGGGGTTGGTGTGGCAAAAAAAAAGAAATTGGGTGACTATTTATAGACTCGACATTTGAGTTTATGGTGGCGAAAGGAGAAAGCTATTTTAGAGTTTTAAATTTATGCAGCATCTTCAAAACCATTAGCAATTTCAATATAGTGTTTGATAGTTCTTGAAACTTTAAGGCATTCAAGAAAATAAGTGGCAGCCGTTTCATAAATTGAATTGGCAGCTCTAACATAAATAAATTAGCAGCTTAAACTAATTTTATAGTTCTAAAATGGAATTCTTTTTATAAGAAACCATGTTTCAATTTTTATATTGTTGTACTTTGATTTTTTCTCCACTAAGAATTAATTCTCAACTTTGTGTTCACCTAAAACTTCAACATAAATCAAGTTGGCAACCTCTATGCTCGGCTAATGAATTGAGTTTGCGACTCAAAGAGTCGTTATACTTTGGCATTTGCCACAGTTATCCACTGTGGCAGCTCTTTTTAAACAAGCCAATTAGCAAACTTTTCATTTATCAAAGCTGAAAAAAAAGCCTTTGGCCTTTTGATAAGCTCACACTCCTTTCTTTTTACCCCCACTTCCTCACCCGACTCTTTTTCTCTTCAGACGTCATGCAAATGCTGTGTAGTGGCCGGAAAAACACTCGAAAAAAGGGGAAGAGAAAAATCAAACGGAGAGAAAAATGCGGACCGCAAATTTTCCATGTCATTGCATAAGTCGCTTCATTAGCCCAACCAAAAAACGACCGAAAACCGCCAAAAAATTGTCTCACGCAGAATGACATCAAAGACACACAAAAAAAGGGGGAGAAACCAAAGGAAAACCAAGAGAATTTTCCAACCAAAAAAAATAAACTAAATCATTAAAAGCTGAGAAAGAAGAGAATGGTTTCCAAATGCGGCGGAAAAAACAAGTTAGCGAGAAGGCGACATGTTTTTGCTTCGTTAATAAACTGCAACGATTCTGACAGGGGGTGGAGGTTATGACCTCAAAAAGGGGTGAGTGGGTGGATGGGTGGTTGGGTGGTTGGGTGCTCTTCTGGAAGCCACAAGAAAGACGCTGCCTAAACCGCAAGGCGTCGCTGGGTAAATTCTGTGCAGGGATTCCGGTTGCGGCTGCCAGTTAGAATTTTAAAATGAACCGCAAGACAGACCCCTAATAGACGTGGAAGGTACTAAAAAACCAGACCGAAAATTGTCAAAGGGTTGTTTAAAAAAAAAAATACACCACCCTCCCTGAGACACGTACACAAAAAGCAAAGTGAAACAAAAAGATTTACTTTAAGTATTTTGCCAATAAATTTAAATCACAGACAGTTGCCCAAGATGCGAAAAAAGGGTGGTTAAAAAAAGGAGAAGGATGAGGAGAAAAGGAACCCCAAGCGGCATTAAAAACAAACAAACGCACAGGATCTCCTCTGCGAGTCAAAGTACAAAATAAAAACAAACAATGGCTCAAAAGAAGGAAACTGGGCAAAGGAAAGCGCGTCAGAAGCCAAATAAAGCGTTAAAAGGATTTATGCGCAAGTTGAGTAGAGTTTATGCAAGAAGAGGGTCCTTCCTTAGTCTTCCTTTTTTTCACCCCATAAAAGTAGCTTACAGGTGGAATTATGCGCCTTTAAAAAGAGAATCCCACAGAATCACACAATTTATCACCGAATTTAAAGACTCTTTTTCACCATTTTCCTTGGCAAATTAAATTTATTCCGTATTCTCATAATTGTAAAACATGATTTACCATCTTTTTTAAGGGGGTGATTTTAAAACAGTTTTATTGCGAATTCTTCTGGCCAATATGTTTTTCGCAATTTTACACACAGCCCATGTTCGCATAATTTGCGCATATAAACAATAATCTTTTGCGAAAGCGTTGAACATAAATTGTTCATATCCTCTCCCAGTTTTCCTCCCCCTCTAATGGCAAACAGCATTTTTGTTGTTTTTTGCTGAAGATAACTTATAAATCATGTAATCAGAACAGCAAAAAAAATGGGAACAGCATGAAAAACTGAAATTGCTTTTTGCAGATGGAAAAGGGGGAAGAGGGGATCGGAAAAATTCCGGGGGAAAAGGGAGGATGTTCTCTGCTAACTGTGTGGAATTTCCTCTGCTGCCTTTCACAACTCTGTAATTTATTGTGCGTTATACAACTTTATGATTGCGTGGGCAGTGGGTGGCTTAAAAAAACTTTTACAGAATTGATTTGGATGGATAAGAGAATTAAAAAGTTTGTATCGATAGTTCTACGAATTATGACAAAATAGTTGTCAAGTGCTGGTTACCAAGAAAACTAATTATAAAAAATTATTTTTTTTAGTAAAATTATTATAAATAAAGGAAATGTTTATAACATCTATAATATTTTCTTTATTTTAACAATATTTCTAAGTTCATATTTTTGAAGCTAAACTTCTTTTTCATTTTTCCCACTTTAAAGGCTGATAAAATCGTTTAAAATTGTTTACCAACTCGGTAAATACCTGGCAAACTAAAAACATTCGTGTCATGACATGCCATAAACACTTTCCCCTGCCCCTAAATGCATTTCCCTTTCACAGGAATAGTTTAACGACTTTGTTCCACAATAATCCAAGGTAACCCACCGAAGGAATTCAATGTCAGAAGGGCATATAACTTGAAGGAAAAACAGAAACAGTGGAAAACACTCTTCTTCCATCGGCAGTGAAACAGTAATAATGGGCATTGAGTTTAAAACCCCGGGAAAGATATATGGAGCATGCACAATTTCCATTTGGTTATGAATAATTCCCTTGTTGCTGTGCACTTGCTTGTTAATATTTCCATTTCCGTTGTTTTATGGCCCGATTCCGAAAGGCCTAGACATTGGGAAGACAAAGGATATATATATATATATCTACAAGGAGGTGTAAAACGGGAGTACATTCGAGTTGAGTGCCCCGCTTTACAAGGACAATAACAAGGAGCAACAGCTTCAAGTGCACAGGAGCAACAAATGAAGCCATTACATTCACAGGCTTATCGGCAATGTCAACGAGTCTGCGAGGCTACCTCACTTTTTGCTGACAATCCCCCTCACAATCGCCACCCATTGTTTGCATAAAATTGCAATTTACAATTATGAGAAAAACAGTAGCGAGCAAAATGATGACAGAGGGCCTCGCTTATCGGGGGAACATTTTCGCTTAGATAAGCTCAAACGGCGAAATGGAACAGAAAAAACTTGTTTGCATTAGCTAAATGAGACAAAAATTTGATAAATTACTGAAGGGCAGAGGTACACTGGGAAAAATGATGAAGCATTAGCTATGGAAAATTTAATAAAATATTTTAAAAGCCATAGAGAATATTGGAATATAAAAAATAACTTTTTTCCGATATGAAAATAATTGATATTTAAGGTTTTTCTTGTATACAGAAACTATATGAAAAATAGATCATAAATTCTACTTTGTTTAGATTTTTCTTTGTGTAAAAATGTATGTTAAATCGAAGCAAGGGAATTCCCAGTTGCACCAAGGGAAAAAGGAAAAGCTGGGGACCGGGAAACTGTAACTTGCTTCCATAATTAGACACGCTGCTCACACAAGATGGAGGCAAATAAATTATTGCCAGTCAGTTTGGGGCTGCGAAAATCGGAGAGTGAGGCTCTTGGCATCTTATCATTAAATTAGTTTCGCTGGAGGAGGGCAGCTTAAATGAGAGATTATTGCACAAGCGGGGCGATAAATTACGCAAAGCCTTATGAATGAGCCTATTCGAGGCTTATGTTTATAGGAAAACTAAAACTATGTAATGGAATGAATTTTATTCCTCAATTTCTTAAAGAAAAAAATATTAATGATATTTGAAAACCCATGTTATAAGAAATATTTTATTATTTTAATTTTAGAAATTCCCTAAAATTCCTTTAAAAATGAGAGCAAGCTTGTATTCTTTACAAATTAATTTATTAGAGCTTAATAACCCTATTTTCTTAATACTAAATCCCAAGAAATCATATAACTCACCTCCATATCTGCAATTACTCTTGTCAGCGGGTATATTGCCATTCGGTTCGAGTCGGTCCAAGTATTCCTCCGAATTGTAGCCGTTGTATGGAACTTTGTTACCGTGATTGTGGTGCCCGCCATGTCCACCGCGATGGTGATGGTGGTGGTGATGATGGTGTGTCGACTCGTCGCCATCTTCGCGGGAAATTGCTGGAAACAAAGGAAAAGCCACAGTTTAGTTCGAGTTTGAGTTCGAGTTCTCTTCAGGTTCTTCTCTTAGTTCTCCCGGGAAAACGCTCCCCTAATTAAATTACAGGACCACGGCCATTGAGATGTCAATATCCATAAACGCTCAAGTGGCAGGAAAAGCCACTTCAGTTTTTCGGCCCCGCCCAACGAAACACTTCACTTTACAGTTTTGTACCCTTCGAGCCATTAGCTTTGACAGTTAACTATAGGTGAGAGGTGAGGAAAAAGGAGGAGGAGAGCAGAGTTTTCGGTTTTCGGAATGCCAATCAACGCCTACTGGACAGCCTCCCTCGTTTTTCGGGTCAATATGCCAAGCTCTTTGTGGTCTGTGGCTGTGAAGCCACAGGATTGTGGTCCTCTCTTCGTGACTCCTTGCCCTGAAAATGACATTTGCTTCACAATGTTTACATTTTCTTCCAATCAACTTGAAGCCCAAATGACAAATTTATAAAATTAACCTTTTGCACAAAGGGAAAATAACTAAAGTAGGAGCTGCTTTAATTTAAGAATTATTATTAAAACTTCTTTTTGAATTTGAAATGAAACTTAAACATTTTTTCTTTGCTACATTAACATTGAAAAATATTTAAATAATTTAAATAATCTTCTTATTTTTGACTCACGAAAAAATAACGAAAATAGGAGAAAATTAAATTTAAGAACAGTTTTTTTGCAAAGCTTTTTAATATGCCGTTTTATCATATTTTATTTAACATTTTTTTATTATTTCACTATTGTAAAATAATAATATAACACATACCCACATACATAATCCTATTAAAATACTTGTATTCTAAAAAAAAAATATTTTCTTTAGTAATTTCTGTGAAAAACCCTTTAAAACCGGCTTAAACCCAACACCAATAATAGTCACAGCTCATAAAAAGGAGAATGAGGATAAATGGTCAGGGTCTTTTTTTTTGGAGGGTGTTCAGGGTAAACATCGAGGGTATTTTGAATGTGCCGAATATGCAAATGAATCGACGACGACGAAGCTACTGGCAAACAAAAGGCCAAAAAATTGCCTAAGCTTTTGTACAAATTTATATGGCAGCTACGAAAAAGGAAAAAAAAGGACACGAAACGGGGTAAAATCAGGAAGGACACTGGAGAGGCGGTACGCGGTGCTTTTTGCCTTCCAATTTCTAAAACGGAAACACAAAAGGCAGAACCAGCAGAAGGGCCATGTTGGCCAGGTTTACCTGGTCTAAATGTATCCCCTTGACAGAAAAAAGACCAGAAAAAATGCAGAAGAAAACGCGAAACGAGTCAAACGGAAATTGGTTGGATATTAGCTTACCGCCAACACACACATGCAAATCCTTTTTTTTCGGGTGTCCTGGTGAGCCTGCAATTTGCTAACGATATGCATACAAGTGGGTGTGTCGCTTGAAAAAGGAGAGGATTTCCCTGGCCAAAAGTCAATAAATTCTAATCAAACAGAGTGAGCAGCGTACCAGCAGAAAAAAGCTTAGATTTCTCATCAAATTCTTTCAGATTTCTTTGACCATTTCTTCATGTACTTCGACTAATGGTCATCATCTGGCGGAAGGCAAAAATAAATTATGGCCAGCCATAAGCTGCCAGTCAGAGCAGCAAATATGTTTAATTAATAGCCAGGGCAAATATGCAGCCCAAGGGAGAGACTAAAACACCAGAGGAGTTCCACCCTTGTGGCCAAAAAGAGAATGATGTCACCCACCACAAATCACAAAATTACCGCAAATCGTCGCTACAAATAAGCAATTTATTTCGCAAGTCAACGGGGGAATGAGATTGGGGAGTACAGAAGTCCAGAATGCATTGCGAAATGCCCCCAAAAATCATCTTTTGAGGGGGGAAAAGAAAATCTCGTAAAGTTGTGCCAAAACACGCCGGAAAAGTGGCCAAAGTCTGAGTTGGAAACGCTGGAGCAGGGAAATGTAATCAATAAAATATGTTCAACATAAAGTACAAACCAAAGGGGAGTTGGCTGAGTTTTGGAAAAGCGGGGGAGATAACAGTGCAGGTCAAAATAATAGACATAAAAATATATTTTATGATTTTCCTATTATATTTAATATTGTATCGAAGAAATCCTTTGGACTTTAAAAAATTTTCTAAAGGTGTCAAAAAGTAGGCAACATTATATTTTTAGTCCAGAGACAAAGTTCTGTATTTTACTGCATACTTTTGGACACTTTTTTCGAGTGATTTCCAAACCTTAGCGCTTTTATTTAATTTAACTTATATTTTTTGCTATTACTTCATCCCCAGCTGTATGCACATTATGCAATCCGACCGCAAAAACCCAAAATGCCACACAGCATTACATCAACTCTGGTTATGTTCTTCGTTCCCCCAAATTTATGAACCACACACTCTTTTTGGTCGGATAGCCAGGCCAAAAATATGAAATCAACATTATGTAGCAGGCAAGTTGGCTGCGCTGCCAAAAGGAAATCCCCGTCTATCTCAACTTTAAAAAGTTCTCCATGCTTTAGAGACCCCGGGTGATTTAAACGCCAACACCCAAACAAATACCGCTGACGCATGAGTGACAGGACAAGGCGAGAACACAAAACTCGGACATTGGCAGCAGGACACCAGAAAAGCCAATTGAACAAAGCTCGCAAATTGCAGGCGAGGAGAAAGGGACGGGGACAACTAGAAGGATAGAGATAGCAGCAGCAACAGCAGCGGCCAGCCAAATTAAATCAAAGCAAAACCACAAAAGGAAAAAGGCCAGCAGAAACGAAGAAAAAGTGCGGAAAACTTCATCGAGTAAATGCAATAAATTTGCAAGGATCCTGAAGAGAAAGAGAGAGGAAGAGAGATGGGTGCATGTCAGAGCAGAACAAGGATATATGGTTAGAAAGAGAGGGCACGAACGAAAACCTATCAAGACTTGGGCACATGGAATTCGTTTCTACTTTTATCCCAAAGGACCTAACGGGTACTAAAACCTAAAAAGGCCCCCGGATAACTTCCGAAACTGAGAAAGTGTTGAGCTGGCAAAGGATTGGCAAACCTTAGATAACCATAAAACGGGTTCGAACTCAAAACGGCCAATGATTATGACGAACGAATGGGTAATCAAATGGTTAGGGCTTAAGCATTTCCTGGAATTTGATGCGATAAGTTTTGCACTATAGGATGGATGTGTATCTGTACACTTAAGAAAAATGTGGGAAGAATATTTTATTTACGTATTAACAAATTCAGTAACAAAATTTTTTTTTAATTTGAAGAAAAGCTCAGTTATATAATAAAATATTTAAATATTTTCAGTAAGTTGACAAGAACAAGAAAAATGCCTAAAATTTTAATGGTAATAAATTACTTTTAAATTAAGATTTCGTTTAAAAATTTGGATAATATGTAATTTAAAATTTAAATAGTCCACATTAAGGAAACAATTCATTAAATTCCAAGTTAATCGAAATATTAAGAATTATTTACATGAATTTATGAAAATAAATTATCATATCTTTCATTACTAAAGATTATATATTTCATAATTATAAATCAATGCCTAAAATATTCTGGTTTTTGCTACAAAAAAACATCTTTCATATATCCCCTTTATTAAATGCCCACTTAATTTACTTCATCTGTTCTCTTATTTTTTTCTGTGTGACTACAAAATCGCTTTTTCAGGATTAGAGCCCACTCAAACCGCCGCTGACCAGCACTAACTAACGCGTGGACAACGCAGACAATAGACGAAATCAGTAAATTATCCCTCAAATTGGCCACCGCAGTCGAAAGGAGCAGACAAAGCTTAAATCCAATTGAATCCGGAATTCGGAATCCAGAATCCGGAGCTGATGTGACACTTCAAATGCTGACAAAATACATCGCATTAACGAAGCTCTTCTCCTTTGGAAAAGGAAAATCGGGGAACAATGGAAACAGCGAGCAATGCAATTTGCCGAGTCAAATGAAATGTTAAATTTCAAGAGCGATTGCACTCTGTGTGTGTGACGACTGTGATGTGGTTGTGCAATTAAGGCTTTTTTGCCATTTAATCAATTTATCAATTAAGCAAAAAAAGAAGGAAAAGTAAGCCCGAGGACACGACATTTTCAGCTGCTGTTTCTCTACTTCATTTTTCATTTTCAGCTCGCAGCTTCTGCTTTAAAAGGCAATTTCATTAGCATTTCAAAGTGCCGCTTGTGGGGAGGACCCTCCTTTTTCCAACCATTTTGCCCAATGTGCCGGCGAACAGAGTCAATAATGTTGTTAATTGCCCTCCTCCAAGTGGGCGTGGCCCTTGTTGAACAATGCTGTTGCGCGTCGGCAATTAACTTTTGTAAATAATGCATAATTGTCGGGAGGAATGTGAAAAAAATAAAAACAGGGAAACAACGGATGGAAAAAATATAAAATAAAAATAAAAACAAGCGCAGCGTCCAATGAACTGTTTAAACTTTAAACTACTGCTTTCCAGGGGGCAAAAGGGCTGACGGCTGATCAGTCTGCCGAGTTCAATTGAATCAGTTGGCCAGACGGGTTGGTTAATTGTTTAAATGATTTGCATGTTCGAGAACAAAAGAAAGATGTTTACATGGCGGAATTCAAGTTGTCTATTTTTTAATGAACATAAAATGCTTTTAAAGTCTTTAAAAGGTTTAACATGTTTGGCTTGTAATACTTTAAACCATTTTATTTAATCAGAAATAAATGTAATTACTTAGTATTTGTAAAATAAAGCATGTTTATTTAATTTCTGAGCTAACATAATATTTTTTAATTTTTCCACTCCCTTAATTGCGGAGATATTAAAAAAAGAGTTGCAAAGGCAAACTTTTCGGGCCTGTAAAACTTTAAAACCGTTCTCAAACTGTATGCCATTTCAATTAATCCTCCATGTTCTCAATTTTATTTTAATTTTTTTCACCCAGCATAGTTTGCATGCTGATGAGCTGATGAGAAGTGCGAATGGAAAGGGGCATCCACGAGACAACGATGGCTGTGAACTTTTTAATTTAATTAATAGACGCGCTGCCGCACCAACAAAAACGACAAAGAACGAAAATGAGACAGACGCCCTGGAAAAACAACAATATTAACGAGAGGGCGAGGAAAGCAAAGGCAAAGGCATTGAATTACACAAAGTTCAGGGGGGACAGGAAAATCAGGGGGAGGGAGTTATCAACTTAGGTGGGCGGCAGGCGCACACAGGTTGCCATGCGAACGCACTTAAAACTTATTATTAATTAAAAATAATTTTTGCAGCCGAGGCGTGTGGTAATTTATGGATTCGAAGGATTTAAGGAGCTCAGTTTTCGGCGGCGCACCGCAGAAATGTCAACCACTCAACCATTGCAGGTGTGGTTACACGCTAAGAAATTATTAACTATTATTAAATATTTAAAATTGACACAAAACAAGTATCAAAAATATTAAAAATTGACTTTTTGTAAAATGTATCAATAAAAAAATAGTTTATGATAAACATAGCTCTGCAAATACTTGAATTTATCTTCAGAAATTATTGTTTTATTATTCATTTTGTATGTTATGATCTAAAAATAGTATTGTAATATTTATTTAACTTTAAAGGATCTTAACTACCAGCCATTTTGTAAAATCCCATTAAATATATATTTTCCCCTGTGCCTCCATAGTTGTTGCTCCTTTTCCCACAATTTTCTTCACTACACAATTAACTTTAATGACTGTAAAAAGAGCCATGTACCGAGGCACTTAAGTGGAGAATTTTCGGGTGAGGTGCCACAGACGGCAGACAGTTGAAATTGTAAAATTGTTTGTGGCATTAAGTGCGGTTAAGTGGTTTTCCCAAGGTGTCCTGTCGCCTCCGTTTCAAGTTGATTCTTTTTGACAGAAATTGAAAATTACAACATGCTTCTATCGTCGGTTTCTATTCGCACATCAAAGTGAGTTGAGCTCAAGTCAGTTGCCAGAAACCGATTTATGCTTTTGTCAGCTGAATTTGAATTCGAGCTCAGTTGGCGAAGCCCCGAGGCTCCCGAAAAAAGAAAAGGTGAGCAAAAGAAATCAACGGCGACGACTTGTAAATCTTGGCCAAACAAGTTAACACTTCTCCGGGACATTTTTGCAGGGAAAAGGAGTGAGGGTAATACGGAGTTAGACAGCCAGACAATCAGACAGGCCTGCCGGCGATATAAGGAGGATTTACCAGCAGGGAGGCTTTGGATTTGGCGACACAACAACTAGCAGAAGGTTCAAATACCCGACATCGAAAAGGCGCAAAATATATGTTACTTAGGTTGGTCCGTGTTGAACTCCTGTAAATACCCTACAAAAATTTGAGGATTACAGGTTATATGTAGTCAAAAGAAAAGTCCAAAGAAACCTCAAAGAAATATTGACAAATTACAAAGAAGAAATATGAAAAATATCTTGTAATTATTTATTTTCCATTGTTATTCACTTTAGTTTTCTATAGAAAAATTAAAATATTTGTATTTATTTGAAATATTTTATTTACATTTATTTGAAATATTTTATTCATATTTATTTGAAATATTTTATTTATATTTATTTTAAACATTTTACATATCTAACGTGCTTAGAAGCATTAAATTTTGTATGTGCATATCCAAACTGTATTTTAGGGTCAAGGAATCGGTAAAATTGTTTTAAACCGTTCCATTATACAATTATTAACTTTAATAAATAAAAAATAAATAAATAAATTAATAACTAAGTTATATGGGGATGACTTTTGGACATGGTATGAGGTATACTAATATGTAAATTAAACCCAGGGTATAAATTGTCCCTTTAAAAACTTCTGATATCAAACAAAAACACCTCTTAACGAGGTAAAAAAATATGATGACGCACCTTCAACATACAAAAGATCTGATATCATATTTTGTGACGAAAAATAATTTTACATTCGAAAATATAAAACACTTTCTAAAATTTACTTTTTCGGCACGCTACAATAGAAAATGTTCGTGTGGGTAAAATCTTATAAATTTGTCTGAAGCGGGCCGAATGAGTAAATTTTAGAAAGTGTTTTTATATTTTCGAATGTAAAATTATTTTTCGTCACAAAATATGATATCAGATCTTTTGTATGTTGAAGGTGCGGTCGTCACTATTTTTTTACCTCGTTAAGAGGTGTTTTTGTTTGATATATGTTACATAGGTTGGTTGCTGTGAAACTGCTGTAAATACCCTATAAAAATTTGAGGATTACAGGTTATAGGAAACAGAAAAGGAAAGCTTAAAGAAATCTCAAAGAAAAATTGACAAATAAAACAAAATATATGTGAAAAATATGATAGATATGTTTTCCATTATGGTTTTCTATAAAAAATTAAAATAAAAATATTTATTTTATTTTTATTTATTTTAAATATTTTATATAGAATTATTTTAAAAAGTTTTTTTTTAGTATTTGATGTATAATTATTTTAAATATTTTTCTTATTTTTATTTAAACCTTTTGAAAGGGCAATCATTCTTCGACTTTTAGAAAACCTTGAGCACTTCGGAGAACTTTATCCAATTCCTGTCAATTGAACACGCAACATTTGGGGTCTGAAAAGGATATCCATTGGCAAATAAAATATTTAAGCCAAACATTGCGCCAGGACATGGCCAAATTGAAGGCTCAATAAGGCCAACTTTTCTACACTTGCCAACTCCATGTTTTCTCGAAAAGGAAATTTTCCCATCTTCTTCCTTGCCACTAAACCGTTTTGCGAAAATTGTCAGAGGCCTTGTGGCAAACTTATCCTTTGCCATAACAAATAAGAAAAAAAAAACGAAGAGCCAAGCCTTTTTGACAAAAATCAATAAATATTTGAGGAGCCGGAAGGCAGAGAACAATCCTCGAGATTGCATTTAATTTAAAACTCATAAATACGAAATGCGCTCTCGCTGGCTTGAGATAATCATAATAAAACTGTGAATAAATTGCAAAAGAGATTGCTTTGCAGCGCAAAAAAATAAAAACAATTTGTCTGAGCTTCTCCGGCTGCCAAAAAATCAAAGATGAAATGTTATGGAAAATTATTGAAAATTTCCCAAGTGTAATTGAGTGTTAAATGCGACTCATCGTTCGTGTTCAAGTCATCAAAATGTCAGCAGGAAATAATTAAGAAAATATTTAGCCAGTTTTATTCGAGGCAAATTGAAATTGTTCACAAAACTTGAATTGAGCAGTGTAAAAGCGGAGGGGTAAAAGCCAAGGAAAATTGTTCTGCAGACACAATTGCCGCTCTACTTGAGACACTATTCCCTGAATACTCCCGATGCTGGATGGGAATTATAATAGCTCCCTTTCACTGTCTGTTAACTTGGCAGATGAGCATGCTGCTCTAGGATTTCATTTGTTGAAGCCTTCAACTTGTACTTCAACTTCAACTTGACTCGAAGTTTTCGTCTACTTACGCATATTTTAAATGCACAAAATATGCTTGGAAAAGGGTTGAGAAAGGGTAAGGGCTTTTCCCCTTGGCAAACATTTTTGCAGCAATTTAATTTGCTCCTTTGCATAACAATCAGCGGGGAGCATTTCTAGCTGGGATAATCAACGTTTTCACTCATTATCATTATCAAGTCGCTGACTTTTCTCAGTCTGCCATCTCCTTCTCTTTATAGATATATATAGTATATTTTCCGATCTGTATCTACGCGCCTCGAAGTGGCCTCTAGGGTCTTCAGCTAATGGCCCGCGGCGCCGGAAGTTTTTTTGTGTAGACTCCGAACTTCGCATTTACCCAGACTCCACTATTTCCGAGTCCATGGTGCACTTGACTTCACAAAATGTAAGGCAACTCTTTCAAGGCACCAAGAAAAATTTGGGTAATAATCTAATAACAATAGAAAAACAATTATATCTAGGTGTAATAAAAGAATTAATTTACTATACACATTTTTATAAAAGTATTTATATCTATAAAAATATAAAATTAAATAAACGTATTTTGTTAGGCGTCTAAAAGTATGCAACAATATATTTTTAGCCCAAAAGTGATATTCATTTACACAGAAAGACGGCTGTGTATTATTCACTGCATACTTTTAGACACAAACATATTTTGAGATTTCCAGCATTTTCTGTAGCAAATCTAGTTTTTAGATTCAATAATTAAACAATAAATAATTTATTTTACTGATATTTTTCCCTGTGCATTTATTTCTACTTCCCCGCGCTCTTTATCATTTTGGTTGAAGTTTGTAAATATGAAGTCTGATAAGTGGGCGGCTCGGGAGGAGGGCGGGGAGTGTCTAAGTGTTTGGCCTGGTTTAGGGGGAAACTTGGCAGCCTGAAAGGGAAAAGTAGAAAAATCTGGGGAAAGGGTATCCACCACTTGACTTGGCGCAGACGGCAAACGTCGCCGAAAAAGTTCCTCTAGGTGCAGATTCTTTATGAGATTACTTGCCTTTCCGAAAAGATATGAGATGGCAGATTCTCGCCCCATAAAAAAGTGCATTTATTTAGGGGGAGGTTGGTGTGCCCAATTCTGAACTCCAAATAATAATTTCAATGAATGAAAATGGCTGAACATTCCACGAAATCCATGAATCATTAAAAGGAATTTATCTAATTAAGTTTTGGGCTTCTTGTTCTGTCTTTGAAATGCGTGTTTTTTTTTTGTTTTGCACTCGATTTCAGCCCACTGTTCTTGAGTTTCCTTGCCACCCAGTCACGCACTCACCCACACCAAGGTTTTTTTTCGCCAAACAACTTTAGCAGAATGCTTTTGTTTATGTTCTCTTAAAATGGCAATCGCTGACTCCTCTGGCTTTCCTTTGTGTCTTTTTTTTATTTTAGGTTGCCACAAATGTCGTTACGTGCACAAGTTGCGCTTTTAAAATAATTACAAAAGGAGACAAGCTGAGAGTGCAGTCTGCTCTCCCTCAGCAGAAGCGGGGAAAAAAATGAAAATATGGTCAAAGTTTCCAAACAGCAAAAATGATGGGAAAAAAGTGTAGCAAGCTTTTGTGGGGAAGGCTAAAAGTTTGAGAGCCACTGAATGAGCAGCTGTTACACAAGAAAATGCCTGAAAAGACAGTATGGTCTATATCTATATAGATTGCATAACGACATCAGTTACCGGTTGACTCAAAATAGAAAAAAGAAACCAAACCAAGTTAGGCCAAGTGTTGCTAATGCGAAAAGGGCGGAGATAGAGGCTTTCGGATTCAGCGTCTTGGAAAATATACTGCCAGTACTTCCTACCACATGTCAATAACTTCATAGCCGAAAAAAGAAAAAAATAATATATATATATATTGCATAAGAAAAATACGCAGCAACAGCTACAAAATAAGAACAACCATGGGGCTTAGACAAAATATATTATGCACAGACGATAAAACGTTTTGTGTTCGTGGGGCAAAAAAAAAAAGAGGAAAAAATGGGACAACAAGAAATGCAGGAAACAGTAGACAATGCAAAGCCTGAAGCGACGGGGCACTGAGGTGTTAATACTTTGGGTTTGGGGTGGCTATACCTAAAAAGCGGAGGAAAATGGGAATAGGTTTGCCCGCATTAAAATGCCGCCAACGCAGGTTGACACTATTTCTTCAGGAAAGAACCGAAAGTACTGGGAGTTCGGGATTTCAGGCAGCTGGTTTATGCATAGAGAAAACAATGTTAGAATTTCTAAGTTAATTAAGACGATTTTTAAGTTTCATTTTCTAAAGTTTTTATAAAAAAATATTAAAAAACTCTAAAGATTTAAAAACACTTAAAATCAGCCCAAAAGTATTCAGCACAATTTCTACTTTAAGTTAAGCCCGTTATAAAGTCCTTTGATATGAAAATATAATATTTTAAGAATTAACAATATATAATACTGCATTTAATTTGCCAAAATAAATAATTTGTCAATTTTCTACATTACAATTTAAATAGCAGGTTATCTCAGGATCTGAAAATGTTTATCTGAACTTTGTGAAGGACAATCCTAAGTTTTTCTCTTCGTGTTCACAGGTTTGGACAACTTTCAGCCGCGTCATCAGGCAAACATTAAGCCAGCAGCCGCCTGAAACTGAACTGAGAACCGAGGCTGCCTTTTGTGGGGGCGTTAATGGGTTAAAAGTGCGCTTAGAGCGTGTATAGATTTTATAATGTGTTTGCTCTGGGTCTCATATCCCCCTTTCCACCCTTTTAGCCCCACCCTTGCATCTTGCATGAGTTGCAGTTTTTTTTTCTTCCACCAGCCAAAAGAAAGGAAAAAGAGGACGACACCTGCAAGCGGCATTTTTCTCACTCGTCCTTTGCCATTTTCACTTCCGCTTTTGCTGAGCCGGCAAACTTTTCCCCAAGTGTACGTGTGTGTGCGTAAGTGTCGTGTGCGTACGTATGTGTGGGTGGGTTGATTACAAAATACAGTTTAATGTTGATTACACATGCAAGGAGCGCAGCCTGCAGGCCAAGGAAAAGGAATTCGAATGCACTCAGAAAAATATTATTATTTGTATTATTTAAAAAAAAAAGATTAGAGAACTCTTAAAAATATTTTTTATATTATTATGTTGTTAAAAAAAATGTATTAATATTTTTGGTAAAAATTTCTATCATTGATTTCCGTTTTAAAATATTTTTTCTCTGTAAATACAGGCTGTGGCCGATGGTGACTTGGCTTATGCCGTAACAAAAGGCTTCTTCCGCCAGTGACTATCCATCTCTATATCCCTATCTCCTTCCGGCAAAAGTCTTGCCGTTTCTTTCTCTGCAGCTCGGTTGCTCTTAAGCCTCATTACTCATACAATGTTGACACTAAACTAGTTGTCTGGCATGCATGCATTAATATAAAAGTGTGAAAAATGTCTGTTCTTTCTTGAAATTGCTTTGGAAATGATAGCAAACGGCTTGTGAACTTGCTTTAAGAAAATTCCGGGAAATGTTAAGGTACGAAAGCAACTTAAGAAAAGACACCGATTTTTTTAAACACAGTCAACAGTTTAACATTCATTGACCAATCAAGCGCCTCTCTCTCCAAAAACCGTACAAAACAATCACGCAATCAACTTAAGTATGCAAATTATAATAAATTTGTTTTGTTTATGAACTGCTAATGATTTGGTTACGATTTTTATGTGTTTTGTTTTCTGTGTTTCCGAGCTTTTTTTGCGTGTGCAGGAAATGAGGAAAACTGTCGCAAATTTGATTTACAACACCCCGGCGAAAGAGGGAAAATAAAAAAGTAAAATGTGTTGCAGCGAAATTTCCATGTCACCCACAGAGAGTCTGGAAAGACTTGACAATTGTCATGACAGACTATTCATTATTCAACAATGCGCGGCGAACGTGATGTAGCATTCAAAAGCGAAATGATGGCGATAATGATAATGATGATGCTGCTGAACGAGCGAGAGTTGCAAATTTGATAATCACAAAATTATATTAAATTTAATGCGATTTGGCTAAGTTTTAACTTTAGCACACATTTGCTGAGGGCACGGGCACACACGTGAACAAAGTGTTGATGGCTGCGTGAAAAAGTGAATGTTAGCCATGAATTGGAGTTTTAACACAGTAAGCTTACTTTGCTCACGAAGGTGTTAAATGGAAATCCTATACCATTTTCTTTGTCATGCAATGTGAATGGTGGTTTTAATCGGTGCAGAGATATTGTTTTACTACAGGTATATCAAATTAAATAATTGGAAAGTAGTAGTTATGCATTTTAAAGGATTATATAAAAGCTTTAAATATTTAAGAAATATTTTGGAAATTCTTTTTCATTGAGAGTAAATACTTCAATGCTTTAAATATTTTTCAAACATTTTCTACAACTTTTTTCTGGGGGAGGATTGTACTTTTTCTCTCTCCTCCCCATTAATGTCAAAATTTCCCCTATTCATTAGCCAACAAAAGCCCATAAAAAAGAGGCAAAAATCTGTGTTCGTATCTGTTCCTGAAACTTTCCCCCATCACCTGGAACATGTCAATCTCAAAGGACCGCCCAGGAAGCAAACGAAAAAGAAATTGAATTTCCAATCTTTCCTTTCCCACCTACAAACCAAGAAGCAGAGCGAACATTTTTGGATAAATGAATTTAAAACTTTCGACAGCTTTAATGAAAATAAATATTAATTTGTTTTTCGGGAAGCCTTTTAACCCGGGGATTAGATTGTCGGGATTTCTCAGGAAGCTGCAAGTTTCGACAACTTTAATTGGTTTAAAATTAGAAAGCGGAAAAAAGTAAAGAAAGAAAATGCAAATGGAAATGGGAAAAAGTGTGAAACAAAATACGTGGCAGCAATATTTTGTGACAATTTCGGGAGGAGGTGGAAAAACACACCCCGAATTCACATCAATGGCTGTGGCTGTCATTGGCAACCCGGCAATTTTCTATATAAATCATAAGCGAAAAAAACAGGGCAAATAAAAAGGAAAACAAGGCTGGTCGAGAGAGCTCGCTTATCGAGTATTTAACTTTGGTTTGGGGGCTTTGGTTGTTTTTTGAAGAGGCTCAACGCGGGCTTTCGTTGGGGAAATCCACCTTTTTAGCTGGTCAAACAATTGTGTGCCTACCGCAAACTGCAGAGGGTTCTCGCTTATATCGATTGCAGGGGTCCTAAAGCCCCATCCCCTTCCCACAACTTTGCCCATTCGCATATTATGCAAAACCACCCCCAACAACAAACGGGCAGCCTGCCTGGCTGATAAGCAACATGGCAACAAAATGTAGAATGTTGCAAATGCCAACGTGTGGCAGCTTGTGATAGCAGCGTAGAAAACTCCCAAAAAGGGGGTTGCTATTTTGTACACTTGGGAAAATTAAATGGTAAATATAAAAAATAATAGATAAATCAAATAAAATATTTTAAAAATGTTTACGATTTTTCGATGTTAATATTTATTTTTTATAAGTTTTGGAAATTAAAAATTTCTAGAGATTTTAAAAATTATAAAGCTTGTATTATCTCATAATCATTTTATATTTTAAAAAAATTTTAGGTCTGTAGAATATTTGTTTTTATATTTTTAAGAATCAAATTACTTTAAAAAATAAGTTTTCATATAACAACATTTTTTTATAAACATTTTATAATTTTAAATAATTTTTTAAATTAATCAACTTTAATTTTTTCTTTCTCTGCATTTTGTTATGCCCATTTTGAGTGATGTACGAGTAGGGTGGGTGGCTTGGGTGGGTGGTGAGTGGTTGAGGTGGTGGTTTCAGGTTTTCGGTGGCCATGCAAATCCGTCACGGTGCGTCCGCCACTGGTCCAAAATGAACCCCCGAAAACTGCTACTACGACCATCCGAAAAATACAGGAGGCGACGACAACTGCCGGCAAACACAAGTGTGAGCAATATTTTCGCAGCGACTGTGCGAATGTTAACCCATGAACCGTGGACTGGGATAAAAAGCCCAGCTCGGCACGTGTCTGCACTTTGAGCTCAAACGAAGCAGCAGCCAACTCCATTAGCGGAGTTCAGGGGCGCCGAGGATTAAGGGGGGTAGAAAATCCCATCACCTGGGGCCACCGAAAAAAAAATGAATCGAAGAGAGCCCCTCTGGTTATCGAGGGAGTCCTTGTTGCACGATTGCCGCTGCTGCCTTTGCCATTTTATTTTTCGCTCAGTTCCTTTATTTTTTCCAAGCTGTTTGTTACCTACTGCACTTCAAATGCAGTCAGCCATAAACTGGATTTTGAAGAATGATATGGGAAGGAATGCCCTAAGGTTAACCCTTAAAGGTGAGGGAACTTTAAAATGTTTACAACAATGTTTTTAATAGGAAAATGGATTTTCTATTATTATTTAAGGCTATGTTTATATTTCCATATAGAAAACTGTAAAATATTTGCATTCTTCCCGATTAAATCATTTAAAGATTTTTGCATATATTTGTTCTTTTCATTTGCTGCTTTTAAAGTCTACCCTTATTAAATCCTTAAGGCTTTTACGACCTTTAACTATTTATTCCGTTTCTTTTTTCCGGTTGTTTTAGCAGCTTAAATGCCTTATCCATCGATTCTCAATTTAGAAGATATTTCCTTTGGCATTTTCTCATTTTCAGCTTTGCTGCCCTGATTTCTTGGCTTTTTCCCGCCCGCCGAAACAAAAAAACCCCCCAACTTGTGCTCACGTCTTGGTTCATTATTTTTTATAGCCCAGGCCATTATCTATTTACATATGTCTAGGCTATATGCCGTCTCCTTCGCAGCTTTTCTTTTATTAGATTTCGCATTTCCATTTTATTGGTAATTCACGTGCAGTGGCTGTCAAACTGTAAATTCGCATTTAACGCCGGGGATATTCACACTTTCGTAGTTTGTGTATTAAACATCCTTCAGTGGATGCCACTCGTGGCAAACAATTTAGCTTGCATTTGGCCCCCTGCCCTGCCCTTTCAGCAAACTCCCTGGCTCTCAAACAGATTTACATGCGATTTGCATAAATTGAGTGCTTCCCTTTGAGGCCGCCGCTGATGATGACGATGCGGATGTTGTCGTCCCAGCTCTTTGGAGTTGGAGTTGCTCATGTCCCGGTCCCTGAGGCCACTTCCTCGGATCTACATCTCCATCTCCGCTTAAAGAACTCAGACTCCTGATATCCGTCTCCCTTTTTCAAATGAATTTAAATCTCTGACAAAGAAATGGGCTGACGTTTTGCAAAAGTTAATGTTTCAATTATTCTATAAATTCAAAGGCAAAGAAGTGCACTGGGAAAAATAAATAGAAGATAAAATGAGTCAAATAGAAAAAGGACTTTATGGTAGCAATGATAGCATATATTGTTTATTAATCGAACTAAAATCAAACTTCATTATTTAAAATCATTTTTTAAGGGTAAGACAAATTTTATAAAAAATTTTGCATTCGCTAGCTTAGATTTTTGAGAAGCGCAGAGAGAGGTAAGTTTACCACACATATATCTATTTTTATTTAAGTTATATTAATCCATGTAATTTCTTGCCCAGTTTTTTTTCTGGTCAAGCAATTAGTTATGAACCCTTTTAACATTTTCAAAATCACCCCTATTGATTTCCGCCCGCTGGGAATTACTTTGATTGGAATTCTTCTTGATTTTCGGTCACATTTTGTGGGGTCATTGAAGGGTTAAGCGCTTCATTTTTTGCATTGAATTTTCCGGTGGCCTGAGAGTGAACAATTTGATTTGACATAATTGGGGTAAAGTCAACCGGAAACGATTATTGTGTGCATGTGAGTTTGTTTGGGGTGGGGAGGGCGGAAAAATAGGAGGAGGTGTGGAAAGTGGGCGTGTGCACAAGCAAAGTAATTCAATTTCCCGGCTTACAGCACTCTTTTTTTAATACTTTTTTTGGCTGCTGGTCAACGGAAAAGAGAAGGGTTTGCTTTGGCTGTCCATGTGTAGCCCATTTTTTGTGAATTTTCCCTGCTGTCGCATTGCGTCAGCGAATATGAAGGGGTGGCTGCCAGCCCACTTAACACCCTCTTTTCACCCACTCACCTTCGCTGCCACCCCACACTTAACCCACCCAGGCAGTTAGTTTAAACTTGTTTGCTTCAACTTTGTTATTTTTTTCCCGTTTCTAGCTGGCCTTTGCATTAAAAATGCATGCGGAAGTCGTTTGACAAAAGTTTTCCACTGCCAGAGAGACAAAAGGGAGGGGGTTTTTGAGACACCTTGAAGGCCAAAGGCAAAGGCAAAGTTGCCCTCAAGCAAAGTTGACAGTTACATGCGGGTTAGACAAGAGATTCTCCCAGAGATTCGCTTTAAAATGCAAAGAGTAAAGGGCAAAGGGCAAAGCTAAGGGTTTCTCAGGCGATCGATAATTTCCAGCAATTCAATTATGGGTTTCCAGGACACAACCCACATGCCACAACAAATCGAAATTCCCACGCTCATTGAAATGAAACTTCAAGGCGAGGAAAATATTATCAAAATGACAGTGAAAAACATCCGAGTTATGTCATACAAATGAACAAAATGATAAAGGAAATTCACTAAGGAAAATTCGTTGGCAAAATGTCAGGCAAAAATGTTGACATTGTTTGGCTTAAGATACAAAACACACGGACTGCAGAAAAAATAAGAAAAAAACAGGCATTGTTGGGCGAAGAAGTTGACAAATCAAGTTTTCCTCCTTCGTATTTTTCTTGTGCATAACGAGCTCAGAAAAATGTGTGTGCTTTTGTGTGTGTTTGGATAGCAGCAGCGAACGAAATGAAAAGATGAAAAGCAAACGAAAAAGAAAATTATGAAAATGCACAAGATTCACAAGATGCAGTGCTCTAATGAAAAGGCTTAAAGGCAAGCCAACTTGTCAAGTGGAAATAAAGGGGAAACTCTATTTGTTTAGTGAAAAATATGATACGAATTTGCAAAGCAAAAATCACAAAAGCTTAAGCTTTAAATCTTTCTATTTAAATTCTATTAAATTTCTATTTAAATATGATGTATAGAAAAGAATTTATGAGGTCAAAATATTGACTTCAAAAGGTCAAGAATAAGTAAACAAATATCTAGTCTTTTAGCTATTTTAATTCACTAAAATTTCTTTCAAGTTAAGTAAGCTAATCCAGTTAAATAAACTTAAACCTACGACTTAGGAACTTAAAGTCTCATCCGCAATCCATTAGAGCCAGTCAAAGTGCCATAAATAATGCCCTGACAATGCATCTCACATAGAACAGACACAAATACAAATCGCCAGGGGCGAAGGGGAAGAAGGGGAAAGGAATTCTAGTTGCTAGCAAAGAGCACATGCTCACTGCACACCCATCCAGGCTTTTATTCAAATTGTCAACTCGAAAATGGCCTGCAAAAAAAAAAAAAAAATAAACAAAAAAATAGGAAAAAACTAGAAATCAGCACGCCAGAAAAGAACAGAAACTGAACAGATCCAACTGTAAAGTTCAACTGAGCGTATGTGCAATGTTTGCGAATGACAATTTACGAGTGGCCAGGAAAGGACGAAAGGCAGGACTCACTTGCTGCGGCACTTCTCCGCTAATTGCCAGCAAAACAAGCTCTCAAATCAACTTTAAACACTTGGAGAAAAGTAATTTAATTTACCAAATGTGTAAAAATTACGAGGAAATATAGGAAAATTCGATTTATAATTTTTCAAGTTGATTAAAAGTTTAAAAATTTATAAATATTTAATTTTTGAAGTTTAGCCTTTTAATAATCAAATAAATAATTCTAATTTAAATAATACATATTTTTTAAAGTCTACAAATTTTTTTAAAATTTTTTTAAGATAATTAATTTATTTTATTATTTTTTCCTCTGTGGACACTACATATTTTACTACCAAATAGAAACTAAGCTCACACTCTTGATAATTTTTAAGTGATTTTTGCCTAAGCGCCCAAACTGTTTTTTTTTACATTTTATTATTATTAATGGCTTGGCAAACGAAGCCAGCCAGCCAGAGCTATGACTCATATGCTAATTTCAGCCACAACAAATGTTTGTGTCCCAACTTTGCACACCTCCAATTTAACCCACCGACAACACCTGTCCTCTTCCGATGACATTGAACGATATGCCGCCTCTTTTTGCAGGTGAAGGAAACAAGATGTTGGCCCACTGGCTGGAAACCTCTCAACTCTCCCCTTTTGACCAACTTTGATTGATGGCTATAACAACTTTTCTCTTTGGTTTGTCTGGTTCTTTTGTTTTACGCTTTTCTTTTTTTTCTTTTTTGTGGTATCACTCAAGGACATTCGAGAATAGCCGGCGAAACACCGAAAAGCTTTCAGTCAAATGAGTTACGACACACGAGGAAATACCGAAACACGGAAAAATGGAAAAGTAATCTATTTGAGGTGAGAAAGTTCGGCAATCTGGGCAAATCAGAGTTGGGATTTCAAAGAAGAGGAAGCCAATAAAATATTTAATATATGATCTCCTTTCTAAGAATTTCAATTACAAACTTTAGAAGCATCTAAATTTCCACTTGACAACTAGATAGAGGCCAAAGTTCTAGAATTATTTATCATTTGGGCAGTAACTATTTCCGCAGAAAACTTGAGTTTTTAATAAGCCCGAAAGTTTACAGAACTTTTTTTCAAGTAATTTCCAAATTTACGACGAAACCTAAAACAAAACCTTAAAAAAATAAGCACAAAAAAAGAAGGGAAGTAATCCAAAAGGAGCACACACAAGTAAAATAAAAAGCAAAAACTTGTTTATGACTTGCAAATTTCCTGTAAAAGCCAAAACAAGTGCAGCACAAAAAAAAGTAAAATAAAATTGGTACTAGAAATGAGGAAACTTGTCCAAGAAGCAAATCAACTTTTCCTGAACTGGGGAATGGATGGATGCGGAAAACGAGAAGCCGGAGGAGAATGAATGACAAACGAACTAGAAATCCCCGCACTTGGGTAAATAACTAAGACGGAAGTGTAGCCATTCGACCGGAGGCCAAAAGGCAGGACGAGATGCGATGCGATGAGGTGGGTAAATGAACTTTAAAATGGATATCCCCGAGGTGGAAAGCAGAGCCGGGAACTCGCAACTAATGTAATCAAATCAAAATGAAACGCCAGCCAAGCAACTAACCAAAGGCAAATTGCCAGCCAGAGATGAGCGAGTTAGGAAAGAGTTTGCCAAAGATATCAAAAAGATTTTAGATCAAGTTTTCAAGTTATTTTAAAGGCACTAAACGATATGACTAATTTAAAATGACATTAACTAATTTTGCAAAAATGTATTTAGCTAAGCATAGCTATTTGAGAAGCGCAGAGAGAGGTCCTTTTCCCCTGCTGCTATATAATTTAAATGCATTTTTTGCAAGAATGTACTTAGCTTAGTAAAGCTATTTGAGAAGCGCAGAGAGAGGTCCTTTTCCCTGCAACTATATAAAATGGCATTTTATTTAAATTCTCTATACAAGTTATCAATCAATTAAATCCCATTAAAAGGCACATAAAAATCTAAGAACTAATAAAAAATATAACCTCATCATATTGTGCCCATAAACCAATTTCATACTTCTTTACCTATAACAAATTAAATTGAAAATGTAATTCCCATATCGCTGGCCACCATCTCTGGCGACCGGAGAGCATTGGACTCGAGGCAATCGGAAGATGGCGAAAGGAAATATTGTCATTGAAATGCAAGTCCTGTGCCGCCGCTTCTCCACCTGGACAAATGCAAATTGAGCGGCTGCCGGGAGATGGAGAAGGAGATGCAGAGACAACAATAATAATAATAATAAAGATAAGAATAATAATTTGCAACAAAAGTCAGTCAAGTGCTTGGCGGTCGAGAGTTGGTTAACCGCAGAAGAGAGTTTTTGCCCCTTGTTGTGCCATTGTCAATATTTGCCACCGCCGTCTGGTTTGTCATCATCATCATCGAAGTGATGACTTCTCCTCCTCCTGCGCCCCATCTTCATCGATTTGCAGACGACACAGAAATCTCAGGGCGAAGACAAATTCTTTTTCTGTATTTTGCTGTTGGGGATTCAACTGCGAGGCCTCAATCTTTTGATCACCAACGCAGTGCACTTCATTTGCATGCAATCATTTGTTTATTTACTTGTAAATATACTCTGAGAGTTCCTGGCTAATGGAAACGATAACTTTTTCCCAGAACACTCTTGCAAGTTGCTAATTGAAGTAGTTGCCTCGGAGGAAGTTGAGTCATGGTTGGGCTCAGGTTTACTAATTGAAATGCACTATGGCTTCCTTTGCAGAAATGTACTTCGTTTGGCTTGACTGTTTGAGAAGCGCGGAGAGAGGTCCTCCTACTAACAAATGCGTAATAAAGTACCTTAAATTATTGAGAAGCGCAGAGAAAGGTCCTTTTTTGATTCATACTATACAAATGGGTAGTAAATTTAAATCAACATTTCTTCTAACTTTCCTTTCTGGTTAGAAAATAACTGGCCCATGGTCAGGGTAAAAGTAAAAAACAAAGTAATGGAAAATAATTTTCAATTTGCCTGGGTCTCCCCCGTCTTTCTAACAATTTATCGGAATATGTTTCTCGGCCTTTCCTGTGCTGTTTCTGTTTTCCCCCACTCAAGATTTATATGTACAACGGTAATTGTAGACGCTTGGTATGCGCCGCTCGTGGTTTATTATTACCCCCCACTCTCGACTTTTTCAAGCTGCTTTTTACCCACTCCAAGTGTATGTTTTGCTCTTCTTGAGCCAGGCAGCCAGGCAGCCAGCCAAGCAAACATTTCCACCAGAGGAAACACACAATAATATGTGAAAAAGGAACAAGTATTTTATATATAAATGAAAATAAAAGAAAAATGCTGGCCAGACCCTAACAAGCGAGACAATAGCCAAAAGCTGTAAATTGTGGGCGGGGCTGAGCGGCAGACCAAACAACAAACTGGAACAATGAACAGCGTACGGCTGTCTAGAGGAATGTCTACTGCGTTTTGGATCAGTTTCAGCCAAACTGTAATTAAAACTGTGCCTACGAAACTGTGCAGCCCCAAAGAGTCAAGAGTGTCAAGTGCAAAGATATGGAAAGCCATTTCCAAGGCGACGAAGCTCGGGCAGAAAACTCAGGCTAAGAAGGAAATCATTTTACGGCCGCATGACAGACAATAAACGAAAACAGGAAAACCAGGGGGCGGCATTTGGGTTTGGGTTGAAGGCTGATGGAAGGAAGAGTACAAGGAAGCCATTACCTCGATGCAGGTGCCACATTTGTTGTGAACACACATGCTCAGAGTCAACACCTTGAACCAGTTTAAGTGAAAAGAAAGGAGAAATTATGGCAGAGTGGGAGGCGGAGAGGGAAAACTCAAAATAATGAAGTGCGAGGGCGCCGACACTGACATTTTCCTGAAGCCCGAAGACCGGGAAAGCCCCTTGATGACGAGGAGGCGACCTGCCCCGTAAGCAAAAGTCATTAGCGAAGCACATGACACGGCCAGAAGAGCACAGTGCTTTTAAGGGTAAGAAACATTAATGGTAACATTAAAATAGTAAAATATATAAAATGAATCTTACTTTCATTATTATTTAAGTTTTTAATAATTTAAATATGTAAAACGAATTAAAGAATGAGTCATAAGCTAAAATCTTAAAATATGATTAGCTAAACTTAATGAGAATCGCAGAGAGAGGCGCATTTTATTAGATTTTCATTGCAGAGCCAAAAAAATACCTTATATTTATCAATTCATTTTCTGTACTTAAAAAATAAATAAAAGTGAAGTTTAAACCAAGTAGATTTCCAAATTGCCAGCCCAGTGTTCAGCTGGGGTGGCCTTTTTGGCCAGATTTGTGGGGTAAATGCCGACAGTCGGAGCTGTCAGGAAATGCAGCAAAGTTGCCAGCCTTAGGCTGAAGAAGAAATTCTAGACGTGAGTGGCGACCACTCCTCTGCAATCTCGCCTCCCGTTGTCATGTGTGTGCCCCATGTCAAATATTTAACACTTGGTTTATTTTGCATTTGTTTCGCTCCCCGTGGCACATGGAAATTAAATGTTTACGCTTTTTGTGGCAGCAAGTGGGCGTCGACGCGTCCCCAGCTCAAGAAGGCAGCGCTCAAGTGGATTTCATGGGGCCCACAGCCAAATGGCAACCAATTTGGAGAACTGTCCCCCGCCCGAAAAACTCCACAACATTTCCATATACCCAGCTTTATTCGCCCACGCAATCAATGCGGCAGAAATATTTCACAATTGCAGAAATGCAATCAGAAATCAGGAATCAGAATCGGGAATCGAGCCAAATGCCGACCAAATCACGTAGCATAATATTTTGTTATTTTGTCGGTCTGCAGCAGCAGCACTGTGTGCCTGCATTGCATTGACAGGCATAAGTCTGTGAGATATGCTGTTCCACAGCATGGAAATCTATATGCGAGAGCAGATTTTCAAAGTCACGCGCCACCAAACAGCGGAGAGCATGGGTTAAGACCCGCGCCACCACAAATGGCTAAAAGTCAGACAACAATCGATGATGAGTATATGAAAGGGGTTAGCGCAGGGACTGTGTAGCATAACATAGAATTTTCAGAATGCTCTTTGGCAAACGAGCTTTGAATTCAATGATTTCTGATTAAAGTGGGAAGAATTTTGTGAAGAGGTTTGTTTAATGTGGCTGAAAGGTTAGGTAAATGTTTTGAGAAGCGCGGAGAGAGGCGGTTACTTTGTGTTAGTTAGTTTGACTTTATAAGAAGCGCAAAGAGGTGGCTGTTAGAAAATGTGTAATATTTTTAATGGTGAGGAAAAGTAAGTTAAATATTATTGGGACCTTAGAATTCTCCTCTTATTTATTTCACATTCAATATACCCATAAACCATATAGTGTACCCTTTATAAACTCCCATTGGCAGCCACAATAAGGGACATCAGTTGTTGAGCTTGAGTCTTCGTCGTCGGGCGCAAGACGCCAGAACATTTCTATTAAAATGCGAAAAGCCTTTTGCGGCCACCCACCTTCCCTTCCCAATTCTTTGTATTTTCCTTGTTTATGCGGTGGTGTCTAGTCTGGCTGTGTTTATCGCTGAAGCTTCTGCTTTTTCTGCTGCTGTTGGCATTGCACTTTGCATGCAAAAAACATAATAATCGGAAAGGGAAGGAGATAGTGGACGGAAAAGAGAAAGAGCACGGACGTGTTAGAGTCTTCCGATCACAAATGTCGTGAATAAGCCACCGAAAATAAACAATGCAGCTGCGAGAAAAAAATGCAGCGGCATAGATAAACAATAAACAAAGACACGAACAGCACAGCATCAGCAGAAATGGCAAATTGAAAACTGCATTAAGAAATGGCAAAAGAAAGGAGAAGCGAAGGGAGGATCCCTTGACATTCACTACAGAATTAGAGTCGTTGAACGAGCAAAAGACAGCGAGAAAAAAATTAAAGAACAAGCCAAAGATGCCAAAAATAAAGTTGTAAAGAGAAAAATGGGAACCAGACAAACTGGCGGCAAGTTTTCTAGTTGTACACTTCAAAATAGATTTAAGAAGATTTATGCTCATTAAATTTAAATAAAAGTACGATTTTGCTATTTCTAAAATGCTCAAGTGTATACTATGAGAAGCGCGGAGAGAGGCGATATTATTAAGTAATACTTCTTAAATTCTCCTTAACCATTTTTTTTTCTCTGTAGCTAATTGCAAAATAACTCTCAAACTATTGCAGCTTAATTGAATTCTACGCGCGTTGCCAAACAACAGACAAGAAAAAAAAACCAGTACACAAACCAAACAACGAAAATAGTAAAAGCCGCATTGAAAACACAATTTTTACGATTTACGTCGGAAGGTTGTGAATTTCACTTAAAATACTTTTATTATGGGCGGTGAGCCTCCAAAGAAAATAGAGGGGCAAACGGAGGGCCCTTGCTCGCATTCAAGGCACGTTTTCCAGGCAACGTTGACGCTTGGCCTGGCATAAAAAAAGCTTTGGTTTTTTTCTCCTCTTCTTCAGCTGCAGACAACACATGTACCTGTAATGGGCCCATTCGACAAGAGTCGAAACAGCAGCAGCAACAGCAACAATGAGCCGTTTAAAAACAAATTATCGAACATGTACGAAACGCCTGTCACCGGCAGAGAGTAAAATAATAAAATGGAATAAGAGAAAAATGTTTATGGACAGTCAATGATAGTCGGCGAAAATGCAGAATAATCCCAAACACGAGGATGCCTCTGGCCCCAAGGGGTTAAGCTGTCTGAAATGGGGAAATGTGTTTGGGGATCGGTGAAAAAAGATAAACACACATTTAATTGACAGAAGTAGAACAAAGCCAGTGATGTAATGCAACTCAGGGACTGCCAGGTAAAAAGAGATTTTAAGAGCTTCTAGCTGTCTAGTTATCAGTAAACAGAATCTTTATTTATTTGTAAACACCCAATACATTGATTACCCATTTTAGTGTCTAGCTAACGTTTAGTCATAAAATTATTGCCTGCGAGGCAAATGAAATTTAATTTTAAACTATAATTTTTGTTATTCATTAAATTTGAATAAAACATGACAAATTGCCTAGGTATTTGGATACATGAGAAGCGCGGAGAGAGGCGGTTTCTTTTAGCCTTGATGTAAAATATTTATTTTATGTTTTAATCTTTTAAAATTCTCTTTAACCATTTTTATTTCTCGCTGCAGCCAATTCAAGAAGAAAACTAATTTTATTTCTTAGATAAACATCTCTACAGATATTTAAATTGCAAATTCGAAAACTGTGTCCCTATATTGCTTCAATAAATCCTACAAAATCTAAATCAAAAACTAAAACATGTAGACCGAATTAAATTTACATAATTTTTCGAAACCTTTCTCAACCCACTTTTCAACGATGCCCCCAACCTTTAACCCCTTTTACGATGCTGTACCATTAACCCCACATACAGTTCACTGCCCAGTGCCACTCATCAATGTCACAAACATAAGCGCGGAAAATCGAGGAAAACCCTCCACGTTAAGAGAGGCCTCCTACTAAATTGCTCAGAAATTCAGAAATTCGTGTAATAAAACACAGAAAATACCCGCATAAATTTCTTTTCAACGCGCTGAGGGCGTAAAAAAATCTTCCGGTTTATGGATTTTTGCGCTGGTAACATATATGAGTATATTTTCCCATATAACCCACGGTATTTAATAGTGCAACATTTTTAGTGAAGCATTGGGTGGGGAAAACTGCATTAAATGTGCTTAAGCGAGCGAGAGGTCATGTGCGTGATTACTCATACGACGTGTGGCCGTCATGGAGATCATCATCTCGCATGCCGGAAAATAAAACTGAAACGAACTGAAAGAGCGTTTCATATCAATGACATGACATATTAAACGGGCCACCAAAGCGGATTTGTCCACACATATACGTACTTCAAATCTTTAGATAAGTTCGAGGCGGAAGGTTAGTAGGGGGATGTAGGATGTAGGCGGTGGGGGTGAGTGGTGTTTGGTGGGCGGGGCCGATGGCATCTGTAGCGTTTTCTGCTCTTCACAAATCAGAGCGTAAATACAATGCTGAAAGGCGATGGTAAAGCGAGACGAGAAGCGAGAAACGATGCGTGTTCTGATAGCGGAATCTGCTCAGTGGCACTTCAATGGGCTGCGATGGTACAGTGATAACTGGAGAGTAGCAACAAGGAAAGTATCTTCGAATTCACAGGTTTTGAGAACACTAAGAATATACGTACAAATATTTTAAAAACCTTGGAAAGAGACCAAAATATTTAAATAAATGCTTGTATAGCTTTTAATAAATTTTGTGTTTAATATTATAAACATTTAGGTTCAACTAATGTTTGTTCTGATTTAATTGTAATTTAATACGAAACTATGGGGTGACAATATTTTCTGTATGGGCGAGTGCCTTATTTTCTCGCCCAGTCAATCAGTTTTAAATTGATTTTTAATCACTTCTAAGCGGTTTACCGAAACAATTTAAAGCTTAAGACCCGCATTTCTTGGCCATGAATCATTCGCAAAGCTGAAACTACAGATCCACTCAAAGCAGTTATCACTGTATCTGAAGCACATATGCGGGCAGCGTCCAGTTTAGCTCATCTGTGGGGCATTGAAAAGACTCGGGAAGTGAGGGTGGGGGAGTTGCCTTATAGAGACGGTGGGGGAGTTCGGAGTTCTGGGGGATAAAAGCGAGACGATGGAGGAAGCATCAACAGTCGGCGGCCATTAGCTGCTTATCGCGCTTCGTCTTCGGCTGCTGATTCTTTTATATACATTTTCTTTTTTTTTTCATCATTTTATTTTCTTTCAATTTTTTTCCTTATTTTTTTTGCCATTGAGTAGGACTGAAAATAGCAGCGACAGTGAGCTCAAGTGTAAAGTTATCAAGTGGCTGCGACTGGCAGCCAGATGGACGGACACCAGTCAAGGGTTAAAGCCATAGACAACGTCGAGTGTGTTTGGCCATGGCTTGTGACATAAAATGTTATCAGAAAGGATAATGACAAGCCTGCAAAAAGGAGCAAAAACATAGTAATAGCAAAGAGCGAGGTGAAACAGTGTAGAGAACTGTAGAACTGTATCACTGGCACAAAGAAATAGAGACGCCAACGATGAGGATGAAGATGATGATGATGCGATGGCGACGATATAGGCGACAACCAAGTGTCAAAGTCGGACATTCGACGCCATAAAATATTTACACCAAAAAGGAGCAAAGGAGCCTCGAGTTATCTCAAGAATCTCACTTCAGGCGAGAAAAGTTATCCTCTATTTCTTAAGGATAAAATGGGAGGAGGGATAAGTGTCACAATTGTTGGTTAAATAAGTCGAGGATTTCCCACTTAAGTTTGAAGGAGTTTGACGCTTTTTCTAAGTCGAGTTCGGTTGGTTCAAGTGGTTTTAGTGAGGTTTAAGACACAGATTTTAGTTGTAAATAATTTATATACATTTTGTGGGTAATATTCTTTAATTTTTTGCGTATAAAACTGAAATTCGATAGGACTATAAATTCCACTAAGCCCTAATCCGCAAACCAGAAAATACAACTGCCAGCATGTTTTCTTATCGTAAAACAACTTTATAGTCATCATCGAAGAACACGAGAGCACAAGAACCACGACTCCAATGAATCATTCTCAGTTATCTGCAGCTCAACGAGGAGCAAAAAACGCAAGATGACAAAGAAATCTCGATCGTTGTAAGTAAGCATATATACATATCGAGAGTGTGTATGTGATTCCGGTCTGTACTTTTCTGATCTATGGAATGCACTCATCAAAAGCTGAAGAGGAAACGCTGTGAATTCCCTAGTTAACGACAAGCTGCACAGGAAAAAACACTTCAAATAAATAGAATGTAAACCAATATAAACAGTAGCTGGAAAGCCTAACAGAATGCGCCCTCTCGGCGATTCTCAAACTGTTTACCTGGTAATGCAACCTATCAACTTCAAATTTTTTATTATAATTTTGTTGTTTCCTGTTGTTTTTCTTCACGTGTAGGTACTTAATTTCTTGTGCAACGTCTTATAACTTCATAACTTTTATGGCCGGCGAATGAAGCAGTTTAGATGGAGCCACAGTGAGTTGCAGACACACAGAGCTTGGTGTAATTAAAACAGAGGGAAGACAAGAAGCGGCAGCTCGTGCGGCAATTAACGATAGTTAAGCTGCAAGTATCAGTTCGCTGACAAACAACCAAGACAAGTCCAACAACTAGCAACTACAGTTAGTGGGTTTGTTGTAATGGCCTTGGCAGCCAACTTGCAACTTGTAACTCTCAACTAGAGTGACATTCTTTGGTTTTATTTTTTCCCCTTTTTTAGCTGCATCAGCAGCTGCTGCCGAACAAATCTCCTCAATAATGCAATGAAAACATTCAAACTTCAGCTAAAATAAAGTCAACTTGACTAGTTCTTCTATTTTTTGTTTTTTTTTTGGGTAATGCAACATTTATGAGCCGAGGCGAAGAAGAAGCTCCCAAATGGCAAAATCGTGAGAAATTGTTTCAATGCAAGCTCAAGTTGCATTTGAAATTGTTTCCGCTTGAAGGATTGCCCAATTGTTGATGGGGGTGTTGTGGCAACTTCGAGGAGAAAACGCTGACATATTGGGTGTGGTGGAGAAAATTCGCTGAAAATTTCATCTTTCATCGAAATGAAATAGTAAAATTGCTCACTGAACATGAGTTGAAATGTTGTAAAATGAGAGGAGCAAAAAGGAATTTATTGTTCAGGGTTTGATTGATGTAAGGAAATCAGTTGGTAAAATATTTGATAACTTATCAAACATAATTCGGAATTGGTAGAGAATATTCTTATATACCATTTTTAACTATTCCTAATAATTTTTTAAGTTTCCTGGTTTCCCAATATTTTTCTATGAAAAACTAGTGATTTAACAACTTTTTTATTACCATATGAAACCATATAAGGCCCATATTTTCGGTCTTTCAAAACAAAAGACCCGACACAAAATGTCAATTAAATACTCAGACCAAATATGGTTCGATTTCCAGCCAATCAAGACCATTAGTCAGATATTCAGGGGCTTACCTAAGGCAATCAAACTATATTTTACATTTTTGTATCGCTATATCTTTGACTACGCCCCTGACTAGCCTGCAAAATACACACACAAAATCGCTCCGATTATGGGAAGAAAACCAGCTGTTCGCCGAACTAGTTTCTGGAACAAGAAATGCAAAAGGCAGAGAAAAAAAGCTAAACAAAAACCGAAAATAAAAACCGTTTGCGTGGGCGTTGAAAGACAATTAGCCGCATGCCGCAAAATCAAGCAACCGAAACGGGTTTTTCAGTGAGTCAACATGGTGCAAACTATACGGGTTTCCATGTCATGCCTAAATAAACCAACTAAAATGCCTGGCGAATTTTATGAAATCCCAAAATTAGTGGGGGGGACGACATTTCTCCACACATTCGATCAAG
Organism: Drosophila prostipennis; assembly: GCA_037075205.1. Taxonomy (NCBI): domain Eukaryota; kingdom Metazoa; phylum Arthropoda; class Insecta; order Diptera; family Drosophilidae; genus Drosophila; species Drosophila prostipennis. Next base: position 256,484 of record JBAMCJ010005201.1, on the reverse strand, counting down.
TAATTCATCAAAATTTGTTTACACTTCCCGCAATTTTTTGGCATATTTCGGTCTCTCTTTTGTCTGTCAAATTGCATTTGACTGGGAAACGAGTGCATTCAATTACCAGCACCGAAAAGAGCTGAACTGACAACCCATCAAAATGCTTTTTTAGACCATTAAAAGCTTTTCCCACCGTTGCCAACGCAGAAATCGATAAGTTTCTGTCGGAAAATGCGAATTTGTTTTGCATTTATTTTTTGCATTTTTTGTATTTGTATCTCTTGCGGTCTGGCAACAGAAAAGTCTTTTAACTAAAAATTGCGTTTACTCTTCTTCTTTTCATTTTTCATTTTGCGAATTGTGTTTTCGGTCAGAAAAAGCTGAAGGACAGAATAAAAGAAGTGCAGTTTTTGTTCGTTTAAATGCAAAAATTCGACAAGGAATGAGTTGGTGGAGTTTTTTTTCGAGGGGAAAGTTGATTGACGTTGGGGTTCTTTAGGGCGGGAAATGTTTTGAATTCATAACAGCTACGAGAAAAAACTTGATGTTTTGAATGGCGAAAATTGAAGCGGAATCGGTTTTTTAACGGCGCAGTTACAGGTATTAAAAGACAACACTTAATGATAAAAAATGGGATAAAGTTATGGGAAAATTAAGCTGAATTGGTTTTTAATCTTTAAATCTTGTATGAAAAATAATTTGCTTATTTATTTATGATCATGAAATATTATTCATTTGCCTTTAGCATTTTTCTAGCTGCAACTTCACATTAACATTTATCATTTGACATTTTCCGCAACGCCTGCTTGATTTAAACAAGTTTTGGCGAAGCCGCAACTTCGATTGCAACAATGCATATATCTATATATAAATTTATCTATAGACTATTGCATTACCATAACTAACTATTGTTCGAAAGAAACTGCACCCACATGAAACACAAATCACAGAATGACTCAACTCATTGAGAGATTTTTCCCGGGAATATTGACCAATCAAGGTTTTCTCTTAGAATTATTTAACTTTAAAATATAGTATAGTTATTTTTACTCACTTAATCTGCCGAAACTGTGCGAAAGCCTCTTCTTGAGTTTTTGTAGGGCTCCTCCCTTTTTCTCGCGCATTGTGACGCCTGAAAATAGAGGGGGAAAAATATACATAAATACATTTACGCAAACAAATCACTTAATTGCGCTGAAATGTGAGAGATTTATTAAGTGACATTCAGTGATTGCATAATGATGGCTCCAATCAAGTTGTCTGTTTTCTATCTATATATATGTAAGTGTTGTGTTGGGAAAACTTCAAAACAAACAAACAAACTGGGGAAACAAAACACAGATTTCGTTGTTATAAACGAACATAAATCAGTCGAGCGTGGTCTCACATAATAAACAGGGTGACCCCAGAGATGGAAAATCGAGGGGACGACTGCATTTCCATTTCCTTCCCCCAAATGAATAATCAACAAATTTTACACCAACCAAAAATATTCAGCCGAAAATAGAAAATGCATTTTTGAGTCTATTTTGGTATTCGAGGGGGAATCGCCCCTTCCCTGCGCTATAAACCATCGGTATAATTAAGTTTTCTTTTTAATTCTGTTGTTTGTCGAAATGATCAAATAATAACATTTAGCAAAAAGCGCTTATTTGAATGTTCAGTGAGGCATGAAAATTGTTTTGTGTTTTTTAAGGGGTTTTCAATGGTAGGCGTGTCTGGTTTCCCTGGTTTGTTGATTGCATTAATGATTTCTGTTTGTGTTTTCTGTTTTTTTTTTCGCTATTATTAGAACGCACAAAAATGAGTATTTAATGTGGTTAGATGAAAATAAAGCAAGTGGGTCAGATGCAACGATTGAATTTCGATTGCATAATGTCAAGCAGTTAACTGCTTGCTAAGAGGAGAAATCTTTAAACTTGGTATATGATCTTATCTAACTCCGACATAACTTATTTGCACTTCCTTGTCTAAGACTTCTTGACCATGGTGGCAAGCAGTTAACTGCTTTAAATAGTTATTTGATTTTATCCAACTCCTACATAACCCATTTACACTTCCTCATCTATGACTTCTTGATTATCCCCCGCTTTCCTTTAGTTTATTACCATCCCAATAAGGAAATTGGCACTTGAGCAATCATTTGTCAAACTCTTCACAACTCTTAAGTCGCTGCATTGACACTGATTGAGATGACCACTCCAAAACGACCTCCACAAAGCCCCTACATCCAATATATCTGATATCCGCTCTTTTACCCCGGCTGCCCCTACAGAACTAAATAACAACATGGAAACCAGTTTTTGTCCGAGAATAAAAGCGACTTTGACAATTGCACACAGAAAATGTACAGAAAATAACTAAAAAATGTCTCTCTTTCTCACTCGCAATAAAATGTATTTCTCGTTATTTATTTACCCATATGTGAGCTGTGTTAAATCAGGCGATAAAGTGTATGCTGCAGTGTTGAGATAACTTCTTGTTCGATCCCCCTCGAGTATTGTTTGGGTTGTTGTCGAAAGCAATTTGGCTTAAACAATGCAAGAAGCAAGTCAAGCCCAAGCAATTTATGGCCATGGAGTGCTTTGCATAAGGCCCAAGTACCTCCCATCCCATTTTCGCCCCGCTCTTCAGCTGCAACTCAATTACGGGGGCCATTGGAGTCATAACTATAAGCTGTTGTTGACTTCTAAAATGGCTATTCAAAAACATAACCCGGGGCTCTGAAAAAGGGGGGAGGTGATTTGACAACAAAGAATCGAGGGACACAGGGATAAAAAGGGGGCAATATCTGTTTCTTATGTCACAGAAAAGTAGGTAGTTATGACAAGTTAGGGTATACGTAATGAAAAACCGAGGTTTAATTGGATATTTATTTAATTAAGACTTTTACAAATTTTGGAAAAAGAAAAATTATAGTATTTAAAAATATTTTAAAATGTAAAAATATATGATTATATTAAAATATTAAAAAATATTGCTTTATTTTCCACAAACTTTGTACTTAAAGTGTTGTAAAACTCTTTAAATATTTTAAAATTTAGTTTAAAATTAAAATTAAATTTTACAAACTTGTTTTTAATTTTTTGTAATATTAAAAAAATGTAAAGCTGTTTTCTAAAATATTCTAATATTTTCAGAGTAAAAAAAAATATTTGAAGTGTTGGAAATCATTTATTTTTTATGATAATCTCCCACGCAAAATGCCAAAATTTTCTAAATATATTTCCCGATTTTTACAAACTTTTCTCCTTGTGCACAACCGACAAAGAGGACTATATAGTTGCGTTGTTTTTGGACTTGTCTATATAAGTGAACTGGAAATATGATTATGATGGTGATGCTGATGCTAATGCCGGTTGACAGAGCCAGACACGCCGAACCGGGCGATTGCATATAAATGACACTCACTGTGCACAGTGATTTGCATAAAATGGCGCCAGCCTTAATAGTTTTTGATAAATTGTTGTCAATATTGCAAGAGCCCCACCCTCCAAAAAAGAAAATAAGGCGAAGTTGTTAACACAAAACTTATTTAATTAAATGCGTGGAGGAAAAGTTTCTGGTCTTGCTAACGATAAAGTTGCAATGGCAAAAGTGGCATTGCATTAATGAGTTGCATATGCAAACATCAAAGTTTGCAATCAAAATCAATGTCAGCGGCAGACGACGACGACAAATTGTGGGCAACCAAGTTCCAGATCAAAGGCCAGCGATATAGCGATGATATACAGACGGGTGCAGGTACAGGTAGAAGGTAGAGTAGAGTTGAGTGGCATTGAATGGGTTCAATAGCCTAGAGGTTCCACAACGCCCAATCGCCCATGATATCTGTTGGCTGGGGGCGTGGCCAGTCAGGCGTGCCACAAGCAAAAATAGCAACAAAAAAGCACAGAGAACTGAACAGTCACTCCTGGAAATGTTCGTTAATGTCGGTGACATCTAATTAGAGAACAAATAACGAGGAGACATCGAAGAAAAAGGCAAAAATAAATAATCAAAAATGCAAAAGGTAGTTGAAGAGGAAGGTTCGCTCGAGTTCTATTGACTTGCCAATGAAATATGGAAACTGTTGGGTGGGCTAACCAATCCCCTTTTAGGATAATTATATTTATTTAAAGGTTCTATATCACAAGGTCCCCAAAAATAGGCCTAAATTGTGTTTACATTGTACTTTTAGTTATTCACTTTGGGAACGTGTAATTATCATTGTAGTTTTTAGTAGAGCACCGTAATACCCACTTAAAGTCCTTCAAAATTTGCGATAAACAAACAATGAAGCCAATTAAATTTAACTGCATTCATAGACTTTGTAAATGTTTACGGAAAACTCTTTCCCGGAATCCCATTTCTCGAAATATCTGCTGCTTGTACGAGTTAAATTAAACCCATTTATAATGCCTAATAGTTTACAATCTGTGCAAATAATCTTCTGGCCAAAGCAAAGTGTCTCCTTTCGAAACGCATTTATTAGCCACCAAAAACAGACCGGCAATTACCCCCCTCGGTGAAGAAAATCAGCGGCCAAACAGTTGACACAAGCCAAAAAGCAAATGATATGACGACGAGCACTTTCCAAATTTCTTGTTAATGACGTAATTACCTACAGCCGAGCAAAACAAAAGGAAAATAAAAGAGGAGAAAAGAGGAGCCAGCCGGCGAGGAAAAGTGGAAAAGCGCGAGACAGGCGTGAAAATCGTGAAGGAGGCGAAGCAGATTCTGTGGCAGGCCACACGACGTATACGTGACATTTTGGCCACGACACACGGCGGCTCATCCTACAGCTATGAGCAAAAATATAGGAGTCTTTTCTGATATCTTAGAATAGTTGAAATTAAAAAAAAAACTTTTAACTGAAAAAATAATATTTTTATGAAAATAAAATCATGTATTTTTAAAACTCAAATTTTATTTTAAACTTTAAATAACTATAGTACATTTTTTATAGACATGATGAATATTTTAAACATCTAAAATATTATCACATAATATTTTTTTATTATGTCGATTATTAATTTGTAAATATAAATTCTTGTAAAATAAAGTTTAATATCTCAATTTTAAAATATAATAAAAAAAAATGTTTCATAAAGACAGTAATAATCCTATAATTTCACTACCAACTGTTGTTATATATCCTTTCCCCGCGTTCTCCATCCCCATGGCTTTTAGCCAACTTGCACACATTCTCTGATTCAATGCAAGGGAAAATAGAATGCTGAGTAAAAAAAATACAGCAGGAAAAAAGCAAACAAAATAAGAAAAAGGCAAAACTGTTGCTAGCAAAAATATTTTGACACTTTTCGGCGACAAGCAGCTGACTAATTGCGAGAGTTTTGCTCTTTTGGAGAATGCACGCAAAAAACTCGCTAAAAATAGTAGGAGAATCGGGTAAAATGCACTGGCGACAGCTGACGGAACTGAAAGTCCAAGAATGCTCGATGATTAAATGGCTTATAAATGACGCGCGAATTTTTACTCTTTTTGCCGGCACAAACTTCCAGCCAGTACAAAAAAATTCTAGGCCAAAAATAGGTGGAAAAAAATGCAGACACGTGACAAGTGGGGGAGGTTAAAAAATAAAAGAGGCAAATCCACAGACTCAATCGATTTCCACCCTTTTCCCTCAGTTCATGACCTCAGTAAACTCGACTGCAAATTGAATTCTAACTTTTATCAATATTAAATTTGCTGGGCAAACAATATTTTATACAAATTTCATTTGTTTTGCGGTTCATTTATATGCAGTGGAGAGGGAGTTGCCAAGTCTCTGTTTAATTAAAATGCATTTGTAACTAATTAAATGTGGAATAATGGAATTTTTGAGAGCGGATAAAGCTTAAACTAATTAAAATAGCTCTAAGCCAGAAGGAAATAATTAAAATATGAAAAAACAAATAGGGATTAGCAAAAAATAAATAAATAACAAATGGTTTGAAAAAATACTTAAATTGCTTGAATCATTAGCTGGATATTAATACCTTTTTAATTTAATATTTAAATGCTCAACTTCACGCAAACATAAATTCGTTCCGATTTCACCGGCCTTAACCCTTGCTGGCCAAGCTTTCTACGCCTTTGGCAGCCCCATCCATCAGCGTTGCCATAAAACACGCATCATTTATTCACCAGGCAAATAATAAAATTAAAAAACCATCAAAAATACAGGCCCGAAAAGCGTGATTATTTAGTTTTTTGAAATATTCATGCCCGACAACACCCCCGAGGGCAAACACAAATTTTATTACCATATAGAACTATTTTTTATCGCCAGCCCATCGCCCCTTCAAATCTAATCAAATTAAAGTCGGAGAAAGGGAGAGTTTCCTCGAGAGATGGGGCGTGATGGATAAGAAAACTGGGTAGGAAATTAGTCAACCAGTTGCATGTTTTCGTAATGAAAAAATATATATGTACGTAGCTATATATTTGGTTGAGTGTATTGGCCACCTGTTTTAATAGTTTTTGCACACGGCAACGCAGGCTTTTTGACTGGAGTTGCGTGTTCACGAATCGTTCATCTGAAACTTGCCAAAAAGCAGAAAACTTGGCAGAAATAAGAGACCTGCCAAATCCGAGCTTAATTAAAATTGAAACATATTTTTCAGAAAAAGAAACCCCAAAAGAAACAGCTGGAAAATAAAGTACATTTCCAAGTGACCAACCAAATTCGGTAGAATATAAAATGTTACTACATAAAACTTTTAAGTAAGAATTAATCATAGCATTTAAATGGAACTACAATTTGTAATATTATTGAGTGTGGAAATACTGTAATAAAATTAATTACATTTCTGACCGACTTTAGAAATGCTTTAAAAAATATGCTGATAAGTAAAAAATGGGCTGGGTTGCATGACGATAACAAATGAGGGAAATAAAATCTCTAAGCTATAAAATCAGGTTGAAAAATCCATTTAAATTAGGCAAGAGTTCATATTTCCATTAAAAATATTGACTTATTACCAAAATACATTTTTTAATAATTTCTGTTGCAAATTTATGTATAATTTATTTATTTAAATTACATGTAGTTTATGTTTTTAAATTACCCCTAACTACACTTTGAAAAAGCTCTTATTTTTTTTAATTAACTTTAAAATATGCATTAAATTCAAGCGATTTTCAATATTGGTCGTAAATCTAAACTGCGCTTTTCATCATAAAATAGCCATAAATCTCTAATTGATTTAGCCATCGGATCGTCAACCTCAAAATTTAATCAATTTGACATTGTATTTGGCGATGTAAAGGCGGCATTCATAATTAGACAACTAAAAGCGACTTGGGAAATAGAAATAATTAAATTGTATTTAGTATTTAGCCTAAAAGCAACACGAAAACGAAAACTAGTTGGCCAGACAATCTGAACGAGTTGCACTAATAAATCAGACGGAGATAGAAAAGCGATATTCCATAATGAGTTTCGGATGCGATTGTTTCATGTTTGCTCTACAGATAAAATGGTTTGAGGGTTTGGGGTCTGGAGGTTTGTGGCTTATCGCTATCGCTGTCCATAAAGCATAATGTCTGATTAAATAAATGATTTCGATTTGCCTCGGGGCCGTGACGTCAGTTGTGGATTGTCTTGGGTTCAATGTTCTCTAATAAACAAAAATAAAGTTCAATTCGACTTGAATTAATATCAATTGAGGAAGAAGGAGGCGAAGTCGGTTTTCAAACGGGTTCCCGAGAAAAACGAGGGAGATAAATGGATGGTCGGCGAGTGAGAAAGAGAGAGAGAGAAAGGGCTGGAAAGAACTGGATTGCACAATTTTTCAATTAAATGCAGTTTCTGCTTCTGGCAGTTGCATTTATATAACTCATATCTTTTATTTTATTTCTCCTCTCTGCTCGTGTCAAAATATTTACGCTTAATTTTAATAAAATTTACTTTTGAAGCCTGCCATTCTTTTCTCTGCGTATTTGTATTGCATTTTAAACGGGGCTTTTGGCGCATATATTAATATATGCATTTATTTATTTGCTTTTTTAAGGCAGTGCATCAAACAAAAACAATAACAATAGCAATATGTATGCATTTTTGCTGATTTTTCAAGTGTATATGGCTGAAAAGGATGAACGGCAGGAAGTTGGAGATTTGTGTGTGTGTGCTGGAATTTAAATTGAGAGCTGAATTTATGGGGGAATTCCATTTTTTATTCTGGCAATATATGCGAATGCACGAAGAGGGAAATACAAATAAATTATTGACAACTCTCAGAGAAATATTTAAGATTATTGGGAATCAAAAGATTGGGCAGCCTTTTGTATTGTTAAAAAAAATTATATGCAAAAGAGATTAAAAAAAAATAAAATAGGTTTACAGAATTCACAGAATTATTCAATAAAATTCTTAAAAGCCCATTCGAAACTTTTCCGTTCTCTTTTCTCAGTTTTTCTCAGTCGGAACTCACCGAACTTGTTTATATTTTTAAAAGTCTATCAAAAAAAATAAACAAATCGCCTTTATTACTCTGTGAATTCCGCTTAACTAAAAATAAACCGAGAAACCATAACAAATGCCAATTAAAGCCAAATCAATATAAATAATTTATAAAAAAGTGAAACATCAACTTTTTGTTTATGTCCGAAAGAATTCCTCTTCAACGTGAAATTCAAGTACAAGTACAGTGGAATTTTGTGTGTGTGCTCTACTGATCAAACAAACCAACAAACAGGAAAAAAATAGAGATACAGTCATGTTATGTGGATTATTTATGATGTGTATATACGCACCGGCACCAAAATTATTGTTGTTAATTTTAGTGGGCTGACTGATTAATTCGGCCATGTTGCTGCTTTTAAGACGAAGAAACGCTCACAGTTCAGAAGATGATTTCAAGTTTTATTCAATTGATTATTTCTCGTTTATGGCACGCATTTCTTTGGTTTTTCTTGGGTACTCGTAAATTTCACTGGGGTTTTTGTTGAAATCCGATGGAGATATATGAACTCCACTCCACACAAACACTCTCGAATGAAATATATATGGGTTTATCAATTTGTTTTTTTTCTCTTTCTTTTTTATCAGACGACGACGCCGAAGTTGCAAGTAAACGAGGTCAAATATTATCTGCAGACAAAACAACAATAAATCTAGCGACCACAGACAACAACAAGCAGCACAGAAAAAGTTTGCCGCTCGAAAGACACTTTTTTTCTGGGGTGGTTGTTTGTTAGGGGTGGTTGTTGATTTTTATTCTTTTTAAGTGGTTTCAGTTTCACGTTCAACTAGAAATCATAAAAAGTGTAAATATATTTTTAACAAAGTCACTTTTTTCACAAAGCATCGCGTAATATCTGTTTTTTTTAGTTGTACAAATTTCTGATACAATAGCAGTAAAAACAAGCAAATATAGCTTGTTCTTACAAATTTGTTCAATTAATAAAATACAAATTGCTTTGATAAAGATATTAAAAATCACTTTATTTGCTTAAAACTAGCACGTTTTCTTTTTAATAAAAGTTTATAAAATCATAAATTTGCTTTAATAAAGTCACTACTTTCGCATGGTTTTTTTTTTGTCAAAGTTTCGCAAATTTTTGGGTGTTATTTTGGGGATTTTTTCGCCGGGACGCACAACCTGCCGCTTTGGATTTCGCACACGAAATGAGGTCAACGAGAAACGGGACAAAGGACGTCGACTGCGGCGAGGCAGCGACGCTGGCAGCGCCGTCGACGTTTTTACGTTACGCCTGGCGAAGAAGAAGAAGCAGCAGCAGCAGAAGGAGCGGTAAAAGTAGCGCAAGGGCGACCACCAGTGGGCGGTGGGTGGTGGGTGGTTGAGCTCTCTCTTTTCAAGAGAGAGGGAGAGAGAGAGCGAGCACAAGCCGGCTTGTGGAACCTAAGAGAGAGAGAATGGTAAGTCCTCTCTTAAGGGGGTTGAAAATATCCTGGCCTACTCGGCGAATACGCAATATTATATGATTTAGGACTTAAGGGTGAGGGCAGGTCGCGACTCAAAAAAGAAAGGAAAGAGGGGTAAAAATGGTGGCAAAATCAAAGGGGTTTGGGTTACTTGCAGCGCTTAGCTCTGGGTCAAAGGCAAATCTCGTTAAGAGATCAAATACTGCAGCTCGGGTCTTACAGTTTGACAGCCACTGCAATCTCAGGCATTTGCGTCACACTTTTCCGGTGATGCATGCAAATTGCTCGAAAGTAGGGGATAATGTCTTGAGTCAGCTGATGGAAATCGAAGCTGCGACTCGGCTTGTGATTTACTGGAATCTCAGCTTAAGTTACAAGTCTTTGTGATTATATTTAATAGGTCTATTTCTGGTATCCCCTTCTCTCTTTCTCATTCTCTTTTTATCTCAATTCTAGTGGCATTTTTCATTCAGCTTCTGCGGAGGCAGACACAAGTTCATTATCACGATTATCTCGCATTGCCGCCAAATGTTTACACTTCAAAGTCACGCACCGCCTTGAACTCGAACGAATTATGATACATATTTATTTTTGGTACAGTAGTCGGTCACTTCCGCAGAAATGTTTAGATATTATGAATCATTTAAATATGGAAATTTTTGTAATGATACTACTATATCAGTCATTGTAAAAATATTGTTGTTTTTTAAATGCTTTAATCTTTAGAAATAAATAAATTATTCCTTTTATTCCACATAATAAAATATTTTTATTAGTGGATAAACTTTCGAATTTTATTTACTTTCGATGGCTTAAAAGTGATCAAAATTATCTAATCAAATATTTAATGAGCAATAAACCATTAGCACATTTAATGGCAGTGCTAAGTGATATTCATTTAACATTTTCCTCCTATAATTGTGCAAATCTGTAGCTATTCAAGGCATTCTTTATTTCTTTTCAGTGACCACTGTATTTAAGTTTATTATGAATTGGCCCTCGTTTAACTGTGCGAATCGTAATTGCCAAAAAGTGAAAAAAACCCCGAAGATAGCAATAATAATAAACTGCTCTGGCTCGAAAATAACCTTCAGTTTTGGTTTCCTTTTCGCAGCTGAACGCACTTCAACCCGTGCAAAGCCTCGCAAATAAGCGGAATTCAAATAAATGTGGGGGTGCTGCTGCTGGGGTCCCAAAGGGGTTAGGGGGTCTACAGAGGGTTAAGGGGGCGCAATCGGACCCAAACTCGGACTTCTAATTGAAACTAGAGACCGCATTTCGTTGGGGTGCCCACTTCGCGGCTCCGGCTGCTCAAATAGCAAACAATTCAAATAAACAAACACAAAACACACACACGAGGCAAATAAATAAATAACGCTACACACACACACACACAGCATACAGCATCAACAATAAAGGTACACACAAATTATTAAATATGATTATTATATTTATTGCGACCCTATTATTGTTGTTGTTGTTGTTGCCTGTTTGTTATTTAAGCTGTGATTTATGAGGCTGCGACAAAAATTCAAAAGCACGAACAAAAAAGAGGCAGCAGCAATGTGACGTACAATATTTGACAGTTTGAGAGCCACTGGGGGCGGAGTGAAAGAGAGCGGTAGATGGCGCGCGAAAGAGACGGGGATAGAGGGAGCGAGCGAGAGCGAAACGTCAGCCGCGGCGAACGTTCGATTGTGAACTAAAAACACGACAGCAACACCAACGCTACGGCAGCAACACGAAGCAGCACAGCAGCAACATCGCGGCGACATCAGCAACATGATAGCAACATTGCAGCAATATTGCAGCTACAACAGCAACATTGCAGCTCCAACAGCAATATCGCAGTCACAGCTGAAAATGCAGTAGCAGCGAAGCCGGCAGCGACGTCGTGGTGAATTTTCCACGACCATTTTTGCTACTATGAAAATTCATTCAGGCAACAAAAAAAAGAAAAGCGCAGCCGGCAAAGTTTGAACAGCTGAAGACGAGCTTTGCGTTCCGGTTTAATTCGCTCCGCTCGGCTTACGTCACAAACAAATACAGAGAACCAAGAATCGAAGCCATAAATGCACAGCGAGAAAATAGTTCGAACTAGAAAATATATTATCACTATTTTGTGTGATTAGTAACTAAAAACTATAATGCTATAAAATAATAACTATTTGTAAACTTCATAAAAAATTAAGTAAAAGATTAATTAGATAAAATATCAAAAATAAAGCTTTTTATTAATGTAGGTGTATTTAAAAAGAACGATTTTTAAATATTTAAAATTTGTTTAAATTCAATATAAGGGTCTTAAACTTGTATTGCTTTTAAAAAGTCTTGAAAACAAGATACAATTCTCATAAGTTTCTTAATTCTCCCAATTTAGCAGCCGAAACAAAGCACACCAAAACAAAACCAAAAAGTAAACAAAATAAAATAATGAAAACAAAACAAAAGAAAAAGACAGAAATAAAAAGAGAAGAAAGAGAGAGGAAATGCTGATGTAGCTGCTACGAGGAAGTGTTGGCGAAAATAAATAATTTAAGAAGCAGTCCATTGTTTAATGCAGCAGTGGCCAAAAAGCATGAATCATCGGCCAAAAAAAGGGAGAAGGGGCTACCCAGGGACAGAAAAAGAGGGGGATATGCCCAGAGAAAGAGAGGGAGAGAGAGAGGGAGACTGAAGACAAGTGCAAAGGCATCCACAACAGAGAAAAACGAGTATCCAATGAAGGAATGTGGCCACGCAACAAACAAATGAGAGAATCAAATTCTCTCAAATAACTTAACTTCCACAAACATTTTCACCACTCTAATCGAAGAGAGAGAAAAAGAGAGAGTGACGAGAAGGGGGGTTTTGAGAAAGAGAGGGCACTACACACATTGGGGCATCGCATATTTTGGTGCTCTATTTTAAATTATTAATGAGCGGCTTGTTCAGTTATTAAAAGCCTGGGAATATCACAAAAGACTCCCCTTGAAAAAGAGAAGCATTCTCTCTGGGTCTTCCTCCCTCTCAGTTTCTCCCTTTCTCTGGGCAATTCCCCAGCGAGCGAATTTTTGGAATAACAGGAGCCAAGCAAAAAGCTTCAATTCCCCCCAAAAAAAGAAGAAATTTGATTAGGTTTAGCCCTCGGTTTATTGAGCTTTGTTGGCAATAAAAAAGGTAACAACTGTTTAATGCCTTGCCGAAAAAAGGATACAACCATTTTACCCACTTAGGGATAGGTTAGGTTTTTATAAGGTGGGTTCATCAAGTTTATGTTTTCTTTATCATCATCATTAAATCATTAATCATTAATCATTAAATAAATTTGGGAATGAGATATACTTCCTGTATTTTTCTTTAATTTTTCTACAAACCAATTTAACCTATCTTGGCATTTATGAATACAATTTAAATGGAAAATAAAATTAAATTGTATTTTTAGTTTGCCACACAATTTATTTTCAATAATTTTTTAAAATTTTAGAAATTTTGAAAAAACGAATGCTAAATGGAAAAATCGATTTTATTTTCCAGCCAGAATTTCCAGTTTCTCCTCGAATTTAAGTTCAAGTAAAATATTTAGATTAAAGATCTAGTTTCTAAAGAAATTAAATTCAATTTTGTCTCTAACAAACTATACCTATTTTATAATAAAAATGCAATTTATTTTGATTAGTTACCTTTTTTTCTAGGGACCCCTTTATTTTTTAGCATTTTTCATTTCGCAATACTTTTTACCTCCTAAAAACACATCGAAAGTCATGTAAACATGTCAAACCCTAGCGGCTAGCCATTTTCCACACCCTCGACGCACGAACCCTTATCATGAGTTTGCCGCAAAAAATATCAATCATTTCCACCGAGCTGACTTTTCACGCAGGACCTCTCCCTACTCCACTCTCCTCTCCTCGCCGTCCATTTCAATTACCCGAAACCAGGCTAATTTGCATTTGGATCGCCCTGAGGCCTGAAAAACCGTACCGCAAAAACCGCACCTGGAAAAACTTTTGCGGCAGCCGCATGCGAGGAAAAATAAATTTTGTAGTCATGGCTGCCTCTGTGTTTTCTTCTTGTTGTTTGGGCCCGAAAGTGTTGCATTTGTTTAGGCCGGCGAGACACGCACTCCCCCATCGAGGAGGAGTCCTCCTGTTCCTGCCCCTGCCCCTGGATTTTCCTCCTGACTTTTTCCCCCAGGTGACCAAAAGGCGGAGCAACAGTCACCAGTCGACGGCTGAGCAAACAACAGTAGGCTAAAAATTGCGTGTGAAATGGTTTTAACTTTTGCTTTTTATCTCCACTGTGTTGCAATGGCACGTGAGGGTCCTTCGGCGCGTGGGTCCTTAGAAGTTACGCATACGCCGTGTTAACCGATTCATGCTGCCAGTTACCAGTTTATTCTGCTTTTTATTGTATATGCTCTGGGCTCTGAGCTGGAAAGGCGGAAAAGTTTTCGACGCACTGAGCAAATTCATATTACATTTTCGGGCTTTTTGAATAAATTTAAATAAATATATTTGGGGAACTGTAAAATATCACTTGTGTTATTATTTAAATGGCTTAAGAAAATAAACTTTATCAGTAAACAAAAAAAATGACTGTAAAAGGAAAGTTAATAACTCATTTTTTAATAGGAAATTAAATTACAATTTTATTTTGAATACCTATTAAAATATTTTAAAATATTTTTTCTTCTGAATTTCTTGGATTTCTCTTGGATTTTTATAAATATTTAAAATGATTACTTCTCTTAATTTTTTATAAATATTTTGAAATATTATTTCTTTCAGTGCATCTGCGTGTTCTTAAGCAGCTCTTCTCGCATTTTCCCCACTTTTCATCTGGCGAAACTCAACAAAAAGTCGATCTTCTTTTCCCTTGTTGTTTTAGTTGACATTTTATTTCTTACTTTGCGTAGGTAAATTTAATGGAAAACGACGTGCCCTTCCTTCAATTTTGCCTGCTATGTGCTGCAAAAACTTTCAGCATACGAAATGAATTTTATTTGAAATCGAAACGGATTAGGGGCACAAGAAAAATAAACTCCTTCGATAAACGAGACTGGGCAATCAATTCGGATTTTGGGGGCGTGTGTGTGCCAGGGGGCGGGGCAAATGGACCGGCCAACTTAATTGACTTTTGAAGTGACTAACCATCAATCGTGGACCCGAAAAACCCAACCCACCCAACAACCTCACATGTGAGAACCCATAAAATCATTTAAATAATAAATGCTGCTAAAAGTTTATTCGGGGTAGCTTAGCATGTAATCAAAGTTGGGCTAATGAAAACATTTGCAAAATGTTTGCCCCACATTTTCCCTACCCACTCCTCACTTTATGTGTGTGTGTGGGTCCATAAAATCAATAAACTTAAATAACTACAAATAACTGAGAAATTGGGACACAGCCCAAATGCAATTACCTCCCATGTAATCCTCCCTTTCCACAGGATTTTGTGGAGGACGAGATGAGCTGCAATTTTGCCACACGTTCTGCTTTCTCTCCCTCGATATACTCGTATATATACAAACATATTTGCTAATGAGATGGATTAAGGACCAAAAAGTTGTCGACAAAGTTGACCGTATACCAAATCCCCACCGAAAAAAAAATAAAAGAACCGCAATAATAATTCATGTTTATGTCAGCCAAATAAATATGCTAAATAATGTTTGCTTGTGTTTGTTGTGGTTTAGTTTTGGCTTTGCCAGAGATGAGGAAGGAAATTGACAATTTCCTGTGGGGCGAGTTTCAGCGGAGGGCATTAAATCGGATTTAAATGTGTGTGGGAAATATATAAACCAATTAAAGGCATCGGATGGGATTAAGAACGTATAAAAAAGGTTGCAAAAGGTTATTATAAATTTGAATAAAGGGTTCATAAATATGGAAAAATAATAAGTACTATAATACTATAAAATAAGCCATATTTTTAATGGCAAGTTGAAGCTGGAGAAAAAACGGTTTGACTTAGATATTTAAAAAAAAACCGATATTCGAAAATAATTATTAGAACCACTCTAAACCCTATCAACAAACTAACTTTATTTAGTAACTTAAAATACTAAAAACCCATTAAAAATTAAGCGTTTAATATCCAACCTATAATACTCGAAAACTTCACACATTCCCTGGAACCCATAAAATCCCGACACCCTCAAGATCATTAAAACCCAAAGCAACTCAATCGAGGGGATAATTAAAAATCCCCCTCGACAAAGTCGGTTTATAATGTCATAACATTCTGAATACGCCATATATTCCGCACATTGGTTTCCTGCCCTCGATTCCGATTCCTTTGCGAAGAGTCTCTAACATTTCCCTCTTGAATAAACCAATCGACCATGAACTGCCCCCCTCTTCCTAAGCCCCCTATTTGCCCCATCCTATATATATACCATCCACATATTCCGGCAATCAACAATGAGCGAAGCACAAACTTCCGGTCTCACTTTCATTCAATTCTGCCCTGCACTTTATTGCAATAAAAGAGGAACAAAAAAAAAACAGCAGCAAAAACAAACGGAAAAAATCGCATAAAATGCAAAACGTTCTCGGTTCCACTAAAAAGGTCTATAAACATTTTGAGTCATCAACTGGGCTTTTTTTCACTGCTGCCGCCGCCGCGAGAAGAGTGAGAACCAATTTACAGCTATGCCCAAAAAGAAAACAAAATTAAAGCAAACAAACAGCACGCACAAGCATTTAATGGAGGCCAGAAAACGAGGGAAAATCGCATCTGATGAGGATGAAAACTAGGAGGAAGAACCTCCACACATGTGTGCGAGTTTTGCAGCGAATCGAATTGGAATAAAATGCGGGAAATACGGAAATCATTTGCCGTGGAAAGTGGCAAATGTCTCAAGTGCTTTAATTGCCCGCAATCCGACAGATAGTTTTCATTTGCTCGCCTCAAACTAATTTGAGGGCACAACTCTCGAGTGGAATTAAATATATATGGAAAATAAAAGGAGGAGAAGTGGTTGATGAAAGTCTCAAGTGTTTCAATTGTTAGCTAATTTGCTATAGAAAAATAAAGTATAGAAAATAAATGAATAAATATGTAGAAATTTAATTAAAAATATATTTATTAGAACATAAAATAAATATATTATTGCTAAAGAAAACTTAAGAAAATGCGATAGTTAAATTTCTATAAATAAAATTAAAAATAAATTAAATAATATATAAATAAATGAAGAAATATATTATTGCTAACGAAAACAATAGAAAATGCAATGATTAAATTTCTAAAAACAACATTTTAAACCAATAAAATTTCCCTAAATTCACAATAACAAATTGCACACCCTGATATTAACATAAAATTCATTTCCATATAAATTGCCCAAAAACTAATTATGTAACAAATATTGCCAACACTTTTTGGTGCGAAAATCTAAAACCTCAACTCCAACCCAACATATTTTATAATTTTATTAGACCAGCAAACACAAAAAGTTTAAAAAGGATTTTTTGGTTGAAAATTTTCTATGTAATTTAATTGCCTGCAAAGATCTGCAAACATCATTTTGCCAAACTAATTTCGACGGGCACGGGCAACTTTGTCTTGCAGACTAGTGTAAAGTTGGGTTCACTTTAAAATTTGCATAATTAGACAAAAGAGTTTTGGCCAGAGAGAGTTAGAGTCCTAAAGTCCTGGCAAGGAAATGAACTTGCTTTTTGAAACTATCTGAACTTTTTTCTTACTCCCTCCTCTTCACTTCAAACATTTTCCATTTTGCATTCTGTTTATTTTTGATTGAAGATGCAACTTTTGTGGCTCACAAATCTTTTTTGTTTCTTTTGCTGGTTGCCTTTTTATTTATTTGGCTTTTTGTTCGGTCTTTCAGTTTAGCTGGCAAAACTCTTGGCTGACTGCAGAAATTATGTATCTCTCGAGTTATGAAATTTATTAGCCTCAAATGCTACACTCTCCCATATTTCTCTAGTTTTAATTGGAAGTTTTGTGCAGCAACATTAAAACAAATTTTCTTAAAACAGCCATTTCTCGGAATATCTGATGTGAGTGTGTTTGCTTTGCTTTGTCGTTTTATTTTGATTAATGGCTATGCGAGAACAAAACCTAAACATTTCATGGGATTTTCGTTGGTGCGGAAAGGGGATTTCGAACAGCGGGAGTTCGCATAGTTTTGATGTTATTGAGTTTTCAGGTTGATTAAGTCAGGAATTGTTTGACTCGGATTTAATTAAGTTATTTCTGGTTAATTACAAAGCAAACTTTGAGGTGATGTCATCAATACGTAGCCAAGCCATTGATTTAATTTGAGCAGGCACTTGAATTCATTTAGCAGGCAGTTCGTTTGTCAGAAGTTAATTAAGCAACCGAAGATGAAGAACGTATAAGTAATTCTTCATTTTCCCTTTATGCTGCCGTGGAGTACAGGGAATTTTATCTGGCCATTCAACAATGAAAAAATAAAAAAAGAGCCCTGTGTGGAAAATGAAATAAAAACAGGACATGCTACCATGGCAATCCTGCTGGCAGGCGGTGAGCAAATTAAAACGCTTCGCAATGCACAAAAGGGTTAAATGGCTTAAGCGATGGGCAGTCAGTGGGCGGTGGGCGGTGGGCGGTGGTACACCAGGGGGCGTGGCCATTGTAAAGGCCAATAAAACTACGTGAGTAATGTGGCAAATGGCGGCGGCAGTCGAGCGAGTTGCAGGTCATAAATTGATTGAAGCAAAATGGGAAAATTGATATAGCAAAAGGAAGTGCAGGGCAAAAATTTCAAGAGAAATATGCAAAGAAAAGTACACAGTAAAAAAGGCAGATTAAGTTGATTTAGGGGTAACTAAATATAAATATATACTTTTTTATTTTTTATTTTAATTTTTAACTGTTTTAATACTGTCATTTTTCAAAATAAATACGCATTTAATTTTATAAAGTATAGATATAATTTTTTAAGAAGTCAATTGTAAATAATTAATTTTTTGTTTTGTAAATAATTTTTCTGGTTATTATTTCAGAAAATAAATAAAAACGTTGTTACTACCGTTTTAGTTTTTCAACTCTTGTTACTTTTAAATATTTGATCATTTCTACTTATACCCATAGCAAATATAAATATTACATTTTCTTTTCCCTGCAGATTAAAAGAGCCCGAAGGCAGTTGGAAAAGCGAGAACAAGACAACACCCAACTGCCCAACACTTTATGTGTTATGTGAGTGCGATACCGAACTGAGCCCACGTGGCGTATGAGTGACGTGAATTTATGTAAGCTGTCCGAGGCAGGAAAAGCGGGGGGAAAACTGCTTAACTTGCCACACGTTCTAATCAGTGAATGCAACTGCAAACATTTTGTTTGCCTGCCTTTGCTGCCCAAAGTTACTTCACCCGGGGTGAAGGAGTGGAAATGAGGGGAAGACCGGTTTCAGTTGCAGTTGTTCACCTTCAGCGTCCTTTAAGCCAGTCAAACGAGAGTGACTGGGAGGGGGGTTTTCAGGGGGCCAAGGGTGTTATGCGGACAGGGGGAGGCACGGAACATCAGCCATCGGCCCAGCCAATGTTGCATGCCACACAAACCCAAACCAAAGTAAACCAACACACAAAACGAACCAAACAACCGAGAACTGAAAACTGGAGAACTGAGAACCGAACCGAACCAAAACAACAACAACGGCGAGAACAACAAAAATAAACCCAACAACGAGAAGAACAACAAGAAGTGTTTGGAATGCACAATTGAAATTGAGATTTATGTGGGGCCATCAGATACCCTGTATAAATAGGTAAGTGAAGGAGGCCAAAAGGGTTACACGAATTTAAGAGGAAACATTTCTAGAATTACTTTTTAATTATTTGAAATTATTATTATTTTAAAAATCATGAGAAAAAATATTTAAAATTAGTTGTAACATTTTAAAAGGGCAAAGAAATAATTTCTTCATTTCTAAAAGAAGGAGAATATTTTAAAAACCATAAGAAATATTTTAAAAAAACTTTTAACATTTTAAAAGGTAACAAAAATAATGTACTTAGTTCTAAAAAAGTTTGGAATATTAACAGAGAAATTATACTATTACATATCCTAATTAAAATTATAAATAAGAAATAAACATTAATAGAAAATGTCGAAACTATTTTTATGAATTATTTTCAACATAAATATATTAGCAAAAGCAGCTTTAAATTCAGTTCCTATAAAATCGAGAAAAGGGAAAGGCATCTAATTTTAAGATAAGATTTAAAATTGATAAATAAATTACAAGTGACACCGCTGACTGCCCATTTTAATCTTCTATATCTTTTTTGGTTGTGCAATACCCACTCCTCTGCTGAATGTCACCTCCCAAAAAAAATGCAGCTACCCTGGAAGTCACAAATCAGCGACTGCATTGGCCAAATGCTTGGCATGCTGCTGCTGTTGTTGGTAACTGCTGGCGCACAGCTTGGAAAACTCACAGCTTGGGGGAAAACTGGGGTGTGGAAAACCGAGGAAGGAGTCACAGCTGGGAATCACTATGTGTATGTGGGTAAACTAGTTGAATAGCAGGCTACTGGCGATTCTCATTCCGCTTCCAATTCCAAAACTCCCAAATCGGTGACACAACAACAATAAAGCACTCTAGTTGCTTGATGGAAAAGCGGAAAATGGGTGGCCAGGTGGGCGGTGGGTGGTGGTTGGTGGAAAACGAAGGTAAAACGTCGGCAATTACAATTCAATTAATGCGCTTAGTGCAATTCTTCTTCGCCTTCATTCCTGCATTCTTCGCCTACTTATGCCCACTTATACTTTTTTTCCTCCTCTCAGTATAGTAAACACATGATAAGAAGCAGGAAAATTGCTCGGAAAAGGGGAAGGGAAAAGGAAGGGATGAGTTGGAGTCCAAGAACTTGGAAATTTAATCGCCGCCGCACAAAGTTAAACGACCGCGCAAGTTGCTTAAGACGCAAGGCGCAGACATGGAAAAGTGGGCGATGGGCGGTGGGAGGTGAAGGCCGGGCGGACGGGGGGCGTGGCATTTGGCAGCCCTCGTTGTAATCAGCTCATGTGTGAGCGTCTTGTTTTCGCTAAGGGGCCAAGAAAATATTAACCCCTATAAATGAAATTATTTTTGTTCTAAATCGTCATCAAAACGTAGTTAAAGTCCTGAAAATTATTTACTTATATTATTTTTTGTTTAATATTTTAATATGAAATATCAATATCAAATATCAACAATATTTGGATATTTTAAAATAAATTTAAATATTAATATAAAGTAGCACTGGAATTAAATGGGCAAAATATAAAATAATATATTTTATAGAAATTTTAAAATTATATGTATATTACATTTTTTTAAATTTCAACCGTCTTTAATTTATCTTATTAAAAAACCGTATGCACTATTTTTTATGAAGTAACTAAAATCCAAAAGTATTTTTTGGAAATGGGAATTTCTTATATTTTCCAAAGTAAAGGTTAAGAAAAACCACTTCCTACTCTCATTTTACCCCTCAAGTTCCAGTTCACATTGCATCCTTATAGGTGCCCACACTGCTTCTTCTTCTTTTTCGCCTTCTTTTTGCCCCACGTCATGGGTGTTGTTTTTCAGGTTGTTAAGGGGGCGAAGAAATGTGCAAAGGGGTCTTTGTTCCAACAAGAAAAGGCAGCGATTGCACAATGAACGGTTTTAAATTGCATTTTATTTAATTAAGCTGAAGGCATAAAAGGAGAAATTGAGACAGGGAGAACTGAGAGTCGGAAAATATTCTTGAGAAGTTTTCCTCATTTTCTTTAAACAAGAGAAGTTTTACAACTTCTTTTGAATCTGCAGAAGATTTGTATTGTGGGATCGCTGAATTTGCTTTCGACTGAGCAAAAAGTTTATGGGGGAAAACAAAATAAGAACTTTGATATGAACCAGGTAAAGTCAACAATGAATTAGCGAAGTCTGAAAGGAATCATTGGTAGCTCTTTTATAAAAGAAAAAAGTTTATAATAAATGGAAATTATTCAAGAATGAAATAATAGTGCTTGACATTTTTTTGATAATTATGTTCTTTAAAAAAGTTTTTACTTTACAATTACCTAAGAGTGTTTTCCCCATTTGATTGTACAAAAAAGTCTAGGATCTCCTAATGACCCTTAAGTGTTATAAAAACCATCATCAGTTCACTTAGTATTTCTTCTTCATACCCTCTTCCATTTTTTTGTCTAACTAAATCTCACTAATTAGCAAACAAAATCATTTTCCCATCTCAGTTGGCAAAGGAAAAACTTTTCACAAAAATCCTTGCGTTGTATTAAGCTTTAAGCAAATTGAAAAGAGAGCTTGGCCCCTCAGTTTTTCCCTTCTTTTTTTCATCTCAAAGGTCGCGTTAGACGAGACGAGTCCCCGAACTAGCATTAAAGTTACATAATAAAACTAATAATAATTATCAACGCCATTGTCAGGACATCAACAGAAGAGCAAGCCAAAACAAACAGAGAACAGGCGAATAAAAACCATAGAGTAGAGAATAGAAAGTGTGTTTTGTGGGTGGAGGAATTCGGATGATAGAGTACACGGAGAAAAACGAAAGAATCCATCGGAATTGAAAATCAGTTTTAGAAAAATATATATTATATATATATATATATTATATATATATATATTATATATTAAAATATATATATTGAAAAAACCAAAAGGAATTCTGTAATGACACAAAGTTAAATTGTTTAGAAAACTTCAAGTTATTATAATGGACATTATTATAAAAATTATAGAAGATTAAAAAAATGTTATTAAAAAAAAACTTTTGTACAAAAATTATAAAAATAAATCTTTGGAAAAAATCATCATCATAACCTCAAAAGTTATCAAGTTTTATTTAATTTAGTTTTCTAGATAATTTCTCTCTGTGCATCCCCTAGAACCTAGAACTTTTCTGCTGTTGGTGTTTGGTGACATGGCCTGAAAGAACAACAACTAGAACAGGCGAACCGGCAGCAGTTACACCATTTGCTTGTTGTTGAGGTCCTGGCAAAACTCCCCTTTCAATTTTGTTGCCATTGCCTTTTCTCATCTCTCGTCTGACATTGCCGAGGATGCTGGAGATCCCGATTCTGGATGGCTTCGCCTGCCCATCATCATTGTCATTGTCTCCTGGCAACAACAACGACAACCGACCGGAGAATCAGCCACAATGAGCGGCGCAAATGGCAACCAGGACAATAAAATGTCATAATGAAAGTTTTCATTCTTTTTTTTTTAATGCGAGAGACGACATTTTGGAGAGTTATAAATGGGACAGACTAATGGGTTTGTTGACTGGTCTATATGGCGGCTATGACCGACTATTATCTGGCGCTCAAGTCTCATGTTTCTGGGCGTGTTTGTCCTTGACAATGGACGCGAAAGGCTTACCAGAAAGTGTGGTAGATTTAGAACAGTGGAGTTCTGATAGTTGAAAACTTACCTGAAATGAAAGAGAGGGAAAAAATTAATAGTATAGAAATATAATGATTTAAAAAGGGATTTATGATTTACTATCTAAAATATTGGAAAATAAATAAAGATAGTCATTAAGATTCATAAAATATACCTAACTAGTCATAAAAGAAATTTTTCACATCTCAATGAATTTTATTTAAAAAAGCTGTCAAAAAAGTATAAAAATTAACAGGAAATGCCTTTCTTTACAATCCATTAAACATGAAAAATTACCAATTATCTCTCCAATTAATAAATTACATATTTTATCACATTTTTATTCTGATTATTACATTTCATTCTTTTAATTAAACCCATAACAGCAATCTGCGCCATTTACATTCAAGCATTTCAATGCATTTCCTTTGTGAATGACAATAGTTTGTCAGCAGGGCAATGAAAGCATTTTATTGCTGAACAAAAATTAAATTACTTAACCCTAATTAGTATTGGCATGACAGTGAGTAACTGGAGAAGCTGCAACTGCTACTGTTAACTGTGATGTGAAATTCTCGCAGTTGATTAATAATGAAAAGCAGCCCAAAAGTTTAGTCATGCAACACGACTTGTAGAAGTCTTCTTTCCACAGCTAACCTTTAGTTTTGGCTCAGTTCGTCTTCGTCTTCGGTTTGGTTTGGTTTGGCTTGGTTTTTCCATCTCTCGAGTGTTGAGAGTGGAGTCTGAAGTCTGGGGACTGCCTTCACATCAATTAGTGGTTTCATGTTGTGCATGACAGGCAAAGTTGCTCTCAAGATTTATATCAAGCATATGTATAACTTCCTCTATAATTCGCAGCTATCTCTTTCAATGCACTTAAACAAATTTGATAAACGATAACTATATTTGTTAATCGTAATAATTTTTGAGAATTTAAGAATGTTCTGTATCGGAATTATTACGAAAATAAAAATTTCCTTTTTCAAAGATTTACAAACGTGTCTAAAAGTCGGCTATAAAAAATGTATGTCGTTTTTTTAAAAAAAAAACTTTTTTAAAGAATTCATCAGAATTCCGGATTAAAAAATATATTGTTGCATACTTTTAGACACCGTTTTAAGAGATTTAATAGCCACCAGGGATAATGTTCTATTTTTACTTTTCTTTAGGTGTTAGTTTTTCACATTTTCCCTTAAATTCTTCTCCTAACTACTTGGGACCCAATATTTTTACAGTGTAAAAGTTGCATGTTGTCTTGGCACTCAAGGATTGCATCTTGTGCCTCTGACGAGGCTGTCGTTCATCAACGTCTTTTTGCAAGGAGCGTTCGTCTTCGTCTTCATTTTCCACTCTGGGATCCCTATTCCTGGATGCTTTTTTTGCTGTCATCTTTTTGTTCTGTTTTTCGGGACTCGCAGGTGTTGCTAGCTGTCTGCGATTCCACCTGATAGACAAAGTGTCAAATGAGTAATGCAAATTGCAGGCAAAGGCAGCCAAAGGAGCTGCCAAAGGATCTGGCTGCGAAAACGAAGGGTTATGGAGCAGACATTTGCATATGTAGACCAGTTCGCCTGCCTTTCCTTTTGGCAATTTCAGTGTTTCAGAGTTTCAGGGTTCTCTGGAGTTTCTGGTTAGTTAGTCAGTCACTTTGGCAGCGTTTTGCAGCTGTCATGCATATGGAAGTAGGTCGTAAATCTCTGCCACTTTCGGCTGGCTGCAACGCTGATTCCATTGCCTTTGCATATTTGATGAATACGAGACGCCCTTTTGATTAATAACTGCAAATTGCCATAATAGTTCACATGATTTGTTCAGTCTTTTATTTACGACTGTTGTGTGAGGAGCAATGGGAAATATGCGAAATATGTATGACTTTTGTATGGTGTGAAAATTAGAAGAAGCTTGTGATGTAATTTGGAAAATAAATCAAAAGCCTAGCAACTTGGTGAGAGATTTTGTGGGTGGCATCGGAAGTCGTTAATAATAGATAAACATTTCTAACAATGCAATTACATGAAGGCAGTTAAAATAATGATAATAGATAAAAATGTTTAACAAGGCTTTTAAAATGTCACTTTAAATTACATTCTAACTAAATTATCACTTTTTGTTTTAACAATTTTTTTCAAAAACTCTAAAAGTTTTTTAGGCCCTAACAAAAATTGTTTTTATTTTACCATTTCATACACAGAAAAAAGTTAGACAAAAGATCAGATTGATATGAGCAGGTTAATTTATTATTTTTTAAAGTTCAAGTTTTTTGGTATTTTAAAACAGTATGATATCATACCAAGTTGACTTATTTGAATCATAAATTTGACATTAATCATATCAGATTTTTAATGATAGTAGAAATTATCCTATTTCATATCGAATTTTTTACCTGTGTATTAAATAGAATTTAATACAACTTATATTATAAACCCCTTTTATTCTACCCCCTTTAAGCATTTTTTATTATTTTCCCATTTTCCTCTGTCCATTGTTTTCTCACGTTCGTAAAACAATATTAAAATATTACTTTGCCCCATTACCTATTTATTTAAGCATTTTTCTCATAAAAGATTCCGTTTCAGCCCATCTGCCTTCCGCTCGTCGTCGCTTTAAGCTGCAGAAAACTGTGTCAGTTCACTGGTTCAACATTGGCACAATCGACCCACAATCCGCAAAACCTTCAACATCCCAGCTCAACCTCAAACCACCATCCACCCATCCATCCATCCATCCATTCGGCCATCTATCCATTCGGCTTTCTCCTGGCTTGGCAATCATAATTGGTTGGACAATTTGCCTTGGGCAAACATTTACAACATTTTACATGTCGAACGGCTTCCATGACCTCCTCTTTTTGGTCCTCTGCTGCCCCTTTGACCCCTCTCGATACTTTTTAATTGAATAAAGTGCACTTTGAACCAGCCAACCCAAAACTGCCCCGGGGCTGCACGCCCATCCAACTTGTGACACTTTCATTGTGCAAAATGTCCTGCAAAGGAGTAAAGGGAAAGCGAGGGTACAGAGAAAATAAGGGATTATAAACTGTAATTATAAATAAATTTTGCATGTATTTTTATAATATGAAATAAGAAATTCTTTTACTTAAATTGATGGATTTGGTCTCAAATAAATATGGATGATTATTTATTTTAAAGCTCAAAACAATTTTGAAATCAAATATTTTTACATACAAAATATTTTAAAAAACAATATGGACAAACAAATTTTTTTTTAAATACGATTTAAATTTAGGTAATATAAAATTAGTTCGTAAGTTTTTGATATTTTTTCTAGTGCAAAAAAAAACTGAGAAACGGAAGGCTACACCAAATGAAGCATGAGAAGTGAGAGAATCGTGCGACAAGCAATTTTTCTGGTAATAAAAGTGCGCCAATAACCCACTGCACTTTGCACCACTCCACCCCAAAAAGCCCTCCCACTTTTTCCTTAAATCTCCCATTGCCTCACCCCTCCCCCTTTAGGCCTACACTTGCCACACATAAAAAGCCAAGGAAAGAGGAGGCGGTTAGATTGAGTTGTGTGTAGGCCACTCTGTGCTGATGCCCCCAACCCGTATCCATTCATTTCTGTTAATTTATTGCCCTGTGATAGCCAAAAATGGCCAAAAGGAGGGAAGGGATGGGAGGAAGCTGTCTAACTGGGGAGGTGGGCGATGGAAAGTGGGTGGTGGGCGGTCTTACGGGGAAGAGGAAGAGGGCGGGGGAAAACCATTGCACGTCGCAAGTGCCAATGCTTAAAACTTTTTGCTACGTGACTCGACAAGTGGCCAAGAAGTAGGAAGAAGAAGGCGTGAGGGGTGGGGGGAATCTGGAGGTTCTGGCCAATACGTGGCTCAAATATGCACGCACGCACACCAAGGAGCACAAATGCACGGAGAAAAATAATGAGGTTAAAACTATAGAGCAACAAAAAAATTCAAAATTAAAAGAAGCAAACCAAATATTTATAAAACAAAATATATTAAAATGTTTACTGAATGAATAATAAATGATAAATTAAGATTATTTCTGAACAGATCCTTTAATCAAAATCCTACAAAAAGCTTATGCCATTTTAATAGAAACAAAATGAAAAGAATTTTACCCTAAAGTTCTGTTCCAGTTGATTAGATATTTAAAAAAGTTGAAAACGTATTACTTTAAGGACTAAAATGACCCTTTAGGTATTTTCTTTTACAATTAGCTCGTTAATTTATTGTAATTGGTTAGCTCGAGTTATATTACTTTGCTTTATTATAACATTTTCGATTTAATTAAATCCTTTGAATTTTATTTTTATTTCTAAACAATTTTATTTTCAGTGTAAACTCCAGCAGACTGTTGCCATCTTCGTGCTATCTTTCCTACGTTTTTTGGCCTGCCTAATTTCTTTCCCGCAGCATCGCCACCCGCACTCACATAGATACACACACGCACACACACACACACTTGCCGGGAGACACCGACACGCATACATATACATAAAAATCAGGTCATGTTCGCTGCTCAAAGTAATGGAATTTGTAATGCGTTCTCCCGCTTTTCCGACCCTGTTTTCCCGGCCAACCAACCAACCTCCCCCTTTGATTGCCGCGGAATGTCGTTTTGTGTGCTCGTCTTCGTCTTCGTTTTTCCTGGCTCCCTACCGAGACTTTTCCTCCTTCCCCTCGCCCCACAGACTTTTCCATACCCCTTCTTCTGCCCAACCGAAAAGAGCAGAAGCTTTTCCCCATTTGCTTCTCCCCTCTCTGGATTTTGCGTGCCCGTCGCTGCAAATTAACTTCTTCTTCTTCATGGGGGGCGGGGGAAAATGAAGTGGGAGGGGCGCGGAAAAGTGGGTTGCTATCTGTAAGGTACAAGAAAATTCGCCTGTCAATGCTCAAGTGGCAGGGCAAGAGTGGAAACTTCAGTAGCTTCGCTTGTTTGCCATTATTAACAATCTTTGTTGCCATTTTGTGCGCAGACTGCCATGTGTTTCAGAGCCAACTTGCCACGCCCCCCGAACACACCCACTGCCCCCCTTTTTCGCAAATGTATTCAATTAGTTAACTGAAGAAAAATTATATCATTAGCTGAGGAGGTTCGAGGGGGAGAAGTAGGGGGAGATGGAGAAGGAGGAGGACAGGAAACGCTCGAGAGGTTTATTAAAATTAATAATTGTCCTGGCCTGACATTAAATGGAAATGGTGATAAGGAGAAAAGGCGGAGATGTCCTGAAGGGACGGGAATACTTTGTAATAATAATAGAAATTTCATGGACTCGACAATGATGAAAGGGAGTACTGAAGTCTTGCAGTTACATTTGTGATTTGCGAAGCACAGACAATTATTGAAACTTGATTTTATTGGAAGTTTCAAAGGATTTCAATAATAAACAAATACAATGTCAAATTAAATACACAATGCTTCAGGCAATTTTCGGTCTTTTGATTTATTCTACTTTAATATGCTTAACTTTTGGTAATAAGAAACTATAAAAACTTCTGTAAGGGTTTTTATTGTGGGCTTTATCATGAAAATAATAAAATAATTTTTTTTGCATTAAAAATGATTTAAAAATAAATTATAAAATTAAAAAAACTTACCATATTACAAAAATTAAGGCAAAAAATATTTTAGGACTTGCAAACCATATTTATTTTCACTTTTTACTAAGTAAACCTTTTAAATAACATATTACAGATAGTTTACTACACCGAACTCGATTTTATGTCGCCCAATTTAAATTCCTCTCAACTTCATTATGGTTTCACTTCATATTCGACGAACCCAAGTTCCTGTCAACTTTAGCTGACTTTCATCATAATTTAATTAAATTGTGTGTGAATGGAGGACATGCCCCGCCCCTCCGTCTTTTGTGGTGTCCTCCGGCCCTTAAAACCCCCGTAAGTTCTAGTCAATCGAGCGACACAAGCTTCTCTGGGGCTCTTCATTATTTGGGTCATATTGGAGGGAAAATTCCGCACAAGAAAAAACTTTTCAATTGGCCTAATGACGAGAAACTTCCTGGCACAAGCACTTGACTCTCGACTGGCTGGCAAATTGGCCAGTAAAATGAGCAAAAACTAAGTAAAAGTCGATATTCTCCAACAACTACGCCCACTACTCCGCCGATTGCATTCAAGTACGGAGAAGTTTTCGGCGCTTGGTAAAATGTTTTTAAAAATACCAAACCCAAATGCAAGTGCGGAAAGCACCAAGGAAATTAGGAAAGCAAACAAACAAACAAACAAGCCAGCGAGCAAACAACAAAAACCACGAGAAACAAATCGAAAATGTTGCATTCCATTGCTGGGCAAAAAGTTTTCTATTTTCACACATTCGTTGGCCAAAATCCAAGAACTATAACCGAAATATGTGTGCTTTTTTTACATCTATATCCAATGTGGCATCAAAAAGCGCGCAAAGTGCTGGGAAAATTGTGGAAGAAGCTAGCCAAGAAATAAATGCAATGGGAGTGGCTGGGAGTTTGCGGGAAATAATATGTGAAAAATATTTCGAAACTGGATCAACGATAAAGCAAAACCATGTCTCATGGTTTAAATAACAGATAAATAAGGAATGGGAGTAGCTCTTAGAAGTTCTGTCTTTAAAATATAAAAGTTACAAGAATTTAAGAAATTCGGTTTCGATTTTTAGTAAATAATTCCAAATTTTAGAACTAGTTTCATAACTTACTAAGTTTACGTTAGACAAAAATAAATTGATTTGAAATAAAATACAAATATTTATTTAAATTATAAATTTTAGAACAAGTTTCATAATTTATTAAATAAACTTTAGACAAAAATAGTTGATTTAAAATAAAATACAAATATTTATTTAATTTGTAATTTTTAGAAAAAACCGCCGTTTTTTTTTTGGTTTTAAGAACGAACCTAAAAAAAACAAGAGAGAACGCTATAGTCGGGTTGGTGTCCCGACTATCTAATACCCGTCACTCAGCTAAAGGTAGTGTGACCTCTGTAGTCGGGTTGGTGTCCCGACTATCTAAGAGTTGTAACTCAGCTAAAGGGAGTGCGAGGAAGATATAAACTTTGATCAGGCTTAACTTTTTAACGAATGGTCCGATTTAAAAAATTTCTTCTACATTTCAATATGTATTGATAAGCACAACAAAACTGCATTTTTACATTTCCGAAATATTTAAATTTTTAAAATCGTATATAAGCTATTGTGGGCGTTAGAGGGGGCGTGGCACCTTCTTGAAATAAACTTGCGCTGCGTAGGAACTCCAAGAATCTTCATGCCAAATACCAATCCTCTAGGTTTTATAGTTCCCGAGATCTCAGCGTTCATACGGACGGACAGACGGACAGACGGACAGACGGACAGACGGACAGACGGACAGACAGACATGGCTAGATCGACTCGGCTAGTGATCCTGATCAAGAATATATATACTTTATGTTTTTTTTTTGTTTGTAACGAACGAACCTAAAGAAAAAAAATTTTAAGATTTTGTTTCAATTTTTTTACCGAAAGTACTAAATAAATTCCTTTAAAATCTTCACCCCATTTATTTTTGTTAAATACATAAATAACCTGATTTTCAAATCACTCTTTGCAATCTCAGTTAATCCTGACGCGTTTAAATTTCGATTTTTGGCATTCATCCCAATAAAGATTACGCTCAAAATGCAATATGCACGCCCGACGCCGTATGGCTAAAGCCCCATCTAAATCAGTCGAATGGAGCTCCAATGATCACACCTCCTCGAAAAGTGCCAGACAAAGTCACACAGACGCATCTGCTTAGCATATCAATGCGCTGCGATTTGCATTTAGAGCTGCCACCAACAGATATTAGCACCATTTCGGTGGGGGAGTCCGTCGTAGACTCCTCGAAAAAGTCTTAGGTGTTTGTTATTTATGCGTCTGTTTGCACTAATTCCACTCGTACAGTAAAGCCACCTGAAGGAGGATGGCTAACCAGACCATTCAGACCATGGACAAAGGTCAGTGAGCAGAGGAAAAGTCTCGGTGTGACGTCCATGAAGTGAAGTGAAGTGACAGTCTGCCGACTTAAACGGGCTTATCAGAAATTCTAATTGAAATCAACAAAAGAAAAACAAAAGCAACGAAAGTGAAATATAAATTGAATTACATATTTTATGCAAACAAAGACAGGCGGACATCCCGCATAGTAAAACCCTCTACACCCCGCAACCCTTAACCCCTTTCAGTGTGATTTGCCAAAAACTTTTGCATCGTGTCAACATGACGCCCCATGCGGTGCCCACAGGAAAAACTGAGAGAAAAAGTATTCAAGAATATAGAGGGAATATTTAAATAATATCAGAAAATAACCACGTATAGAAAATATATTTTAGAAAATATTTAAATCTTATTAAAAATCGCATTTAAATGCAATAATATTATTATTGTACTTATCTTGAATTTTAAACCCTTTTAGAAAATATTTAACTAACTTAAAGAATTAAAATATTATTAAAAGTCCTATTTAAATTAAATAATATTATTAATATTGTATTTTACTTATCCTGAATTTAAAAAAAATGTTTAACTATTTTTTCAAGTGCTCTAGCAAATTGTAGCACTTCCTTTTAGAAGCAAAAAGTCAAAAGGCTACCCCTGGATTTTCCAGCAAAAACACCCCTATCCACTTGAAACCCCTTCTTTGCCCACATGTGTCCTTGTTTATTAAATAGTTTCAGTGCAAATCCTCTGCCACTTGCTTTGTGCCTTGTTGGAGATTATTGTGCATGTGCTGATATCGCCCGGACAACCCTTCTATCTTGTCCATCAATTAGTGTAGAGTGCAACTATTTTTATGGCTTACAGAGCAGTTTGTAACAAATCCAAGGGACTTTGTTTCACTTGTCCACAGCAGCAGGGGATTATTTTAAGTTATTTTTCGTTAACTGCAACTTGACAATGCTACTACTTTGGGATTTCTGCTCACGTAGTTGACATAAATTGAAAGTGCAGAGGTAAAAGTAAATAGAAAATGCAGAGAATTATATTTGGATTGGCACTTGGAGAAGCTTTAGAAACATGTACTCTATGTTTATAAAGAATCAAACGTTTGTAGCTTTACAAATCGAATGGAATATTCAATTCATATCGCCAAATCACATTCACATATGTTAATTAGGCACGAGTTCTCGCTCGTCTTCTTATCTAGCAACACCTTTCCCATAAAAAAGAAAGAAACCCATAAATTAAATAAAAATCAGATATATATCTGCATAATTTCGGAGACAACGTGAGGCGCCTGACAAAGCTCATAGCTTGATTTGCATAGAACAGAAATAACAGCGTAATAATGAAATCAAATCAAGACGGAATGGAGTGCAAAATCAAATTAAATTTTGCTGCATATGGTAATATTTTACCCAACTAATTCAATTAACAGCACAATGCAAAAAGGGCAAAAATATATATAGGTATGCATGTGTGTATGAAAGGATACTCCTTTTGTTGGGAGGAAACCACGGCGAAAAGACTGTCGGTCGGGTCCTTGCCCTCTAGTCGACTGCGATCAATGGCGCTACGCAGGACAAAGAGGCCAAAAGGAGCCGGACCAAGGTAAAATTTCCGTATACAAAACACGCGCCACATGTGCAACTGCCAGGATCCCAAGGATGTGGCTGGATGGCTGGATGGTCGGGGTGGCAGGATGCTGGTGCCGCTTGCCAGGACGCTGATGGTGACTCAAGAGCACTAAGCTCCAAGCGGCAACATCCGTTTCATAAACGCAATAGTTAGAAGCCAGAGACCTAAGCCAACTTACAGTGGTGAAAATATGGATTCTTAGCATTTTAAGTGGATAATTTGGCCAATACGCGGAAAAAAATATTGAATACGTTTTAAAATCCTAAGATACTTAAGTTTAACTAAATCAAAATAAATAATTTTCCTCATAAGCTCAGATTTTTTCACTACTATAAAGAGGCCCCACGTTGGGCGCCAGTTTTGAATACGCTAACGAAAAACTATTGTGTAACAACATCTTCAGACACTTTGTATAAAGATTCATATAAATAAAGATACCTCTTATAAATCTAGCCACAAATTTCCTCTCTCACTTTTCTAAAACTTTGAACCACAGTGCAACTTCTTTTCACATCAGGCCAGAGGACCAAACGACCTGCCACACAAAACCTTGCCCAGGAGTCTGTGAACTCTCTGCTGGCTCAAGTTCCTGTGAGCCTGTGTGACAATTTTCCATGACCCCTTCCTGGCTTTTGCCTCTTCTCTCCGCCCCCCATTTTCCCCATCACCTTTTGTGTGCTATTTTCACGCTTTTACGCCGCAATTGTTGTGGCAACGTGGAGCCGAGAAGGAACTGCATTGAAAGAGCAAAGAGAGAGCGACTTTGCCTAACCATATGAAAGAAATTATGACTTTAAAACTAACCTACAATTGCCCAGCAGCCGACAATTTGATGGAGTTCCATTGTGGCCAACAGTTTGAGAGCGATTGCGGGCAGGAAGTCTATTTAGGCCGGCGTCTATTGTGCGGAGGTCACTGAATTTGTGTGCTTTATGCCAAAAGTTCATGAACTTTTTGTGATGCCAATGGCAAAGAAACGGAACCAATCTCCCAATTGAACGGCAAAACGCCAAAAGGCGGGAAAAACTCATTAACAAATTGCAGAAAGTGTTTGCTGTCAGGCCAATTTTCTTTCCACCTGACCATGACGTGAATAAGAGAGCAGTTTGTGTGTACGAGAGACAATCGCAGAATACTCAGACATGCTCCACATTTGTCTCGGGTTAACATGTCACGAAGTCGCCACGTCACGACTATGACAACATTGATGGGAATGAGGAATGGGGACTTGGATGGCTTGTTCTGATGGGCGGGGAAGCGCACAGAGCGTGATGGAACACTTAGAAACCATTAATAACTGGGTTATGTAATCGAGACAAGAACCAAGTGAATGACAGCCCTAGAGCCACGGCTGGGGAAGCGAAGCGAGGGAGGTCAAGAGAAAGCTGGCTGCGGTTGTCAATGAATGAATGTGGAGCATTCAATTGTCAGTCTACACTGAAAAGGCTTCCTTAGAAAATTACTGTACGGTAATTATAAAATGGCGAACCCAACGAGGGTGGCTTTCTTATTTATGTAATTTATTATTTCTATAATGTTGTAATAGAATGGCTCCATGTTGAGAAATTCTTTGTAATAGAATGAATTGAGTACTGAAACTCGAAAAATGTAATGAAAAGATGGCGCCCAACGTGGGGCATTTTAAATTAAATAATCATTAGGATATTAAGGTTATTTCTAAATGGCTCAAAATTTCAAGCTTAAATTCTAGTTTTATATTTCCATACTCCCCCTTTTCCAAGTGCACAATGTGCAGGGTTTCATAGTTACCAAATGCAACAATGACTGACATTTGATTGCCATAGGGATTCGGCTTGCCCATTTTACCTTCGCCAGCGTCTTCGACTTCCCTCCATCCCATTCCAATTATTATTGCCGCAAAACAGGCGTTTCCCATAACTACGACAATTCCAATTTCGATTGCCAAGCCAGAGAGTGTGACAAGTGTCAACAATTATCAAGTATACGCCACCTGATCACGATTGCAGGCAACACCAAAGTCCAAAACCCAATCCCCGCTGCATGACACACGTGCGTCAATTGCCACCGAATTAATTGAGCGCACTCATGAGACTGTCAATTAGCAGAATCAAGCAAATTTATGGTCAACAGTAAAAGCAAAACGAGCAAAAGCAAAATGTAACAGAGAAAAAAAGAGATACGAATAAAATTCGAATCAAGAAGTATCAATAGACGAATACGAAAACGGAACATCAAATCGGACTGTCAATTTGTGTGGTCGACCAGAAAACGCGTGTCCAACCCATAAAAAAGATGCTAACAGAAATTCCCAACGAAGAAATATGATAGAATAGAAAAGAAAAATACTTTCGTGAAGAGCAAGAGAATGTCAAAAATTAGCAACGAAAATAAATGAGCCTCAAGAGATAGAAAAAGATATTCTACAGAGAAAAGAAAACTTTTCGTGAAGTTTATTATTTTTCTTACTTTTTTTTGCCTTTTCGTCCAACTCTTTACACATTTTTCGCTTTGGTCCGGCAATTTTTGCCTTATCTCCGCTTTCGGACAACAAAAGAAACCAGAGAAGTGGACCGCGCAAAAAATATATTAAAAACTTGTCGCTAATTTTGACAACAATTTGCAATTTATCCCTCCTCCTTCCTTCCGCGGCAAGTTTGTTAAGGCATCTTAATGATGGCTAATTAAAAATTTCAACTGCCACAAAGTTACGGACAAAATGTTTTCTTTTTTTATCTACTAGGCTAAAAATAAAAGAAACGCAAAATATAAAACCAGATAAGTCTGTCATGGCAATTAAACAAAATCATTTTGTGTTGTATCGCTTTTTGTGCGTTTGTTTGGAAAACAAAAGATTGTTTCGGCCCTGTTTAAAAATAGCTCGTTGAGATGGCCAAAAATATCCCAAAGTATCTCGAAGATATGTGGTGCGGCATGCGGATAGACAGACAGCAAGTCAGACAAGTGCTTTTGTTATTTCAAATGGAAATGCTCGAGAGCGGAAAGCAGCAGCAGCTGAAAGCAAAAGTTGCCCACGCATTTTCCAGGAACATTTTCTGGGGAGGAAAATTGGGGTGTTCTGGGCGGAAAAGGAAGCCGCAAACAAATTACTGCCTCCCAATGACAGCTGTAGAGGAACAATTGCAACGACAAGCATCCCACAAAATACAGACAACTGAGAAATCAAATTTTGTGTGGCAACGAAAAGTCAATAAATACTCAGCTATGCAAATACCCTAGGAAAATTGGGAAAGTTACTAAATAAATACATGAAAAGAGGATAAAAGTGTTTGGAGTGTTTTGTTTTTGTATAAAGAGATTTCACAGAAAGCACTTAGGATGTTTATTTAAGAATCAACAAGACCTTCAAAGTTTAAAATAAAAATATTCCCTTTAACGATAAAAAATTTGAGTTAAGACAAATGGTTATATTTATATTAAAATATTTTTCACATACCTATAATTTCATTAATATTTTATTATCATCATCATAAAACCTTAGAACCCCTTTAAAGGGCACCAAAAAGCCAACCTAGACTTTGTGTTTCCCGCAAGGACATCTCCCCCATTGAAAACTAAAAATCTGCCAACAAAAAAATACGAAAAAAAAATACAGAAGTACCCGAAGCGAAAGACCAGGAACACAATAACAAACAGAAAATGGCATAATAGGCTTTGTGGGCGTTCACCAGTGGGCGTGACCACGAGGGAGGGTGGCAGAGGGGAAAAGCGCAATCAAGCGCTTCTACATAGTTTTGCTGAGAGAAACAAAAAACACAAAAATTACAACAAATTTTCTACTACAATGCCTACAAAACACTACCAACAAAGAGGAAACAACTTTACACAAGGCCCTCAGAAAAAAGGTAGAAAATCATAAAAATTCCAACGAATACGAGTGGATAAAACGCAATGCTCATAAAAATTGTTACGCACATTGAGCAAAAGGCAGCAGCATGTGTGTTAACCCCAAGGATCGCCAAGGATGGAAAAAAACAAGGAACCCACACCTGAATCTGAATAAAGGATGAGGAAAGGCACCTTCTGTTGCTCTATGCAAAAATTGAAAAAAAAATACAAATACAAATTTCCCCATTACAGTTTCCCATTGTCATTCCTCTTTCTCTCAATTTATATTTTTTTTGCAATGCCTGCAAGTGGCAGTAAAATTAAATGAAAATTGTAGCCTTGCGAGAAAAAATATAAATATAAATTATAAATGCTGGATAACGGAAAACTAGATGAGCTGGCAACGCATATGAACATTTCACATTTGCATTTAATTAATGTTCATTAAATATTTACAAATTGTGGTAAATTACCGCAAAATGTTTCGGGATGCATCGGAAAATGGTGTGAAATTCGAAGGGTTAAGAGGGGGTGGGAAAAACAGTAACTGCGGCACTTTATCCATCTGTATGTCAATGCATATTAGGGTGCTTCACTGTTTGCAAATAGAAATTTTCAGAAATCGATTTGGATACATTTTATTTGAGTATGTTTTTAAATATTCTATAAATTTTCTAATAAGTTATTTAAATTAATTTAAGGTAATGTATCGTTTTATTATAATTTTTTGCGTGTACCTACAATAAAAAAAAGTTTAATATAGATAAAACTCTGTTTATTTGGGTTTAAAATAAATGGTAACACACAAAATCAGAGATTCTTTTATTTTCCACTAATTAAATACTAGTATTTACAACTCCTAAATACTGCACACCCTACTAACTGTGTTTGAATACCTAAAGTGAGTGTGTCCGGTGCATTTCACATTCTGCGGTGCCATTTGGTTCGGAGCGTGCGAATTTTCGGTTCTATTTGGTTCGATTTGATGCGTGTTCCGCTGCGGTTGGCACTTGGAATCGTCATAGATGTTGGACATGGGTCCTTCAAATGGCCGCGGTGGGGGGTCAAGGGTCAAGGGTTAAGGGGTCGACTCTGCTGTGCAGTGACAGTGGTTAGTGTTGTTTGAAATTTCGG
The DNA here is from genome assembly GCA_037075205.1 of Drosophila prostipennis. Lineage (NCBI taxonomy): Eukaryota > Metazoa > Arthropoda > Insecta > Diptera > Drosophilidae > Drosophila > Drosophila prostipennis. The sequence goes on along the minus strand of JBAMCJ010005201.1, from coordinate 218,749 downwards.
TTTTCGTTATTGGATTTGCTGGTGAAGGAAACTCTAATGGGCGAAAAGTCAAAAGCGAAACAGAGTAAAAATAAAGTTCAAGGAGAAATTCGATTGGTTTTAATAAATCTACTTGTTTAGAAAATGAAAAAAAAAACATTCTATAGAGATTTAAGAATAAGTTACTGAAATTTCCAACTAATTTAATCAGTTATTCGACTATTAAATGAAATAAAATTTTAAACTTTTGCAACTTTAGAAACATTAAACAAAATTGTTTGGTTAATTATGTTGTTTTCTGAAACTTAACCTTAACTTAACCCACAGTTCATTGGCATTAGATATTTAATCGATTTGCCTGGCATGCCTAAAATACAAGTTTAATTAGTTTGAGAAGCTCTGCACATGCAATTGACAATTGCAGCTTCTTCCGAAGGGGAAATAAATCAATCAGTGTCCCTGGCAGGTGATCAAATAAATTAAATTTCTCAATTATTGGCGAGAAAGCCGAAACGGAGACAAAGGCCGTAAACCACTTTAGGTGCCGAACCGTAGTAATTGCCATGAGTGCGCAGATTTTCCAGCCCATTTGGTAGTTGTGCGTCAATGGCGAATGGCAAAACTTAATTTGCAAAATATGCAAAACTTAATAATAAATACAGAATTTTTGGTACGCCGCGTATTGCAATCGATTCGCCACTCAAACTGATTGCGGCGATGGAAATGAAAAACTGCAAAAGGAAGCACAAACAAAACCGAATTGCGAGTTTTCCATTTTGGCATAGCGATTTTCTCTCTTTTCTTTTTTCTTTATATATTTTTTTTTTTGTGAACTGTGTTCGATGACAGGCAAAACGAGGCGAGCGACAATTAAAAGCGAAATAAAAACAAAAATTCAGAGAAATTGTTAGGCGATGATGTCCGAGATGATTCCGCACGATACGTCACAGAACATTCAGCGTTATTCGAGTGGAAACTGTGCTTCACCTAATGAGGGGAGGTCTTCACCCCCCCTCAGAGAAAAAAGGGGACTGTCTGTGGATTATTTGGGTTGGAGATCTTGGTTCTATAGGTGTGAATCATGCTCACGAAATTCGTGATCTGGAACCAGGTTTATGAGAATGGAATCTGTAAAAAAATCCATTTTCTGGTCATTGAAAAGGAATGTGGGTTCTAAGTGAAGAAATCAATCTTTTAGATAAAAATTAAAAAATGGGTATTTTTCTAAAATGATTTTATTATTATAATTTTAGTTTGAAATTTATTGATTTTCATTTAATTCTAATGAGAAGGCCCTAAAATACAATAAATACATTTCTATAATATGTTATTATTACAGTTTTAGACTTTCAGTGATTTATTAAAATATTTAATCTGTAATGAGGTATACCTTAGGGTAGGTATAATAAATCCAAAAATACTAAAATATTTCTTATAAAATCTAAGAAAAAAATCAATTACTTCTAGTCACTTTGCCATCACTAAACGGAAGGACTCAAGCAACAAACCGACTGAAAACAAATTTTATGCGACCACGCGCCATTTGATTTCCCTCTCAAAAAAAGGGCGAAAAACCAACAGAGTAAAAGAGTAAAGTGGAAATTCAAATGGAAAATACTTGAAGCAGTTGCATCGACCAGTTTATCAAAAAGATGCTCCCGAAAGATTTCGCCCCCTCGAGTTATGCATTTTCTTCTAATGAACTCCGGGCCTTTCAGTGCTTTCTTTAGTTCCTCCTCTCTATTTTTTTTACTTTTTGGGGCAATAAAAATCGTAATGAAGCAAGGAACATAAAACAGAACGCCAGAATGGACGCAGACAAAATTTTGGAATGGGTTGAGGTGAATTTTATGCGCGTAATTAGCAGCAATTAGGGCGGAGGGGGCGTGCGGATATTCAATATTCGGTAAACAGAGCTTAACATGGACTTCAGGCCATTCATTAAAGTCTGACAGCAAATTACATTTTTTCTGTGTTTGTGCTCGCCTTTTTGTTGTATCTTCTGTTTCTGTTTTTTTAGTGCTTTTTTATTCACACGCCTCGAATGGCATTTGCGAAATGCAAATTACGCTAAGCAAATTAGCGCGGAAGCGCCAAAGTGCAAGAAAAAATAAAATATAAGAAAAGGGGGAGGGAAATTCAAGTGAGGTGAGCGCCAGGGAAACGCAAGACAAATTAGCTGGGAAATGGAGGAGCCAGGTAGATGCAATAAAGCGCCTCGTATGTGCGGGTGCACAATGCCAAATGAGCTGCGAACGCCAGTGCAAATAAGGAAACTAAATACCCAAAGTGGAGATATTTATGGAAATTAATTCGGGTGACTCATTTGGCCAGGAAGTGAAGTCGGCTAGGTCATGGGAAGGGTTAAATTGAGCTAATGGTGATATTTCTGGTCACTAAAGGGTTCAAAATTAAAGAAAAAGCTTATAAAAGTTTATGAAAGAAATTTATCTTGATTTTAAAATATTTAAATTATTTTTAAGATATTTTAAAAATATTATAATGTTATTTACAAGTTTATAAAAGAAAACTATCATAACTATGAAAATATTAAAATAATTTTTATAAAATATTTTCAAAATATTATATTATTATTTTATAGTCTAAATATATTTTTTACAGCATTCTAAAAATTTAAATTTAAATCTAAATAATTTATAAAATATTTTAAAAATATTATAATGTTATTTTATATTTAAATATGTTTTATACAGTATTCTAAAAATCATTTATGATTTCCTAAGATCTTCCCAACTTTGCCCCTTGCATTTGCTATCTGAAAATCTCCGAGTACTCCAAGCCAAAACTGCAAACAATGCACTTTAAAAGTGCATTCTTGAGTTGCTATTTCTTGAGTTAACTTCTTGACACCTCCAAGTCGTTACAATTAAATGTGAAATATAACCAGGGAGCAGGCTGTTCAGGCTGTGCAGTTTGCAGCCTCTGAAGGCCCAGTTAAGTTGTTAGAATGCACAATAAACTCATTCATAAGTCTGGCGTAAAGTCTCACAGCAATTTAGCCAAAGTCTTCACACCGCGACTGACTCGCCCACAAATCAAATTGCAATCCCCGAGAGCCGGGCGCAAAAACTGAGCTGGGTTGAGTTGGGTTTTAGCTGAAATGGGTTATATTGGTGCACTCGAGAAAATAGTTAGAACCAGGAGACTGGAAAATAATCATTATAAAAAAAATAAATCTATGGAAACCTAAAATTTTTCTTTCCAAAGTGGGTATTTTAATAAATATTTAATACTTTTAATTTACGAAAAAAAATATAAATATAAGAATATAATAATTACAAAATGACCAATAAATACAAATATTTGTTTTTTTATAAATTAAGTAAATCCGATATTTATATTTTCTGAGTTTAAAAGATACTTCTCAACATTCATTTCATATTCAGAAAATCATAAGTTAATTTAGAGATTGCTTTTAATTTTGAAAAACTTTTTTTTAAATTCTATTAATGCAATTAATACAACAAGAATTTATAAAATCAAATAATAATTTTTTAAATTGATTAATATGATTTTGTAAATAATTTTTTGAAGTTCAAGACTACTTATTTTAAGAGTGTTGTGAAGGGAAACAGGAAACATTGATGAGCAGACCGACACCTGGCCTCTCCGCTCATGACAAACTGCCACTCCAGGCGTGGCTGGGAAAGCGCTGGGAAAAGTGAGGAGGAAAAGCGGGGGAAAAGCGGCGAGAGGTGGGCAATTGAAAAATGACGCCCGGCCAGCCGGTGGAAATGCATTCAGCAAATGAAGCCGGCCCAAAAGCACGTGAAGCGAGCAAACAAGACACACAAAAAGGGAGCATCAGCATCAGCAGCTGTGGGAATTCAGTTTCAGTTTGAATGCGACCGATATGTCAATATGCAGACTGCTGTTTGAGTTTTATTTTCATTTTTTCTCCCTGCTTTTCTATAGACCACTATGTTTTATTAGCGATCCACTAATTGCAAAAATTTGTTTCGCATTTAGCCGGCGAGCCAATGACAAATAAAAAGGGCAATAGAGTAGCGCGCGCGTGTGTGGTTTTGCTGCTTTATGATCATTAAATATTTGAAAAAGAACAAAAAGTTATCAGCGATTTGTGTTCTCGGTTACCTGATGCTGAAATAAAATTATAAAGCATTTCGTGTTGACCCTCGGGCTCTAGGCACTAATTGAAAATGGCAATTGGAGTGAGGCGAACAAAATGGTAGATATACAAAGAAAAAAACACTCACTTTTTCCCTGATATTTGTTTATTTTATTTGCCATGGGTAAAGTTGCATTTGCTGCGATAAGCAGCAAAATCACAACTGATAAAAGAAATAAAAGTCAAATGAATAAACAGCAGAGTCAAACAACAAAATGTTATGTAAATAGTAATGAGATAAGCGAAAAAAGTGAGCTGATAAAGGAGTTTTTCTTCACTAGAATTGGAGATCATTAAAAGAGATTAATAAAGGTTTAAGTGCAGGAAATGTTTAAGAAATAGTTGGATATTTAAATAAGCTGATAAGGGAGTTTTTCTTCACTTGACATGGGAGATCATTAAAACAATCGTAATAAAGGTTTAAGTGCAGGAAATGTTTAAGAAATTGTTGGATATTAAATCAAAAATATTTTATTGACGAAGAATCACTTAGTTTACTTTTCCTTAGGAAATAGGAACTGCTGCAGTTTTTCCATTACATATTTTTTTTTACAAATTTTCAAATATTCTTTAAATTAAATAAATAATAACATTTATAGTTTTTGCATAATTTTTATTTTATTAATTCTTTTAAATTCTGAATAATATTTAATTCCCTTCCTTTATCAGTTACTGTAAATATTTAAATACAAACTTTATATTTATTTACTTATTCACGAAGCCAGTATTGAATAATAAATATTTAAGCAAAACCCGCTGTTATTTAAACAGTAAAGTGCATTCTATTGTTCTGAACGCTTGACTTGGGCTTATATATATTTAAAATATTTATATTTATATATTGATTAATTTAAGTGAAAAATACAAAGTCCACTCGTATTGTCTATTATATGTGTATGCCACTCAAAAATGATTCACTTCTCCCTCCGCTGTGTCATTTGTCTTATCAAACATTCCTCTTCGGTTTAGTTGATAAGCAATAACACAGAAAATTACTCCAAAATGAGAATGTTGGGATAAAAATGGCAACCAGCTAAATTGCCATTTCGGAAATGTTATAGGCGAGCAAAAAAGAAAGAAACAAAGAACAATGAACCAGACTTTTTTTTGGCCAAGTTTATCGAAGAAAACCGTTAGCAGGCAAACCGTTAGCATTGATTTAATTAGAAGATTTTTGTTTGCTCGCTAAAGTTTATCAAAACTCCAGAAACACAACACACGATTTTAGCATCAAACTGTGACCATGGCGGGGATTTAAGATTCGTAGTTGTTGTAGTTTTCGATTCTTTCTCGTATGTTTCTTTCGCTGGCTCTTAAAGCAGGTTTTCCATTTGGCCTTTGGCATAAGCCACATACTATAACGAACTGAACTGAACTACTCGAGTGCCCAGCAAAAGCCGCACAAGTCGCTCTCTATATGTTTGGCTTTGTGTGTCAGTGTTTGCGGGCATACAAATATGAATAAAGGGTACAGTGGGTGCTCGGTAAAAAAAACTTGAAATGGTAAATCAAAGTTAAATAAAAGTTTACTGAAAATATAAAATATCAACCAAAATAATCCCAAAAGAATTACTTAATCAAAAAATTAACCATATATTCGACTTATTATTTTTTTCTAAATATATAATTCCTAAAAATCTTTTCCTTGAACAACTCCAAAAAATATTGTAGGGTGGCACCTACCTGTCTAAAATTGGCAAAGCCATATCCGAAATTTTTTTTTTTTAATTTGTTCTTAACTTTGGAAAATGTAAATATATATTTTAATTTTTATTAAAAGTAAACACAATTTGTTTTTAAAGAAATACTTTTTCTAAAATTTATTCGTTCCTCATTAAGGAAACATCAAAAGTTCCCCATACCGGAAGACTACTGTTAAAGGTAAAGTGAAGCATTGGGCAAAGAGAAATATGCATGATGTTGTAGCTGCTGTTGTTTTTTGTGATTATTCCTCTCTTTTTTGCGGCTGCTGCGTGTAAAATCAATAAATTCGAGCGGGTTCAGAGGTGACGACAACGTCGAAAATGCTTATGACCTTCAGGCCTCTAGCTGACCTTCGCCCTAGCCGCAGCCCCACCCCCTTTTCTGTTTTTTTTCTCTGTCCCCATATTACCATTACCATTACCATTTTCCCTGCCTTGGCAATTAAATTTTGTATGTAATTTTTTACACTTTTTTGTGCTGGCCTAGCCGGCACTTCTTAATTATCGTTGTTAAGCTGGTTATGGTTTGTTTTGCTTTTGCTTTTGCTTTGTGCTGCCTTTATGCTTCGCTTTTTGTTGAAATTTATTCCTCGAACAGCGGCATTCATTAATTTCTTGCCTTATTTGCTGCCCTCGCTTTGCTCTTATGGTTATTGATATTAATAAAACTTTTCTTTCTTTTTCCAAAAAGCCAAAAAGAAACAAATCCGCCAGCAATCGTTGCTCAACAAGTTACGTCAGATGCGTTGGTGGGGATTTCTGTGTGTTTTTGTTTTTGTTATGTCCGGATCCCAGAATAAAAAACAAAAGATTAAGCTTTGAGGGATTAGGATTACAGGCCCCTTGTGTACCAGGCACACAAATGTGGGAGAGTCTTTGGCAAGGCAAAGATAAGCGAAGGGAATTATGGAATTTTAGTTTTACAAATTTCTATACCTCAGCGTAATTGCAGTAGAAGCTGGAAAAAAATCTTAATGAAAAGTCGTAAGCTGAATTTAATATGTTTTTCTGCTTTGAAAAAAAAGTTCGTGTACTTTATTTTAATTTTTATAGTTTCTAAGGACACATTTAACTTTACGGTTTAAGATGATTTTTTGTTTTATTTATTTTCAAGAGACAATTTTACCTTAATTGCCTTTTAATTGCTGTCTCTTTTTCATTAGAGGGCTATACTAAACTTTAAGTTGACCAACTAACTTTAGTTTCTTTAATTGCACACTTTGGCATTGACTGTACAATCTGCAATTATCAAATGTTCGCTTGCCTTGAACTTTAACCGACTTGTCTTCGCATATTGGCACCCTTGATTTTATATTTCGGTTTTTTTGTGGGTCACCTTTTGGGTTTTTTTTTTAATATTTTCGGGGATTTACTTGATTTATTTTGGCTAATTGTTAAATTTGGTATAATTTCTGAACAATGGTTCATTATTAATTACTTAAAACCGACTTTGAATTCCTGTTTTCAATAATTGAAATTATCGGGGTCACCAATTACTCGTTTTTAGATTGGTCATAATTTTCTGTTGATGGGTATGTTAAAGATCATTGGATATCCCTATATTATTTGCAAGATTTTCGTCGCCTTTTTTTTTGTCATGTTAAAAAGTTTTTACTAAAAACCTAGTTTAAGGATCACCTTTCTAGAACCTATTCCCAAATAGTAATTTTCATCTTCTAAGGACATATAACTTACCATCTTTAGCATTTGTTGCCGCCGTTGTTGTTGTTGTTGTTGTGGTGGCCATAGCTTTAGTTTTTGATTTTGTTGTTGGTGTTGTGCAGACAGAGGCCGCTGCCGACGCCGACGTCGCTGCCTTGTAGAAAGCAGTTGTTGTTGTCGATGTGGATGACGTTAGTGTTGTTGTTGTTTCCACGGCGCCAGCAGCTGACAAACTTCGCGAACAGTGCATTAGTCACCTGTTTTTTGCAGGTGCAAAGGGGGGGGTGGTTGGTTGGGTGGGTGGTATATCAGCTGATAAGGGGGAAAAACGCGGAATTTTTTAATCAAATTGGGGTAAAAGGTGAGGTGAGGGGTTGGGTAAGCAGGAAATGCACAGAATCAAAGAAACTAAATTTGATTAATTTATTTTTATATTTAATTTAATAAAGAATTTATTATTTTAGATTTGTTAGAATAGGAGTTTTTTTTCTTATTAGTTTGATTAATTTTTTTAGTTATGTTGGGTTATAAATTTAATTTTAGTGTCATTTCTCTTTTTGTTAGAAATCCAATCTATATATTGATATTTTTTTTGGGGGCACTCTTCTTCCTTGTTACTTTTTTTGGTTCACTTTTTAGTGGTCGTAAACTTTCTAATAAATATTTCTCATTTGCTTTACATATTTTCTAGCACACTTGCAGCTGCTTTTTATTTATAATTCAATTTTATCAAATTTATTTTTGTTATTATTTCGCCTTTTGGTTCTTTTGTTTTTATTTTATTTTTGTTGCATGTGCGTCGGTGTCCATGTGTGTTCGTGTGCGTGTGTGTGTTGGTGCACAGTGTGTTTGTTGTTGTTGCTCGTGACGCGTACGCGTGTTTTCTCGCTCGCACCTGCACGTTTTGGCTGGCCCGAAATATTGCCGCACGCTTCTAGCAGCCGCTGCACATGTTTTCGTTAATTTCACGCGTTTATTTGTTTAGTTTCTTGAGTAATTTCGCAATCGTTTTTTTACGGCGACTCGCGGAGCGAGCACGAATTTGGTCACACCACATCAGTGTGGCCGTGCGCGGTGCAGGGCAGAAATACCGCTAGGCGGCGGAGAAAAAATACCAAAACATATGGCAGTGAGGTAAATACTGACTGCGCTTAACAGCACGCCAATAACAGCACTGGGAAACGGAACCCATTTTTCAAATTTAAATTTGAAATTCTTTGAAGACCGCGCAAATTATTTATTAACTGCAGTTATTTTTTTCACATCAGTTTTCGAACAAAACACATTTTTACATATTAATCATAGCTTTAGAATTGATAAAAGAATAGGTATAGTTCAAATTTAACAGTACACGTAAATCAACTAATCTGGCAACCTTTGATTAGCCGGCTGCCGTTATGGCAACTCTGCAACCGTTCAAAACAAAAACAATAAAATAACTGCCACAATTAAAATGTAATTCTTTATTAAATTGTTTAATATAAAATATTTTTGTATATACTATTACTTGTACTAAAAAAAGTAACTACATAAATTAATATATATATTATATAAAAGTATAATAATGTCACTTTAACGTAGAAGATTAGATTTAATTTAAAGTAAAGTAAAAAATAACAATTAGAATACAAAAGAGCTTCGGAATTTATAATTATTATATTTTGTTTAATTTTGATATCAGGTTAATAAATGCAATTTTTACACCATGCTTAATATTAGTTTCTGAATTTAATATTAAAGTCTAAAGTTCTTATCATAAAATCCAAATAAAACCCTAAATATAAAGAAAATTAATGTGTCTTATGTAATGTTAAAGTCTTTATCTTTAAAACTAGTAATCTCTTAAATCAAAAAGTCTACGAAATAATAGATCTCCTTGCAAAATGTTGCTCATGGCATTTTTCGTAAACTCCGAAATTCTATATAATTTTTCTTCACTATTAAATTTGAATATTTGTTTTCTGAAATTTAAAACAAATGTCTTAATTTTAAAGTTCCCAGAGAAAATAGTGACCTTGGCGTGACAATTTTCACACTTGTCCACAATTGCCTTGGCCAAAAACCCATTTCATTTTACAATATGGCCAAAAATCGGTGACCTTGACAACAAAATATGACACAAATATTACGGCAGCAAGAAAATAAGAAACGGCGACAACAAGCGGCTTAGTTTGATAAGTGAGGTAATTTCGGATGACGAAGATAGCCTGACTTCTCCCACTCACTCCCTGATTTTCAGCTGTTGTTGTTGTTGTCACCCACTTTGCATGGGTATTTATTTTCGATTTTTTGTTGTCAATTTTTTTGTTAGTATTCCGCACGATTGTTGAGTGAAAGTTGCCACCGTTTAGAGTAATGTGTTTTTTGTTGTTGTTCGGGCTGCCACGCCCCAATCGCCTTATCGTCACCTGTCGCTGGGATGTGAGTGAGGTGTTAATTCGACAGTCAATTGTGTAAAAAAGTAAAAAAAAAAAGAGTTCGGCTAACAATTGCATAATATTCAAAGCTGAAACCGAAACTCGAGCAAATTTTTTGGGGCCATTAAATTACGAATGAGAAAATAAGAAACAATTAACCAACTCCAAGAAAAGCCATAAAAATCGAAAGAACTCAAATGAGTTTGGGGAAAAACGTGTTCTTACCGTGCCGAAATCAATTTATCGCTGCAGAATATAAAAAACCACAAGCTGGGGGTCATAAAACAAAAAAAAACACAAGAACTTAAAAAGATCGCTTACGAGATCCCAGAGTTCCCAAGTCAATGTCCTTAGCAATACACTTCGATCTTTGATTTGACTTCTTTTGATGCCCTCAAAAAGAGCTTAGAAAAATATCCATCAGCTAAATTTTGCTTAAAAATGCATTTTTTCAAATTATTATATAAATAATAAATATTTTTATTTTTATAGAATTTTGTATTGTTTTTAGATTTTTTATGACAATTTTTCATTGGTTACTGGAATGCTGAAAATCTATTTTTTTCAGCAGATTAGAAGGAATATTGTCTTTAAAAATATTTAGAAAATTAATATAAACATGTAGGTACAGTTAAAAATAATAAATAGAAATAGAGATCAATCTTAAAATATTTTTTCAAGATTTTCAAGAGTATTTAAAAAAAAACATGAAACAAGTCTTTTAACCCATTTAAATTAATTTAGCATCTTGTCATTTTTTGTGAGCCTTTAAAAATGATTTTTAAGGGTATTTAAGCCTTGTTTTCTGAATCTTCACTCTACTTTACTTCTTTTTTTATTATCATCTTTGGTTTGGTACTTACATATCGTCTTGGCCCTTTTGCAGGTTCGGCCTGTTTGCAGAGCTCTTGTTGGCCAAAAGGTTTTTAAGAACGAGTTCTGATCGAACCGCAAATGGATCGATCGATCACTGTACATATCTATATGTAAGCCCATATGGACAGGAGATAAATTTTCCTTCTATTCACAGCGGCGTTTTCTCTTGACCCATTTAACTACATTTAAATGCACTCATTTGCATAGAACACACATTTCGAACTTTTGTGGGCGTTTTTAGTTCGGTTTCTGTGCATTTCTAATGAATTATTAACCCAGAACCGGGGTGAAAATGCATCCCAAGATGCAACTTCCCTGCCTTTGGACCGACTGTCCAAAGCTAATTGACTCTAAAAATAGCCGGAGCAGGTTTCTCTGCATGAATCTGAATCTGAAGACTGGTTCTTCCACCGAAGAAGACCAAAGATCCAAAGACTTGAAGATGCACCACCATCCCAACTAGCAGAACGAAACGACCGATGGGCCCAAATGGGTTTCTTGTAGGAGCGTTTAACCAAACAAGAAAACGAGAAAAATCTGCTGATCAAATGTCGCTTGTCTGCAATCGAGTCAACAGGGAATGAGAGTGAAAAAAGGTGGAAAAACAGCAGGAAAAAAGGGGGAGTTACTTCCACAAACAAGTCGATGATCAGGGACAGACTGAAATAAAGACTAATCGTCGATGGCTGCACAGTTGGACAAAAGGCTTTATTTTATTTTTTATTCTTTCTCATTTTACAAATATTATTTAAGCTAATTGTATTATCATTTATTCTCTTGGGATATGGTATATCATCTGAAATATTTTGTACAAATGTACATATTTTCAAATATTCTTTAATCCTGTAAAACATTTCCTACAAATCCACAGGTCATAATCCCAAAAAGGGATTAGTTTAACAAAATGTTATTATAAACAAAGAGCCAGTCACTAAATAAACAGGGCGATATTTGTTTAGGAGTTAAATTATTCAAAAAATGGATTTAAAAACCAAAAACTATTTTATAAATATGCGTAAATAATTGTAGAAAATATTATAATAAAATGTTATTATAAGCAAAGAGCCAGTCAGTAAATAAACAGGGAGATATTTGTTTAGTTTTTAAATTATTCAAAAAATGTATTTAAAAACTGAAATACTTTTATATAAGTATTGGTAAATTATTGTAGTAAAATATTATAATATTGTTTGGTTTAAAAATCTTAATTTAATCGTTTTTAAGTAAAAGTATTTCCCTGAATTACTTTTCTTATGTTTAGGTACTTATTTAAAAAAGAATATTTTTTTTAAATAAAAATCGCTTATAAAAATAATTTTTATTTATGAATCGAAATTTTAAATATTTATCACCAATTAATTTTCAGCTTAACAGATTGTCTTTTCAATTCAGCTTAATTCGTTTTCAATTCAACAGACAGTCCTTACAAATTCTGCGATCTTGCCTAAGTAAACCGAATACAGATAGCCGATAAAGCAAACATGATTGATGATGCCCTCTTCTTTATAAGCCTTCAACCACTTGGCCAATTACAAGTGCAACTTCTTGTGGCCAAAACCCTTTTGATTGCCAATTCCCGATTCCCGATTCCTGTGCGTGCAACTCCCAACTCCAAGTTGGTCCAGTTCAATGACATTTAGCACAAGAATTGGCCAATGCGATGGTAGTTGATACCACTTTATACTCTTCTCCATCTCTTTTTTCCTTACTTTTAGCCCTGTTGGCTTGTTTGCCAGCCAACAAAGTCGACGGCGACTGCGCAGCCGCGCGGTTTGTATAAAATGCGTTGGGTCCTAAAGAAATTTCAAACAGTTGCGGCCGTGAGGCGCTAGTGAACGCATCTTGAAATCGAAAAGAAGAAAAATATATTTAAAATATTTAAAACGCGATAATGAAGTCTGCCGTTTTGATCCTGGTTTTCCTGGCTTTAAGCCAAGGTAGAGTGCTGAATTTACCCAAGGAGGCGATTGATATCCCGGTGACCATTGTCGAGGATAAAGTGCCACCAGTGGCCTTATCTTTGGTCAAAGAGGAGGTTAAGCCAGAGGAAATCCAACCCGTGGCTCAGGAGGAAAAAGCCAAGGATCTGAAGGAGGAAGTTCCAAAAGAAATTAAACCTGAGGTTAAAGAGGAGATTAAACCTGAAATTAAAGAGGAGATTAAACCTGAGGTTAAGCCCGAAATTAAAGAGGAGCTCAAGGAAAAGCTTGAAGAGCAGATTAAGCAGCAAATCAACGAGAAGCTCAAGGAGAAATCTCTGGAAATCAAGGAGCAGCCTCAGGAAATCAAGGAAGAAGTAAAGCAACCTGAAGAAATCAAAAAGGAGACTCCAGAAATCCAGGAACAACCGGCTGATATTATTCTAAAAACTCTGCCCGCTGAAGAGGCAGTTCGCTAAGCCCTCGGAGGAACTTTCCCCCAATCCTTTGGACCAGGATCAGTCGGAAGTTCAAGATCCCGCCCATCCACAAGTTCGTCAAGCCACCCAGGCCACGCCCACCCAGCAGAGCACCACGCAGGGCAACTTTGTGCAGCAATTGATACAGAACTCGCCCATTGGTCAGTTCCTGAATCAGTTCCAGCCTCAGCCAGCTGCCAATCCTCCTGCTCCTGCTGCAGTTCAAGCCGATGATGCAGCTGCTGCTGCTCCTGCAACCCCGGCTCCCACAGTTCCCGGGTTCCTCAATCCCCAGGCGGCCATCACTTCCGCCCAGCAGGCGGTGCAGAATGCAGCCCAAACCGCCGTGAATGCCACCACTCAGGCTTTCCAGGGTATCCAGCAGTTCGCCAGCAATCTTGGTAATCAATTCCAGAATACCCTGTCCAGTTTGACCGGCCAACAGCAGGCGGCGGCTGTTTCGACTACCCCACGTCCACCGGGTCCCATTCAGCAGTTTGTGAATAATGTTTTTGGTGGCAATAACAATGCCACGGCTTCGGCTGCCCCAGCTGCCCAGCAAAGTGGTAATCCTCTCCAGGGAATCATCAACTTCCTCGGTGGAAATCGTCCTCAGAATGCCCCAGCCGCCGCTCCTGCCGCAGCTCAGTCCGCCGAAAAACCCGCTGTAGATGATAAAATCGATCCTAGCCAAGATGAGGTGGCTGAATTTAATCCCGAAGCCGAGAATGAAGTGCGTACGAGTGGCGAGAACATCGATGATTCCTTCGAGGATGCTGCCGTGCCCACCAACGAGGTCATCGTGGTCAACGACGATGCCGGCGAAGTCGTCGATCCTGTCCAGAATCAACCCCTTGCCACCGATGCAGTGGCTCTCTAAGGGGCTAAGATTCCTTTAGTTAACTCTAAAAACCGACTGATGCCATTTTCATCGCACATTTTTCGATTCTTCGATTGAGAATGAGAGAAGGGAAAATGCTTCTTTAGTTTTCTAAGTGCATGCACCGCCAACAAATTATTTATTTCATACTCAGCCCAGGAATTTATCTATAAAATAAAAATGAGAGAATACGAATCATTAAATAAAACAAATAACTAATAAAATCCAACGAGTTTTTTTATGGGAAAAATTATGAAATGGTAAAAAATAAAAAAAATATTTAATAAAAATTTGTAGATTTTATCTATATCTGTAGATGGTTTTGAAAATATATTTATGAATTTTGGTTTATATTAAGATTTAAAAAAGCTTTATTTAGGAAAAGTTTTTATTTTTAAATCGATAAATAATAACAAAATATTAAAAGTAGAAATCCCCTTATAAAAATAACACTTTTTAGCGTTTATTCAAAAATTATCTCATATTTATTTGAATTATTTCCATTTTCTTGATTTATTATTTTTGATGTTGTCTTTTGGTTTTTTCGTTTTTTTGGTTTTTCTTTTGTTTTTTGTTTCACATTAAGGTGGTTCAATAGCTCAAAAATGGTTACATCAACCGAGACGCGCAGTAAATGTACACATTCATATAAGGCTAAGTATCTGAAAATGTTTCGAACTTAGGCGAGAGAACAAAGGCTTCCAATTTAAACTAGATGTCGCAGCTGGAGTTGAACTTATGCCCAAATATTTAAGCTAGCTTTTTTGTTTTATATATTTCGATTTTTTTTGCTGAAATTCCATTTCAATTTTTTTTATGTTTTAGTTATTCTTTAGCTAAGGTTTTTGGGGGTTTCTTTTTTATAATTAGGCTGCCTTAAAAGTGATTTTTTGAGCTGGAGAATGGTTCTACTTAAAGTTAGTTTTTGGGTTCTTTAGAGGGAAGAATTGGGGATTTTTCGGGGCAGTGAATGGGACTTTTTTGGGGCAGTGTTCTATTGTTTCTCGTGAGATGTTTTGATATATTTAAATTGTAATGCTGGAAAACTGGATCGTTGAGCAGTGAGTTACAGGTGAGAGGGAGCAAGAGAGTGAGAGATTTCGTGATTATCGGAAATGATTTGGTTACTTATCCAAGTTAAGTCTTTTTCGAGATTGGTACATGAACTTAATAAGAGATTTTTGATTCGTTCGATATAGTCTATCGGTATAGGATAAAGTGCGTAACAGGCAGAGGATCCATATCCTTATAGAGATATAGAGCGGGATCCCTGCTCTTTTTATAGTAAGCAATCATAGTTAGGGACATTCCTTTTCCTCTATACCATAAAGTTGAATTTATGCTAATTAAACGTTTATATAAGTAGGCCAAACATAACAGTGTCTTAAAGCATTTCCATTTTAGCATTTCGCTCAGTGTATACATGGTAAAGTAATCGAGATATAGAGATATAGATATAGAGCAGCCATACATGTAAATATCGAGTAAATATCGAGGCGTTCAATATAATTTTGATTGATGTGTAGGTAGTACATATAGAAAAGTATTTGGATTGGTTGGGTTTTTGGATTGGATTGGTTCTTCTGAAGCCGTTGAATGTTGTTCTTGTGTTCTTGTGGGTCGGGTATACACGTATAAGGTGAATATATATATATTTTGTTATGTTTATGTATATATAGATGTAAATATATGTGGGTATTACAATCATATGTCTGTTCAGATACGTTTATAATGCAAGTGTGTCTGTGTGTCTGATTTATGATTCTGATTCTGAATGTACGTGTATATAGCGTGGCTAATATATCTTTGATTTAGCATTTAGCAGAGGATTACAGTTCTCTATATGAAGGTCATCTAATGGGCAGGAATGAGTACAGTTTGTTTTTCCGGCAAAAAGGTACAATACTTGTATATATCTTTTATAGACTGATCGGGTTTTAGCGCTAAGCTTTTGCGGCTGGACAAAATGCTTGATTAGAAGAGAAATCATAGAAATCAAAAGATCAGAAAGTTCTCCCCTCGTTTTTGGTCGCGTTTTTATAAAAATAAAAATTCGTTTTCGTTTCTCATACTACCAAAAAATATTGCACAATCGGAATCTAGAAAATATAACGCGCTTATCAAATATCCATCGTATATAGCATAATTATCTGTATATTCCTATAAATATAATTTATATACTTCCATTGTAGCCTAAGTTTTGGTTTTGGGTAAAGTTTTTTCGAATTCTTGTGGGTTATATTAACATGCAGACATCAAAAAGTTACGCGATTTTAGTTTTTTGTATATATTTTTCTGTTATATCATAAGGAGTAACCATATCATATGTCTTAGATTTGCTTTTGGTTTTTTTAGCTGCAATTGCTGAGGGGCTTTTTAGAATTTTTGGCGTTGGCTTAGAAGAAAGTTGAATAGTAGGGTTTTAAGGAAGACTCTTTGAGAAAATAGAGAAAGAATAACAGTAAAAGAATAATTTATTCAAATTTTAGGAAAATATTATCAAGTGAATTAATAATGACATAAATCAAAGAATATTATAAAATATTAAATTGAATAATATTTCACGATAATTCAATCTTCACTCGTCACTTTCGAATTATTTTCGAATTTCGGTTTTTGTTTTATATTTCTATCTCAAACCGTTTTTGCTATAGATTGAACTTCCCATTTAAAAATAGTTTAATTTTATTTGTATAGATAGAAATAGATCAAAGATAAATTCTTCATTTTCAGAACTTTTAAAGAATGTAAAATCATATATTTTAAACCAACGTCCTAGATATTTTCGCGCCCTCTGACTAGCCAGATATTATATCATCTTAGTTATAGCTCCAAAGCAACTTTAGCTAGCTTAGATTGTAGATTGTGGTGTGTAAGTATTACATTTATCGTACATATGTATAGTATCATTGCTATTAGCATGTGTTTTCATGTTCCTTTGTTTTTTTGAGAACCCCTCACCCAACTTAAGCATTGCTATATGGTATTTTGTATAGACCGTGGAATATGAACTAAGGGTAGCAAAACTAGACTAGAATACAGTTTGGTTTCCTCTTGCTAGCGAATTCCTTGACCCCGTTTGCTTATAAATTCGTTTCAGTTCTGTGGGGTGGCAGGATGTTGGATGACTGGTTGGTTGAGAGGGTGGTTGTGGTTGTTTTGGTGGCCACAGCTCCTCCAGGAGTGGCCATCCTGACCCGCTCACCCACCCCGGGACCCAAGATCCTGCGCTGCAGCATTCTAGCCGCAGCTGCTCCAGATCCTTGCAGTAACACTCCAGGATTCACTCCAGATCCACCTCCGTTTCCTCCCCCATTCATGGACCATTCGTTTTGCTTTAGCAGAAACTGCTTCACATTATATTCCATCTGGGCTATATCCACATTTTGGGTGGTCGTGTGCAGCTCTGCCTGAACCGATCGCGTTTTGTCCGTATCATTGGGATAGTATTTGTAGTTCAGTATATCACACGTGGGCTGTTCGGGGCAGATGAGCTGGGGAGCCTCGGAACCCGAGGATGTGGACTCATCAGGTGGGCCGCCGCCTCCCGAAACGGTGGTGGTATAGGCCACTGGCAAACCCGATCGGGTGGTTCTTCTATAATAGGTAGTGCACATTTCCGTTTTCTTTGGCGGCACTTCGCTGACCAAAGGATTTTCTGGCAAAGAATTACTAGTGATATCCGTCTTGGGCGACAGCGAATCCTCTGTGGATTTCTCAGGATAACCATTCGTGAGTTGCTGTGGTGTGGTTTTATAGCCCGAATCCATGGAGAGTTTCTCTATGGATATGGAGTCCATCCTATCCAGCGTGGAGTACGAGGACTGCCTTTCGGTGCCCGAATTCGAGTCACTGGTGGGCGGAGCCTGCTGGAGATTCCGCTGCTCCAATTGCTGGGTATTATGCTGAACCCATTCGGCCACTCGGCTGAGCTGCTGACGCCGCAGAAGGACACTTTCCTGGTAGTCAATTACATCGCTAATGGAACTGGAATTAGCCGAGTGTTTGGGTGAATTCACGCCGGGATTTGTGGTGGATTCGACTTTCGTTTCGATTGCTTCTAGTTCGGGTATCTCAACTTGGGGCTCTAGAACCGGTTGAAGGGCCACGTTCTCGTGCGGGGCAGCAGGTCCTTGCCAGGCCTCCACCGCCGACTGGGCATTGCTCTCCTTGCTGGTGATGATGTCCTTGCCATCGTTGAGTTCCTCATCGAGCAGCTTCTCGCGTCGCTTGTAGATCACCGGGGTGTAGGTTTCGATGGACTCCAGGTTGTCCAGCAGAATGTTGCTCTGGCCATTTTGCTGGATTCGCATGGCACACAGGCGGGGTCCTCGGTATTTGGGGTTCTCCGCCTGAAAAGGGAAGGGAAAATATATTAGTTACTATCCTGGAATTAAGTATTTTTATATTTTTTCGGGAGGGTAATCTTAAAATCACTTAAAAAGGTGTCTAAAAGTAGGCAGTAATATATTTAGAATTCATTACTATACAATTTTAAATACTTTCTGAAACACGGTTTTTATATATTTTCTAGATTTAAAAAAAAATTCAGAAAAAAACTGTCTAAAAGTATGCAACAACATATATTGAAAAAAACCATTTTTCTGCATACTTTAGACACTTTTTTAAATAAATGAAAAATTCTAGCTTATTTCTTCTTTTAAATTAATCCAAAAAACTCAAAAATCTGTGATGTTTTAAAAACCTTTAAAAAAAATGTTCAAAAGTTTGCAACAATATTTTCTTTAAACGAAAAAACGTCTATATATTTTTAATTGCATATTTTTAGACACCTTTATAAGTGATTCCAATATGACTCTTTCCAACCTTGATCGTTTTGATGAGATTCCTGTTGAAGGTCTCGAACATTTTGGCCCCCTCGCAGCTGCTGGTCTTGTTGCTCCACAGACTCTGGACACTTCCTGAGTTGGTGGACTTCAGTTGAGTTCCCGATGGAGCAGCAGGGGCAGCATTTCCTGGCGGAGCCACTGGAGCAACTGGCTTACTGGGCGGCGGCGGTTCGCAGACATCCTCCAGCTTGGGAGTCACCGATTGCTGTGTGGGATTAGCCTGTTCCGAGTCCAAGAGACTGGGCTGCGAAACACCCGACAACAGGGGTTTACTCGACTCATCCTCCAGTTCATCCTGGACTATGCCCACTGCACTGGCTTCGTATTTATTCAACAGTTGCAGGGCGGTTCCTCCGCCGTCGAGGAACCTCCTCTGATAGCCCGTCCTCAGCTGGCCGAGATTACTCGTCTCCAGGAGATACTTTTCCGCCGCATAGGCACCCAAATGCGTGGTGGGATACATCATCGTTGAGGTCGTCAGCTTTCCATTGCCAAATTCTCCATTTTGGCCCGTAATCGAAGTTCTTTCGCACAGACGATGATGTCCCAATATGGGATTAACCATCAGATCATCTTTTTTGGCCGGCGTAAAGAGCTTATCCATATCGTTGAGATCCGAAACGGAACTCTTGGTCTCCGATATCACCGAATCACTGGACTTGACCATCTTCATGAGATACGGACTATTGGTTCGCGATGGTGAGTTCAGATTACTATGACATCGGAGACAAAGTTGATTGGTCAGCGGTTCGTTTAGTCCCGATGATCCGACCCCAAGTTGCAGCTGATGGGGCGTTTGGGTGGCCACCGAATAGGAACGCGATACATCCGCGAGGACCTGAAGATCCTGCTTGCTGCACTGACACGTATCGCAGTGCTTCACCTCATTCGCCTTCAGCTCGTCCTCGAGGAATTTCGCCATTATGGTTGGCGATATCATGTCGGGATTATTAGTTGTTGTTTGATTTGCATTATTATTCATAATATTTGTATTAGTTTGATTGTTGTTGCACTTGTTAATGCTGCTGGTGTTGTTGTTATTATTATTGTTGTTGTTGTTAAGCGTGTCCTTGTTGATGCTGCTGGTGTTGTTGTTTGCGGATTGATTTGACTGCTGTTGAGGAATTGCGGCCGTATTCCCATTGGCGGCATCTAAATTTGGTTGGAAAAATATTCAAAATTAGTAGGCCTCTTTAAGTAAGATATGGAAATTGTATTATTTTATTTTTAAGCAATTTGAGCCATGTTTGTTAGGGATAAATACAGATTTTGGGTATACGAAATGTAAAGGCCATAATTTGATAATTGAAAAAAAATAAATTTAAAGATTTGTATGTAAGTTAATTATTAATAATTATTTTAAATGTGAAAAATAAAAGTACCAAAGTTTTACAAGTCCCAGGAATTTTATCTTGATTATATTATTGATATTATTGCAAATTAATAGTAATTAAATTATGTTGGCTTGAATTTTATCTCAGTTTTAATAGCTCTCAATTTAATTTCTTATTCATTTCAAAGTTGAATAGCAAATAAAAACTCAATAGAAGAAAATTAAATTTACAAAAAAATTAGGCCTAATAAAAACAAGTTTACTCCAATTTAACTATGCCTTTTGTGAGACTCAATTTTTCGGCAACAAAAGCATTTCTTTGGGAAAAAAATCGCCTCATCAAATATGCATGTATTAAACTAACAAAAATTGCCCAAATTGATAAACAAAAAGTTTTTGGCCACAATCATGCCTCTGCAGCATTTTCCGGCCAACAATATGTTTACAACACGAGCATGTAAATATTTTCGAGACTGAACTGAAAAAATCCTGCCAAGAGTTATTTTGCAGTAGTTTCAAATTGCAATTTATGGCAACAAAAACGGCAAACAATGAGGCGAAAATAAAAATGGAATAATAAATACAAATTAAATTGAAATGCTGGCAATTAATGCAAATGAACAATAACCGAAGAGGAATAAATGGCAATACAGAGCACAATGATGTGGAATATATGCAATTACGAGGCAGAAATCAAATTGTAAACTTTTCGCAGCCTCCACAGAAAATGCCAATCAATCAAATAAAATCAGTACGTTCGGTAAAGTAGTAAACATTTTTGCAAAAATATTTAAACAAGTATTTTATTGGAAAAATAATTACCGCAAGTAAATGGCAATGAAAAAGCGAGAAAATTCGTTGCAGTAAAAAAAACTACTTAAATAACTCTTGAAAATATCTTTAATTTCCTAAATTATTTTTGTTTATCAATAATTCTACTATAAAATAAACCTTTTAGAATAAAAATATTAATATTTCTTAAATTAAATCTGAGGACGGAAATCAAAATGTGAACTTAACGCAGTCTTAGTGATTGAATCCGGTGCCTAGAAAACGTAAATCAATAAATCAAAAATCAAAAAGAGACGAAATCAGGCGGAAATGGGGGAAAAAAATCATATAAAATCATAGGGTTCAACATGGTCTACTAACACCTACCGATTCCCCTCATCGAATAGACCATGGCCGTGGGCGGGAAGGGGCAGGCGGAGGGGGGCGGCGAATCGGAGGCCGGAAGCACTTTATAGGAAGCTGTGGTGGCCACGCCCACTCCGCTATTGCTGCACTCGGAATCGGAATGGGAGTTCGTCTCCAATCGCATGTACGCCGACACCTTCGACTGAATATCAATGGGTAGCTGTGCATAGAAAAACATCATTAAGTGGGGGGATATTTTCTATCTGGGTTTCGGGTTTACACTTATATTACACTTTGAATAGGACAGATACCCACCGATGACACTTTTTGGGACACAAAACTATCCGGCTTGCACTGCAGCAATTGGATGGCCAGGCTAATGTCGGCCTTGTAGCGTTCCTGGGCAGGAAGAGAAGAGAGCAGAAAGGACACAGATAAGAAAGAGTCACGGAAGTGGCATAAACGAGCAGGGTTACACTGAGAAAATACAGTATTGTATGATACGAAAATAGTATGTAAGTCTTATAATTTATTATTAATCACAGAACTGATATTATTTATTAATATCACTTTTTATAAATTAATATTTTCTTAAATATTTTTGTTTTAATAATTCCCAATCACAGAAACTTAGCTTAATTAACATTTTCTACATTTTCATTTAAAATGTTTAAATAAGCATGATATTTATAAAACAATTTAAAATACATTTATATCCCATTTTCTTTCACTTAAATAGTTTGAATCTTATAATTCCCAATTATAAAAAAATTTATTATTAAGAACGGTAAGATCCATAATTAAATATACAACTTTTTTTGTTGGCTAATTAAATAAAACACTTTATTGCATTGTTACCAACTTTTTTTTTAGTTTTTCAGGAAAAGCAGAAAGTTTTTCTCAGTGTTTTCGTTTTTATGCGGTTGGTTGCTACTCTGTTTGCTTGGGTTAGTTTGTATGTGTAGCTTCTTGCTTCTTTTGACACTTTTCGTATGCAAATGTCAAATATGTTTGCTGTTCGTTTTGTTTTCACTCGACTCCTGCCACTGCAAAAGTTCACTTCACTTCCCGCATCCCTTGCCCCAAAAAACCCTTTTACACATTGTTAAGAAAACTTTTTTCAATGGGTATTTTTGCGATTGAAGGTGTAATGGGTTAAGAAAACTTTTTTATAAACCTTATATTATCATTTCGGATTTTACAAACAATACTGAAGTAAATCCTTTAAAGTAGGCTACCTAAAAAAATTTCTGAAAAATGTAAATACTTTTCTTTCGATTAAATTGTTCTTATATTTTACAGATTTTTAAGATATTTAATAATTGCTCCAAGTTTTATTATTAACAAACCAGTTTAAACCAAATAAATTGAATAGCTTGGTAGAGATACATTTTAAATTCAAAATCTTCTGCCTTAAAAGCCAATTCCATTTTATTAATAAAACATTCTCCAGGATACTTTGGTAACCGATATCCTTAACCCTCTGAGGACAGCCTTCTTCGTGCTTTTGTGCATTTTGGTGTCAGCGGCAGAGCCTCAAAAAGTTCGCTCCTGTTTTGCTTTTGTGTGCCTGTTTTTTTCCTCTTATTTTTGTGGCACAACACCAACATACAACACACATACACACACATAGACACATTCAGGAGCAACTTTTAGATGCCTTTTTAAATTTTCACAAATGCGATGCACTCGAACTTGTTAAACAAGCAGCAACAACAGCAAAGAAAAACAGGGGAAGGGAAACTGAGGGGGCAAACTGAGCTACAACTGCATTGGTGACCCAAATACAACAACAACACCGCAATAGTAACACAACAACAGCTTCGGGGAAAATGGAAAATGCAGGATGGCAGTAACGGCATTTTGCACCACGTTTACCAACACTTACACGCCCCGCCGCCCAACCATTTTTCCAGCTCCGTTTCGGTTCGTTTTCTCACGCTGCATTTTCACACTACTGGGGGAAAAATGAAAACCAGGGAAAACAGCACACAGAGGGAAAATGTCATACCAATGGATAAATTAATAAATATCCAGTGATTTTACAACACTAAAAAGGATAATCAAGTGTAAGCAACGAATTTCTGAGGGGAAAAAAATCATTGCATTCTTTTAGGCTGGCTCTTAAACGAATTTATTTCGCTAAGAATTTTAAATAGAAATTTAAAAATCAAATTATGTTAGACCATTTTTACAAGATATTTAAGATATGATATGATTTCAAACCTCTTATTTTTCCACGTGCTGAGAAAACAAGGAAAAGCGGCGGGGAAAAATAGGAAAATACGAGTGAGAGCCTTGCAAGGAACTGCGAAATGACGCCGCTTGCATTTTATGTTCATTTTCCCTTATTTTTCTTTTGCACGTCTTCCCTGGCATTTTTATTATTTTGTGTGCACTCCGGGCTCTGCGCTGCCAGCAATTTTATAAATAGAAAAATGCATAAAAATTGCATGAAATAGGAATGAAATAAATTCCAACTGGGAGCCGGAGGCGAAGGAACGAAGGAGCGAAGGCGTTCTGGGGGCATTTGGGGGCGTGGCAAAGTGGCAAGTGGCCCGGCTTGGAAGTGGCAGCTAAATAAGCGGATGCATTGATTGAACTCGAAAATGTTGATTGTCAGTTGGAGCAAAGCGTGAAAGTAATTTCTTTAAGCAGGGGCATTATTGTGTTGGGAAATGGAATTCCACTCTCATTCCGAATTGATTGATGGATTACAGCCACAGCTTACTCGATTTTTCTTGTATTTTTCGATTGTTGGTTCTTATTATGATTTTTAGATTATTTTCTGTGATATCCTGAGGCTTTCCAATTGTTGGGATGCAAAACGAGTTTGATCCTCTTAGAAGATTTCTTTTTAAAATTTATTTTTCACTGATAAGGATTTATTTTGCTACAAATTTTAAGTCTATGGATACCGAAAATATTTTTAAAAAAGTGTATGATGTATTTACTTGGAATTCTTGCCATTTTTACTGACATATATTTATCTAAAAAAAATCTTCTAAATCTTTAGATATTGAAAATAATTCAAAAAAGTGTCTAAAAGTATGCTGTGATTTTTTGTATGCAATTTGACTTACTTTTTAACATTGTATTAATTTTAGACAAGGAAACTAAGTAACAGCAAATTATGACCTTTTGAAAAAGTGTCTAAAAGTATGCTTTAATAACAACATTTTGAAAATTGACATACTTTTAAATCATTTTAAAATTATGGTATGGTATATCAAAAGACAAAATCAAACTAGTAAAATATTAAAGATTTAATCTACTTACACTTAACTTTTAAGACATAAAATTGTAGACTTTGTGGCACTTTGAGCTCGTATCCCTTTGATCCCTTAACAGTTTCGCCAACTTGATTGACCCAATTTTTTTTGCCGTCGATGCGCATCTCTTCAATCCATTTTAGTGGCGCAGCTGCAGCCATAAACAAGTCCGCCCGGAAAACCCGCTTTTTCATTCCATCAACTGCCATCGGCAGCCCTTCAAAATCCATTTGCCCAACTGGCCTCAGCACGTTCGATGCACGGCAAATGCAAAATAAATTCCCAACTTTACACCCTTTAATGAAGTGCCCCGAGCACTGAGCACTGAGCTCTGCTCTGAGCTCTACGTATGCCAAGGACTCCAAGGACTCCTGGGCGTTAAATTTAAAACGTGCCCCGGCACCACTGGCCATCGATTCGAATCGAAACGAAACGAAACGGTTTTAATTAAAAGCAGAGCTGGGAAGCTCCACATATTTAGCATTGCGTGATTGCAGCACTGAGTGCATGTCGGGGAAGTAATAAAGATAATTGAATCATTAGCGTGTGTAAGCTAATTGTATGCATTTAATTAGCGGGCCATAAAAAATCCACTTTTTTTAGCGCAAATGAACTTCATCTAAACTGCATATAGATGCTGGCATTGGACCCAAATCAAACATCATCAAAGCGGGATTAATTGCGAAAGCAATGGGGTAAAAGAGAAGGGGAAAAAGATTTTTATGGCGATTAAACAAGGACAGGTACAGTAAAAAACCAAAAAAGGGATTTACGAATTAAATAATTATTTTAAAATATATTTATATTGTTAAATCTATGTAAATATTACAAATTAAATTTCTAGAGATTTTAAAATACTTTTATAGGTGTCGCAAAGTAGACTTATATAATTCAAAAGCCATTTTTTGCATACTTTTAGGCACATTTTAAAGTAAAGAGCTTTTATTAATTCTCCTGATTATTTTTAATACAAAACAAAGTAGTACTCTTAATGTATTTACCATGAAGCTTTATAAATTGAATCTCTAGAGATTTAAAAAAACTTTTAAAAGTGTTATTTTTATTAGTTATAATTTTTAAGGTAAATCAAAGTGTATTCTATTTATTTACCATGAATAAATACGGAAAACATTTCTCATGATTTCCCTAAATAAATGCAAAAATGTCTGCATCAAATTAGACATTCTTTTTAATATCCTTTTAGTGTGTAGTAACCCCCTCGGTTGTAATTAATTCTCTCATCAGATTCACCTGCTATATTGCATGCGACATAAAATTCATAGCATACTTTGCGGCTGCTGGCACGCGGAAAACCTGCAATAAAAAAGGAGGGAAAAGCGCGGAAAAGCGAGAGTGGGATGCCCTCGGTGCAGCAAAGGAAAAAGCGGAGCACATTCGTAGGCCGCAAGTCTGATTGCCTTTTGTCCCTCTGTTTGTGCGGCTTCCAACCGCTTTTTTCTGCCCTTCTTCCCCTATTTTTTTAGGTTCCCTTTTCCGGTGGCTTAGAGTCCGTCACGGCTTTTGTGCAATTTCACGCTTGTTTGCTGACCAACAGCTGACCGCAAGCCAAAACCAGAGCTCCCAGAAAGTAGGGAAATGGTTTGGAAAACAGGAGTGGGGAAGGAAAGAAAAAGGAGGAAAAGCGCGGAATTTCCACCGAGGTGACATGCATGTATGTTTGCCATTTGCGGTGGCTTTTGATTCGCCAATAAAACGCGATGACAGGGACGCCCAGTTTATGAATAGCATGCCAAATTGTCAAATAGCTGCGAGGTGCCAGCTTCGAAATGAATAATAAATTCGAAATGGCCGGGAAAAACAATCGAATTGGGGCCAAAAGGAAATTACACATTAGCTGCAAGTTTTCAGGACCTTCAGCAATTAGTCAAATCAAATAATGGGGGGGGGCTGCATGCGAAAAGCCCCATTGCAATTTTGGCACTCATAAAGTATTTAAGTGTTTATGGCCACCGCTTAAAGTTGACATCAAATCCGGTTTAACTGCCTGACAGTTGCGTTTTTATAGCCAAAAAGGAGTTTAATAGTTTGCAGTTTAGTCGTGAATGCTATCAAAATAGTTAATAACAACAGTTGGTTAAAAGTAGTGTATGAATTTCAACTACTGATTTAAAAAAAATAGGACAAATTAAATGAAAATTAATTAATTGATTAAACTTATAAAGGTGTCTAAAAGTATGCAACAATTTATTTTGATTTATTCATTCCTAAAGAAAATCATTTTTCATTGCATACTTTTAGACACCCTTATAAATGCTTCAAAAATCCTAGTTAAATCTAATTAAATTTGTTTTAATTTATATGCTATATTGCAACATCCCCTTTATTTTGTACTTAACTGAAAATAAATTGCTTCTAACAAAGTAGAGCATACATATATTTTATAACATGGCAATATAATTAGACAATATTATCCAAACATGTTTTGGCAATTTAAATTATAGTCATACATTTATCCAGCATCTCCATTAACAACTACGCAGTTCCGATTAGACCCGCATGAACATTTAGGCCCAGCCCGACGCCCCCTTGTTTTTGGATGGAAAATGCCCCTCCGGAAAAGCAAGTTGGAAGCTCTGTTTGTGTCATTTGGTCCACGAGAGATTTCCGCCCCACAGGCACAGACACACACACACAAATAAGTAAATAAGCCCATGCCCACATACATGTTAGCCCATAACTGGCGATGCATGTGCACAAATATTATGGTTAATTATGTGGCACAGTTTTCCTGCTAAAACACGCCCACAGAACACGGTAATTTTCCTACTCCAATTAACATTTTTCTCTTTGCTTTTCCACGCTTCTCTTGCATTTTATTTAACGAATGCGGTTTAACCCGTCTTTAAGTTCGACCAACCGCAAAATCAAAACCACAAATGCAAATGCCAACTAAATTATGAGAAAATTAATTTCCACAGATGACAGCAGCAACAACAACAACAGCAGCAGCAGCAGCAACAACAAGAAGAACAAGAACAAGAGCAGGAAAATTGCATAGTAAATTAAGTTACTGCAAAAGGGGTTTTGGCTCAGGGGCGGCTGAATCTAATTAGTTGCTCAAAAGCCCCGGCGAACGCAGCGTAGAAAGGGTTTAGTTCAGAGTGGGTGGGTAGATGGATGGTTCAGTGGGTGGGAGCAGTCACCCAACGGGTTGGTGGACTTGGACTAGCTGGCAGATAGACGGAGACAGGCATTTGAGTTAAGTGAATCTGCATGTCATTCATGTCAGGACATTTAGTGCACCAGGATGCGCCGAGATGGTGTTGTTTCACTGCGGGAAAACTCCACCGAATATTTTAAGATGCTTTCATTGTTCTAGAATATTTATTTAATAATTATTTAATTAGAAGAAATGTTTTATATAATTTTTATATTTAATAACAATTAATGTATGTAAGTATTATTTAATTAAAAATTTTTTATAACATTTTTATATTTACTAACAATTAATTTTTTTAATTCAATTCAAAATAAAAAAAAAAATTTTTTATCCAAAATTTTTTTAAATAATTAATTTTTTTTTTAAATCGATTTAATTGTATGTATAAAGTAAATATTTTAAACAAGAGAATGTTTTAAAAAATTTGCAATAAATTTCATAATATAAAATTATACAATTTTTATTTTTAAACCAATATTTCATAAGCACAAGTAATTTTTCTGAGTGTTGTGTAGCGGCTGCTTATGCATCTGCCCAATTAGTTTGAGCCTGGCTGCATTCTGGCATTCGGATTTATGTGATTAATCCGAAGGTGCATCGTCATCGCTCACCCTCAGACCCTTTCAACTAGGATAACACAGCAACTACAATTCAAATCCGTATAATCAGGAAAAAAGAACTGAGCTGCATGGATGGGCTCCAAAATTTGGCTAGGCAGAAGACAACAAGAAATTGCTGAAATGTCAACATTTCCCCATAAATACACTCTCGCATACATGGACCCAAAAATTAGCATAAGCGTAAACATTGCCAAGTGGCATTTAGGGAGTGAAGCAAGGGGGTTTGGGGGGTTGTGCACACTCCGCTTTTGGGCCAAGTCAAACATTTTGGCACTGCATTAAATACACAGAATTTGCACAATGCCCAAATGGAGACAGGCACTGGACGCTGAAGGTGAAAGGGGGGTTCCCTGAACATTGCCAAAAGCAAATAAAATTGCCCAAAAAACCATCAGGCCCCCACTGATGATTGGGCGCTTTACTATGCCCGATGTTGCCATATATGTATATATTTTGTATTTTGCTTTTGGTGGCAAGGGTTTAATGCTCGCTTGTGCGTGGCAAATTTGTAGAATTTACATTTTTATTTCGCTCGGCCAGAGAAATATTATGCAACACATGGCGAGCATTAAAAGGGTTGTGGAGCTAATGAAGGCCGAAGGGCTCTGAATACCCTTAAGATGATTGGTATGGGGGGTTAACGCATCCATAAGAGGCATTATAATGGACTAAGTGTCATTTTACATTTATTTTGAATTTTATAAGAAGCTTAAAAGGAGGTATTTTATAGTAAATACGATATGAGGTAACTTTTTTAGTATTTATTATTTTATTTTTGTTTTAAAGAAATGGTTGTGTTTAAACATTTTGGTAAAAATTGGTATGGATCATTCATAACAGGGATTGTAATGGACTAAGTGTCATTTTACATTTAATTTGAATTTTATAAGAAGCTTAAAAGGAGATTTTTATAAATACGATATGAGGTTCTATTCTTTATTTTATTTTTGTTTTAAATAAATGGTTGTGTTTAAAAATTTTACATTAATTGATTTGAATAACGATTAAAGATTTTATTTATATTTTCTTTGTTTATAAGTTGTGGAATACTTTAAAATAAATATTAAAGGCAGGAATTAACATTTAATTAGTTAACATTTAATTAGGTAATATAAAAAATGTTCAAAATTAATTTTAAACTTTTCTAAAATTTATTCAGTAAATGAGTTCTTAACTATTTTTGCTCTTTCTTTCTACTTCCCTATTACTTCGAAAGTTATTATGTTAATTAATACCCAAAGCTAATTAAAATGCCAAAAGTTCGAGCTTCGAATTCGTAATATGATACTTAAACCCCTATAAATATTAAGAAATATAATAGAAGAATAAATTACGTTACCTATAAAAATATATTGCAATCGGAATACAATAACCGAGGCAAGTAAATTCCTTTTATGGCCGAAAGTTCCTTGGAATGCAATCAATGCCAGCATAAGACATACTCGTATATCAACAGTTAAACCCGAATCATTTCGAACTTTTCACATTCCCATTCACAAAGTTAATGTACCTTTTCCACCGCCCAAATATCGAAATACCACTGGCTTTTGCCAAAGAGGGAAAAGGCAAAACAAAACTAAAGCAAAATCATTGAAACTTGTATGGGGCGCATCATTTATTCATCACGCACAGTCTGAATGACAGAAGGACATGGTCGTACATTATTGTTTGCCACCCTCGCTCTATCCGAACATCCACCATATATATCCCCCCTATATCCTTATCCAAACACTCGCACACATTCGAGTCGGTCAATCATGAAAACGGCTATAAATATATATGTTTGTGCGTTCTGTTTGCATTTGTATTTTGTGCTTTATGCTGCTTCGATTTGAAAGTCCAAAACCCAAGATCCACTTGGTGGAAAGTGTGGAAAGTGCGAAAGTTCTTCAGCTTCTTGACTTCCGAGAAAGTCATCCCAACAAAAAGATGAAGCTAATCTTTCTGTTGATTTATGCGAATTTATTTTGGGCATTTTGACCACAAAACAGGAGAGAAAATCATTTTAAAGTGCAGAATACATAAATTTAAAGTCCACTTCGCCAAGGACTTATTTAAATTTCCTTTTCAAGAGGTCTGGTTAATACGAAAGTGAGAAACCAGAATTTCTGCACCTGTTTGCTTTTCTTTTTAACCTCCGCCCCTTTTTTTCCTTTTTGTGGGTTTGCGTTGCTGTTCTTTTTTATTTCTCCTTTTTCTTACCAAAAGCAGATGTAATTATTTTTAATGAGCGACTGCAAAATTACACATGAAACACATCGAGGAGGGGCGAAAGAAATGTTTATATGGGTCGAAGTGTGTCTGGCGAAATAAAAAGGAAAATGTCCCCTTAATTCTCGGCAAGAAAAGGCAAAAATCAGAGTGAAAAATGTGGAAAATCATCATCGTCGTGAAAAGACCCCAAAGGCCATCAAATCTTTCAATCTAAAATCCAAATATTGTAACATCATCAAAACCAGTGACTTCATTAAACCAAAATGAAAGAGGAAGAGAAGGGGAAAAAGAAAAACTTATTTCGGTTTCAGGTCAAGAAAATTGTACATGTGAGTTTCTCTGTGTGCGGCACTAATTTGAGGCTTGTGTTTTAATTAAAAAGGACAATATATTTGCATGACAGGCACAGCGTTGAAATGCCCCGAGACGAACGCAGCTGACAGCTGGCCCATAAAGCAGCAGCAGCAGCCAAGGACATCGGGATACCAAGGATATCAGGACGGCAGGACACCAGGATTCACACACAAGAAAATCAGTTAAGGTGGACGGAGTGCGAGGATAATGGCAACGACTGTGTTATGACCAAGAAAAAGTTTGGGTCACCAAATGAATTGCTTAATTTATATGGATCTCTTGATTAGTGGGCCTTTGAAAAGGATGTAGCCACTAATTAATGTGAAATCCTTTCTGGAATAAATTTGAAAAGAATTTATATATAGAAATAACATACAACTATTGCAGCTTAGAACTAATTTAATTTAATTTATTTCAGTTTAGGTAGAAAAATGTTTTTAGACTCGGATTTTACCAATATTACTATTAACATATTTAAAAATTAATAATTCTACATATTCTACAAATATTTAATGAAATATATTTACAAATATTGCTGCTCTTAATTATTTTAATTTAATTAATTGGAGTTTATCAGTTAAAAGTGCCTTGAAATGTAAATGTTTTACCGATATAACAATCAATAAATTTACAAATTAATCATTGATAAATAATTAAAACATTTTAAAATATCACTTTTGCAACAAAATAAAAACCCTTTCCATTTAGTCAATCAGTTTTTTTGCCAATCAATATGCTCCTCAATAATTCAAATACCCATTGAGCAAACCAAAGTGGGAATCACGTCAAAATGAAATTGGCGGATCGATAAAAAACAGATTTTCCATAAAAATGCGTTTCAATCAAAAAACAAAAATACACAGTATAAAATAAAATCAAAGGGAAAGGCAGACACGAATCAAAAAAAAAAGAAGTATAAAATATAAAAGGCCGTCGACATTGCGTAAGCGAAACGTGCGAAATGCTGAAAAGAACAAGCCGAGCGTGGAAAATTGGTGGAAAATCCGGGGAAAACATATCACGATGAATCACGCTGCCCAGTTGGCGCCAAATGTCAAAAACAATGCAACCTCGCAATGAAAGCAACACAACAAATTATGATTTACAACGAGGAGAAAGGGGCAAAACCCACGAAAAAAGAATGGCATACATAAGTAGAATGGAAGGAATCACTGTAATTACAAATGCCGAAAGAGAGCCCGTGATTAAGTATACGCATTGTTACAATCATACGTGCACGTGTTGCAGGGTTAGGAAAAGAGATTGTTCGCGTAACACGGAAAAAAATTTAACCAACAAAATCTAAATTATACTATATTACTAAAAATAGAGCATTTAAATGTAGTAATCAAAAAATATTTCGTTAACATAGCCATTATCAGAATATTCTTTTATTTTTTAAATAATTTTAAAAGGTGTATAAAAGTATGCAACATTATATTTTTAGCTCGACACTGAACTAGATTTATTTTTTATTGCCTACTTTTAGACAGATTTTTTTAGATATCTTAAACAATACTATTTGCTAACATTTTTAATTTATTAATTGAATAGTAACCCACTCATTTTGTTTACCATAGTATATTTTTTATTCCAATTTTCAATTTCTTCTTCTAAAATATTAATTTTTCAAAAAATTTTTTATCCTAAAATTCCCCTCCCTCCCTTTACCATCGTATTAATATCGGACACCACCCACTATACTTCTCTCTTGTTTCTGCTGTGCATACACAATGTATGTGATTTGTTGTGGTTGCTTTCTTGTTTCGTCACTTCTGGAGCGAATGTTGCACAGGAAAAGAAAATTTATTTGCGTGTCGAACAAAAAGGGGCAAAAAAAGCGGTGGAGAAAGCCCGCCGTGAAAATGCGTGGCATGGAAAACAATAAAGAAAACTCTGCGGAAAAGGGGGCGGAATGGCAGATGGAAATGGAAGCGGAGTGTTTTGGCGAGAGCAACGTTAAGCAGTTGCAATTAGTGTGGAGTGTTTGGTTACGGTGAGATGGCTGAAAAGGATTCGAGGCGTGTGTGAATAGCTTAGCCAAATTGATGAATGTGAGTGAGTGAGTCGGCGAGCGGCCATAAATCAAATGGAAAGGTACGAAACCCCGGATCGAACTAATGAATAGTTAAGGTCCTAAGCGAAAAGTTCGAGCAGCAGCAACAGTTTGATAAATGTTTGGGATTGTAAAAGTCTATCCTCTAAAAATGATATGTTTAAAATACGTTTAATAGAAGAAAGGCATTTACATACAATTTTAAATTAAAATTAAATTCCAACACGAAAGCAAGATTTTCTCTATTTATTAAAGCTTAAAAAAACTCTAAGCAAAATTCCTAGAAATTTAAATAAAATATCATAACAAATCTTTGAGAATAAAAATCCTTTTCAAAAAGCCTTATTGATCTATGGGAAATTCAACAAACCAAGGCAGCTTAGCAACGCAAAATTCATAACTCTTTTTGGCTGACTGCCTCTCTCGTCTGCTCTATTTATTTAATATTTATTTCAAATTTATTTATTTAGCAGGCCTCCGTGCACACACTTGAAAAAAGGCCAAAAATAAAATAGCACACACAAACACAGTCGTGCGGAGAAAATTCTATGCCAAAAAGCGAGGACCACATAGAAAAAGGCCATTTTTGGGGGTTAAAACTTTGAAGCCTCAAAAATGGGGGGGCGATGGAAAAAACATGAAGAGGGTGGCTGGTTTTTATATATATTTAGAAGGCCAGTTGTTGCTAAAAGACCAACCAAAGGTGTTTCAAATGTGTTGCCAAAGTGCTTAAAGTGCCAGGCAAACTATTTGCTCACAATTTTCTTGTTCTCCTCTTTTTTTCTGGGGTTTTCCACGTTTTCCATTTTGCGGGAAAAAGATCGAACAAAGTTTTCACCCTGGTAAGCAGCAGAGCAAAGTGATAATGTGCACAAAGTAAAAGTAAAAAGTAGAGGCAACCGAAACAACCAACAAATAACAACCAACGTACAACAACAGCGAGTTGTAAAGCTTTTACACTAAACAACAAAGTTAAGCTGCGTATTTTTTGTTCGCCCTATCTTTTGCAGTTGCACAAGTTTTATGACTACTACAACGGAAGTACAGCGGAGAAATACGGAATACAAATATTCGAAAAAATGCGAACAACTGTTTTACAACACGCACGTGCAACGCGGCGTATGCGCAATGTCCGTCGTTCCAATGGCTGTAAATGCATAAGGGATAAGTAGGGTTGCGAAACAAAACCGTATAATATTATTTCCAAAAAAACAAAGCAGCTTACATTGAATCGAAAAAAACGATATGCAAAGGAGATTGGGATTAAGATGGAAAATAAAGGAAATAAACTAAAGGAATGAAAAGAAAGAAAGCCTAAGGAAAATTTAATAAATTCCAATTACTTAAGAGATTGCAGAAACTCCTTTGAAAAATTGCAAGGATTATTCGCAGAGTTAAGCGGATTGTCTGTTCATTGAAGCAAATATATAATCAAATTAAAATGCTGGGTTAAAAGAATATATTAAATTTTTATTTAGCCATTTTAAATGTGTAAAATATTTTAAAAATTATATTTTTTGTATGATTTTTTCCCCCAATTTTTATAGGCCTATAAAAAGTCATTACTAATTTTCCAAGTGCACCGGAACTAGCACTTTAACCCGCTTGGACTTTCCACACAGCGATGCCAGCAGCAGAGGCTATCAAGATTGATTTATGTAAATGATTGCCACACTTTGCGCCAGATAATAAATAACACCACGGAGCCAAAGGAAACTAATCAGAAACTAAGAGACAACAAAAGTGATAAAAACGCAAAAGGGAGGGGCGCAAGGAAAATCGGGGTAAAGGAATATAAAAACCCAAAGGAAACTTCACCGTAATGCAGCACTTGGCTTTTGCCTTTTGACTGACGGACAGACGTTGGGAATTTTTTTGCATGCCACTTAAGCCTTCTCTCTGAGCGCATAGAACAAAGGGAAAGAGACAGCCTCTACTCTACGAGAAAGAGACGGGGATAGTGGAGCACCGGCAGACACAATGATATATTGCTGATTTGCGTGCCGCAGCCGAGGAAGTTTCCTTTTACAGTTCGCTAAGGGCAATTCGATATGCATACATCAAGTGCAGAGACACGATGAGACTACTACCAGTTCTCCTCCAGTTCGGAACCAAATCCCGGGCCCATTCCCCCGGGTCACGACCTCCCATTGCAAAGTTGTTACATGGCAAATAGTACGCATCGGATTTGACAAATGGTTGGGGCTGTAGCCATACTAATGGGAAAACTCCAATCCGCCTAAAGATCTATTGTGTTCTCAGATGTGCTACAAGTTTTCACGGTATATTAACACAAGTCTCTGATGCTTACAAGCTTACACAATGTGATTATTATATTTTCATTGTTATTTTCTTGATGACCTTACTTTTCATATTTATAAATGAATGATAACGAACTTTGGTCACATTAAAAACGATAAAATTAGAATGTGTCCCAATTTAAAAGACCAATAATATCCTAAGCTTGCGGAACGACTATATTTTATTAGTTAATTACTAATACCCAAAACGTAAACATTTTTAATTAAGACGGCAATTATATAAAATGTTTTTATTATTCCTCGACAATTCGCTGCCAATCTTTTTTAACCCCTTGCACTAATTTTGCCAGTCCAATTTGAAGGACAATCAGCCACAGAGAATGCTAACAACAGTTGACACTTGCCTTTAATCGCTGCTCCCTGGGAAAGCGAGCAAATTAAAAAGCTGCCAACTAATGGTCCGCACTGAAAACTCATTTGTGCACATGGCCACACTGGCACTGGCATTAATGGCTGAGCACAGCGCAGAGCAGCGCTAAGGGGGAAAAGTTTCGGATGAAAATTGCATAACTCCGAGCTGGTCATAACCCCACTCAGGAGCCCAGGAACACAGACACATGTGAAAGAATGGGTGGCCCAAAGTGGGCGGGACACTCTGCACATGAAAGTTGCATGTAATTCCAGGAATATAGCTGCACATGCACACTGGACTAAAGTGATACATATATATATATATGCATTTGCATTTACAGCTTTTGATTTTGCCATTTTTCATTTTGGCATTTTGTTTGCTTAACAGATTTTACATCCCAACATTTCGGGCGCCCAGCATTGTGCAGATTTCATTGTGAAAACGAAGTGTGTGCTGTTGTTATAGAAATAATAAAAATATATGGCAGGCTTTTTGGGAGTTATGAGAAAAAGGAAGAAACAGTTTCAACAAGTTTAAAAGTTTAAGCGAGAGAATTGCAAGTTTAGAAAATGTGTGCGCAGGTGATGAAATGAAAAGGTTTTAGGCGCAGGGAATTATTTACAGAGCTGTCAAAAAAAGGTAAAAGTGTATTTGGAAAATTAAAAATATATCTCACAGCTCTTTTAATAATTTTAGTTTCCGTTTCAGTTATCTACATGCGCGGATCCACGGGGGGTGATATGGGTGATATATCACCCCCCACTCGGGTGAAAAATGAAAGAAATTTTGGTACTCAAAAAGTATGCAACAAAAAAATTGTTCTGATATCACCCCCCACAACAAAATCCTGGATCCGCCACTGGTTATCTATAATAGCTTCCTAGAAACCGCACTTGTTCAATTATACTTCAAAAACCCGCTCATGTTCTCTATAATTGCCCTGTATCAGGAGCTTCTTCTAATTTCCCCACCCACCCGACTCTCGATAAACGTTTGCCAACATCTTGAGCTCGAAAATTGGCCACATTTATGTAAAGTATACTTGAACATTTCCTCTCTACCTGCCACATTAATTTATCTTTCCAGCCACTTGAGCATTTTCTGCTTTTGGCATGCAAATCCAAATCCCCCCATTCCACCACTCAACCACTAACTGGTTCAAAATCAACCCACTTCAGCTTAAATTGCTCTCAAAACTAAAGCTCTACCATATAATATATATAGAGAGAGAGACACCCACGTGTGGCGGACACAATCCGATATAGAGGACTAAATATAGCACCCCTTCGGGGGACCTCTAGAGGGTTAAAATGTGAATTCCGGCCACTAAAAATAAATGAGAGACCAGAGTTGAGCAGAAAGTAAAGTAAGTAAGGCTGCTATCATGATTGATTCACCGAATTAAGGCTAATTGCATAAAAAATATGAGGTGCACATGTAGTTCGGCACTGGGGTTGGGGTTCAATTAAGGCTAAAAAAGCTATGAAAATGCACTGGAAGAAATTCATTAGTGGGTAATTACATTTTTTGCATTATTAACGTAAAAAATGCAACTCTAGAATTTCAGAAGTAGAAGAGATAAATTTTTTAAGAAGATAAAAAATGTTTATTGTTTAAAATATTTTTTTTTATAATTTTATTTTTTGTTTTTAATAATTGTCTGTATGTAATTTAAAATCGTATAATATTTTGTAAAATATTTTTAATGCAGTTTCACCCAAAAATTCAGATTAAAATCTATTGTTTCCAGTGTATTAAATTATATATAGACGGCGCCACAATCATGGACATGGACATGGCTACGGACACGGACACTCAACCCTGGGCAACAAACAAAAAAGGAAACTCGGAACTTGGCGCCAACATTTTGCGTTTGGCGCAGACATTAAAATGCTTAAAATATCGATTTGTTACAAAGGCTCAAAATATATAAGGCCGCCATTTGGGCCAAAAGCGCGGCGCACGAGCAACAGTCTGCCACTTAAATGGCCAAGGAAAATGGGCGGAAAAGGCCGAAATGGGGAAAAGGTACGGCATAGAGATTTTCCGCTTTTCTTGGGATATATATATACACAATATGAATCTTATATTTCAGCAATTATAAACATAAATTTTGAGGGGCGGGAAGCCGAAGTTAAGCGTTTGAGGTGGGCAAGCGTTTATATTTAGGTAAAATGAGATGCAAGGCTATAAATATTTTTTTAGATTTATTGTTGGTTTTGGAGGAGTGGATTAGGTGAGAGGAAATGAAGCCAAAATAAATACATCTTAAAGAGAGTTATGGCTTTTGTTTAATTTGTTTTGTAAAATATTTACTCAAGAAAAAATAAAATTTTTGGGAACTTCTACATTTTATTTAATATTTTAGTACCCATTTTATTGCCAAGTATTTTTTTACTTTTAAAAACTTAAACTTCAACTATCCACCGAATTTTAATCGAGTTATGGAGTTTGTAAGATTTGTTTGCAAATTATTTTCTAAAGACAAAATTAAATTAAATATTTTCTCAAGATACAATGGAATTAATTTCCACCCATTTTAATTCCTCATATTTTTTGTTTGTCTTAAAAATTCCAACTTCAACTATCCAGCTAACTTTTCCCATATTCAAAAGTTTCTCCTACCATCAATTTACCTGAGAATCTATTAATCTGCCTGCTGATCTATATATCTTTGCACCTATCAGTCGGGCCCAAGACCAACTATGTGTGCAATTTATCCAAACCATCCATCTGCATGGGAGTATCCATCAATTTATCCCTGCTCAAACACCCACTTAGTTCTTCGTTCTCCTTTTTTTTGGGGCGTTTTTTGGGTATATATAGCCGGATCTGTTTCTGTGTTTTCTTCGCCCGAATAGACATTTATAGCCCGAAAAGTTTGGTCGAATGTAAACCTGCACATCCTGGCCAGTTGCCTTGGCTATTTAGTGTGTGTCTATGGCTTCCTTTCTTTCTTTTTCCTCGTGCTGCTTCCCATTTCACCTTTTTTTTGGGCCAAACTTTACTTTTTTTACACCTGTGTTTTTTGGGTAATTTCTGCCGACCGCTTAGGGGCGTTTTTTTTTTAGCATTTAGGTTTTATGTGGCCCTTCCACCCAAAGGCAAAACGGAAAAACGGATTCCTATCATGACTAGGAAAACTCGACTCTGATTTTTCCGCACTGTTATTGCTGTAATATGAAACAATTTTTTTTCAACCGAAGCAACTTCTTTTTGGTCGTGTTTTTTCCGTTTTGAAACGTTTCAACTTTCCGTGTGTTTTACGGTTTACGGTTTTCATTCTACGGGTCGGTCTACGTGCATTTTGGCCGCATATTTTCCGGTCGTGTTGCTACTGCCACTGTCGTTGTTTTGGTTCATTTCACATGCACCCGGAACCATTTCCATTGTTTGTGCGGGGAAATAAAAAAACCGAACACGCAAAACGAACTGGAAAAATGTTTGTGGGCAGCGATTCGCTTCACATCGCATCGCATCGCACAGGATGAAGTGGAAAGGAATTCGGAATTGTTTACTTTTGCATTCAGTCGGCAGATAACGTATAGCGTATAACGTATAGTTATGGGTATTATAGGGTTATGGGGGGATATGCACACGTGGGATTTATAGAGGCGCTGATGCCCGTTGATTGAATGCCGGGTTTTCGCATATTCTTTATAGGGTGCAGGGCAGCAGGGATCAAGTGGAAAACAAGGGCGGAATATTTGTACGGACTTTTCGAAATTAAAACTGAATAACAATGCATTTTGCGCCAGCTTAATGGATAACCAAATGTTTTCGCATGAAAGTAATGCCATTTGAGTGCAGCTAACAATTTGTAGAAATATTTAATTAAAATTCAAATAAATAACGAAAGCAGTAAACTATTTTATTACTGAGCCTCCACAGCTTAACATTCCAGAGGAATAACTTTCAAAATTAAATCATTTAAATGCTAATATAAATTCATAATGGACTATTAGCTTGCCAAAAATTCCTACTTAAATATTTAATAAGCTTTTGTTCTTTCAGCTTGTTCACTTCCTCAACCATCTGGCTTAATCCTCTGCCGAATTTCATTAAATATCTTGATGCCCGCTCTCAATCTCATTACCAACTCTACAGACCCACTTAAAACATTTGATAATTTAATCACTCCGGAATTTCTATTATTTGATTCGGCTTATTGTCGGTTAAATCACAGACAGATTGGGTTTTTGGGGCCAAAAAGCAATTTCATCAGTGGCCAACGCAACCCACACAGGCCCACTAACCAACTGCCAACTGGCAAGCCAAAAACGGCAGCAGCCAACTCAACACACTTAACCGCAAAAAGCACCGCCCAACCACCCAACCACCACCACCCAACCACTTACCCACCTAAGCCGGCTGGCTGAGTGCTTAGTGGGGATGCCACATTAGGCAAATATGTAAATAACTTTTAAGGAATTAAGCGCACTCACACACAAAAGCCGAAAGAGATGCAGAAGACGAGGGTCCTTGAGGAAAACGTATATGCTAGAGAACATACACATACTTTCTTGGGGTCTTGCTTATCAGCCGATAAACAAGGCCTACAATACAATCGCTTATACGGCATGTTGCACCGGTCTGTTGGACAACAAAATGGGGCATGCAACAGGGGAAAATCCCTTGGTAACCGGAAAGGAGTAAAGTGCGTTGGGCACTGACAGAAAAGGGAGTACCCTGATAAAAACTTGAATATAAAATGAAGTTAATTATTATTAAATCATTAAGAGGTCAAAATGCAACTAAAACTTGGCGCCCAACGTGGGGCATTATGTGCACATACTGCAAATTGGCGCCCAACGTGGGACATTATGTACATGTACGGCGTAAAGAAA
The DNA here is from genome assembly GCA_037075205.1 of Drosophila prostipennis. Lineage (NCBI taxonomy): Eukaryota > Metazoa > Arthropoda > Insecta > Diptera > Drosophilidae > Drosophila > Drosophila prostipennis. Next base: position 178,147 of record JBAMCJ010005201.1, on the reverse strand, counting down.
CTCTGTTCAATACCTTTTCACCTTTTCTTTTTTCCATTAGCAGTTTCTTCCTGTGTTTTAGGTGGAAAACATTAATTACACACACGTTTGCCAGAGGTCCAGGGCAGGCAGTCGCAGTCCCGAACAGGAGCCATGCAGAGCAGCCAGACCAGAAGGCAAACCACAAGCGCGTCATTACCAAACAGGGAAAACCAGAGATGGAAAATGTAAAGGGAGGTACGGTATGGGTGTGGAGGCAATGTGGAAAAGGGACAGCGAATTGAGACTCTGACGCAGAGATGAGGCCGACGGGAATTGGGAATCGTTTCATAGTTCGCCCCACGTGAACTCCTGCTGCATTTTATCTGCTCCAATTGCAACGGAGGCGACGCATTGGGAGCCCGAAGGCGGAGCGAAAGGGACAAACACATCTGTGCGAAAAAGGGACGGTGACAGCCCCTGAGCATATTTACATTTGCTCGGCATTTAATGCAAGTGGGAATTACAAAAGGAGGGCGTGGCTAACGATGGTGTTGTTGTTGTTGTTGTTGTTGTCCTGGGTGTCTGCCTTCTGTGCAGGCGATTTAAAATATTCGAACCAAGCCGCAGAAAGAGCCAGGGAGATAGATAGTTAAAAGCAGAAGAGGGGCTACGTTTAAAAGCATAAACGGAAAAAGCATTATATGCAATACACAGCGAAAAAGAGGGGACCTAAATCGATTTTTAAATGCGTTTTTTATCCGGAAATTCATAAAACATTCGTGGAAAAATCATTTGTGTTCTGAAAGCAATTTTAAATGCCCTTAAAAGTATAATTTTATTGCATACTTTTAGACACCTTTTTTTTTAAATACTTTACGAATTAAATACAGTTTAAGTTTGAAATTTTTCAATGAATAATACTCATTTACCTTCTATTATACAGGTTCTCTGTTGGTAAACAAATACAAAATTCCATTCTTTGGTATTTTCTATTTATCGAATCAACACAAACCAATTTCCCAATATTGATCTGGTAACTTTGATAGCTGGCCAATGATATTAATGACTGAGTGGAGATTATATCAAAACACAATTTGTCTATTTCTTCCTCTGTGTAATGCCCTGTGTTTCCAGCTTTTCAGCCAGCATTTTCCCGTAAGAGCGGTAAACAATAATAACAGGCAACAACAATGAAGCATGATGGCCCTGGGAGGATTACAGGACACATCCATGGGCGTGGGTATAAAGGGGGGTTTGAGATGGAAGAGGGAAGAAACTGAAGCATCGGGCGAGTATGCGACTAAGTGTTTTGCAACGGAAATGCCGAGCTATCATGCAAAAAGCCACTGTCAGATTAACGAACCATGGCCAAAACAGATGGGGGGTGAAAACGGAAGGGGGGGGGCTGAAACGTAGGTAGCCAGAAGGTAAATGGCATCGGGAGATCCGCAGTCAGGCACGTGACGCAGCGACAGTCCATGACCAAGTGCTGATTTTTTATCAGCCGGAATGCCGGGGATGTGACAGGAAGAGAGGAAAGATGGCCCAAGAACTGAACGAAAACTGGCAAAAAGGTTATTGACATTGTTGTTTCCACTCCACTCCCAACTACCCCGAAATCTTCCCACCATCTGCATTTTGTTCTGTCTCGTCTGATGATTCGTTCACTTCACAAAATTCGTAGACTTGCAGGCAAACAGACGGCGAAAAAATGCAAAATGAAAAATGATCCGGAAGCTGGGAATTATGGTGGCTAAAGTGGCCTAACTTAAACAAAAACTTTATAACTTTTCTGTTGGCTTCAACAGATATTAAAGTAGTTAGGGTTTGGGCTTTAAAACCGAATGGAAATTTACTTATTAAATTGTAATTTTCAACTAGGTACTTAATCTTCAAAAAATATTACTCATACGCAGTGTTGCATTTTCCATTTATTAAATAGAAATATAGTGTTAAAAGCTATTAAATAATTGTAAGTTATATTTAATAAAATGAAAACTCCGCACTTAATCATAACTAATAGTACACAAAGTTATTAGAAATTGTATTTATTGCTGACAAAAAATATTACTCATACGCAGTGCGTATGAGTAATATTTTTTACTTATTGCAAACCAATTGACCAAACTTTAAAATACTTGTTTATATTTGTAAACACATCAATTTAATGCCCAAAATGACCATAAAAGTCCAGGTTTTGAGTCATAAAGCTTAAGCTTTCACTCCCTACAAATTCTCATCAATTTCTGAACGCTCAAAACAAAAGCTCAATTATTTTTGATCACCAATAAAATTCAACCCCACCACTTTGGATGCCACCCGGCAATCAAAATGCAAGTCCCCGCCACTTGTGTGTGACAAAAACCCCTTGAAAACATCATTGGATCCTTGAAAACGGGTCCAAAAACCGCTTAAAAAGCATTGCATACTTGCAGGCGCCTCCTTGAGAAGCACAAAAAAAAATAGAAGCATATAAAAGTGGCAGCCAGGACGAAAATAAAACGCTGCACAAAAACGGCAACGGAAAAACAAAGCAAAGTCAAGCGGAACGTAACAGAAACTGCGCAACTTTTGAAGAGGTGGAAATGCTTTTTAAGTATTAATTTGCGCAAACACTCGACGCAGCAACGAAAAAGCGGGCAAAAGCGAGCGAAAGCAACAAAGGAGGCAAAAAACAAGTTAATAAAGCAGTTGCAGCTGTAGCACCTCCTCAATTTCATTTTAGCCTCCTTGTTTGTTTGCACTTGGCAAAAACGTCAAATTGCCATTTAGGAAATTAAACGGAAGTTTAAAAAATCCAAAATAAAATTAATAAAAAATACACCCCTGGTTTTAGGGGATTTAAAATGGAATTAAAAACCAATTATTCTTTTTCTGTTTTATGGAAATTTCTTTTATTTTTATACCCTTGCAGAGGGTATTATGATTTCAGTCAGAAGTTTGCAACGCAGTGAAGGAGACGTTTCCGACCCCATAAAGTATATATATTCTTGATCAGCATCACTAGACGAGTCGATCTAGCCATGTCCGTCTGTCCGTCTGTCCGTCTGTCTGTTTCTACGCAAACTAGTCTCTCAGTTTTAAAGCTATCGGGCTAAAACTTTCCCAAAAGTCTTCTTTCTGTTGCAGGTAGTATATAAGTCGGAACGAGCCGGATCGGACAACTATATCATATAGCTCCCATAGGAGTAATCGGGGAAAAAAATGTAAAAAAATTATATCTTGTGTGTTTTTGAACCTAGAGCCACCTACTTTTGGGAATGCCATTTTTTATCTAATTCTGAATTTCGAACAAAATTTTTTCAAAATCGGACGACTATATCATATAGCTGCCATAGGAACGATCGGAAAATTAATGGGAATATAATAGGAAATAAATTATTGCTTCGTTGAATTTTATTGTATTCTCTTCTACTCTGGGATATGAGTCTTTTTAAATGTTTTCGAATTTCGATTTTAATTTTATCAATATCGAACAACTATATCATATAGCTGCCATAGGAACGATCGGAAAATTAGTCATTAATATGAATTATCTGCAAGGGTATATAAGCTTCGGCTGGCCGAAGCTAGCTTCCTTTCTTGTTTTAGGCTAAAATGTAAAGCTTAATATGGCATAAAAAGTTCCAATTTACATTTAAGAAGGTTTGAGTTCCTATAAAACCTTTTATTGGTGTTTTAAAATCAAAGAAAAGTTAACAAATGTTGTAAAATAGTTTGAAAAATATGAGCAAGCTTTTCTTTGAAAAACATACAAATTTTATGAAATAAGTTTGTGTAGGTATGACGTCAAGAAATGTAATATACTGATTTATATTACAATTTAAAGATTATAAATTAATTATACTTAGTAGAATGCTCTAAACACTTATCGCGCAATAATATTTTAAAATTTTCATATTCATATTTTCCCTTTTTGATTTTTTCCTTAGTGTGTTCTCTTTGGGCAATGTCCCACTAATTGTGTGCAACATGGTCTATCGCTTTGCGCAAACACCTCGCCTAAACACGTAGGACACCCGCAGGACACCTCCGTTAAAAGGTTTCCTAACCATCCCCTTTGCTATATTTCCCCCTTCTCCCCCCGCCAATCGACGAATGCATTTTTACTGTTTTTTGCGTTAATTGAAAACTTTTTTTGCCCAGCAGATATTCGTATTTTTCGCAGCATGGAAAAAACAAAACTGAATTGGAAAACTTTTCTAGTTTTTCCCACACTACAAACTACAAAATGTGGGGGGCGGATTGTGGAAAGTTGTCGTAAGTAGAAGTGCAACTCTGAGTTTTTAACGCTTTGCCGCCTTTCATTTGTTTAGACTTTAACACCCCCCTTTCCTCACCCCTTCCACTGAAAGCTTAAAGTTCCAGTGGTCTACCTCCCCCACCAAACAAAAAAAAAGGGGGAAAAAAGGAAAAACACCCCCAAATTCAGAGCCAGACTTAAGTGTGTTTGTGTTTCCTCTCAGAACTTGGCGGCCAATTAGTTGCTTGCACTGAGATCCAAGGGGGAAGGGGGGAAAGGGGATTTGGGGGGCTTCAACTGGTTGTGGCAGCTGTTATATTCGAGACTTGGACTTGGACTTCCAAATCGGAAATCCACTTTAAGCTGTTTGGGCTGCCGCACTTTTTTGGGATCGAAAAATTGTCATTGAATGAAGTGGAGGAAGTTGGGGATTTTTGTTAAAGCACTAGGATATTTCTAAATACATTTTCTTTAAATGAATAATTTAACAAGATTTATTCAAATAAAGTTGGCTTTCTTTTCTTCATATAATCAAAAGATGTGCAACTATGTTTGTAAACTAATTGTAATTACTGCTATAACATTTTTGAATTATAAACCGTGCTAACAATAATCATTAAAAATGGATTACCCCATTAACACCTGATTATATTCTAATTGAGAACATATTCATTCACAACAATTGAATTTTAAAGAGCTTTAAAAGCTTTTTTACAGCATTTCTTAATAATTGAAGGTAGTCATCGCAAATGACAACTCATTGACAACAGGTTTATTGCTTTCTTGGGGAGATAAGCAAACTTTAAGAGCACTTAATCAGCTTCTCACAATCACTTAAAGTGACTAAAGGCCATTAGCATTAAGTATTTAATTGACATCAGCCTAAGCAAATATTTAATGAGATAGAGGGAATAATGGAAACCATAGTTTGGCTTGGAAATTTTCAATTTTAAATATAGCAAATAAAAGAGAATTTTTGAAATCACTTATAAATGGGTCTAAAAGTATGCAACAAAAATGTAATATTTTGAAAAGCCACACTCTTATTCCACTGAATACTTTTGGGCACCTATAAAGGTGATTTCAAAACCCTAATCATTTTTTTTAACCTTAAAATACACATAATCTTTAATTTAAAAGTTTAAAATCTTGTAAAAAACTTACGATTTCCCTCTGCAACTTGGCTATGTTGAAGTTCGCCTGGGCGAGTCTCACACTCAGAGTGGCCACATCGCTGGTCAACTGGGCCCTTTCGCCGGCATTTCGATCCACCAGCTTGAGCATCTTGTCCTCCAGACTCTGATTGACCTTCTGCACCCGCTTGTGCGATTCGTACAGCCGATCGTACTTATCCTGCCACGCAATCACACTATCCTCGAGCTCCACTTGCCGTTCGGTTTCCCTCAGGCAGGCCGATTCCAAAGCATAAAGCTGAGTTTGCTTCTCGATTAATGCCTGTTGCAGTTGCTCAATTTCCGCTGTTGCTGCTGCTGTGGGGGCGGAAGTCGAGGGGGGCGTGGCCGTGGCAGATATTGCTGATTTTCCAGCTGCAGCGCCACTTGATATCTCTGCTTTTGCCGCTGCTGCTGCTGTTTTTGGTGTGTTGCCCGCTGTGGCCGCCTGCAATTGAGTAAACAACACACACAGAAAATGAAATTATGAGCTGCAAATATTTTGTAATTAATTTTGCTTCCGGGGAGCACACAAAACAACAACAACAACGCATACCGGACGCAAAGTGTCACACGTTTTCGACTGCAAAAAGCGTACTGAAAAGACCTCCGGACAAAGCGAACTCCGTGGAATGCTGCGGACAGCTTCATTATTTTACTAGCGGATCTCCTCTCCCGGTCTTGTTTTTGTTTTTATTTTCTTCTTTTTTTTTTTTTGGTTTTTTAAACAACATTTTAAAAAGCTTTGAGCACGGCGTGTCATAAAAATGCACGTCATGCCAGGAAATTTGTGAGCAAAAGGGGGGCGATGGGGTTGCGAAGGTCCGACTTAACCCATAACGTACAGCATCTGCTGCAGATAAGGTATTAATCAGTGGGTTAAGTCAGGGTGAAAGACGAAATACACTTTCGGTGAAAAATATAAAAGTTGATACAAACTTAAATATAATTAAGTTTTTAATTATTTAATAATTTATAGATTTATTTATATGTTTTTAGTTCTTTAAATTTATTATTATTTTCTATATAAAATCCAAACACCCCACAATTCAGAGGGTAGAGTATAGTACATGGATCTGGGGCTCTTGACAACTGATAAGCGATGTGTAACTGTGGATTATACAGCACGAAAACAGACGGTAATACGAAAAACACAGAGAGTGAAAACAAGTGAGAGAGATAATTTGAAGAGAACCGAAAAAAGAGATAATACCTCTGAGCTTTGGTTCTGTATGATCTTTTAATCAGAACCAAATAAACATACACACATAAATACATACATAAAAATAAAAAAAATTTAAATTATTAAAAAATTCGATTAAAATAATTTCGCAATGTAACTAAACAATTATTTAACTTGTATAAAAAAAACCTATTTACTATATCTTAAAATCCTCGTTTAGCAATAATAACCAAAGCATTGCGAAATGTTAATGAACCAAAATCTTCGTTGGCGATAAGTCACAATACTGTTTATGTGACAGGCAATGAAGAATTTCCTATTTGGTTTATCTTAATTAGAATTACAAACCATGGTCGATACCTATAAAAAGGCTGAGCTCAGTTCAACAAATATTGTAGTGTTTTTCAGTCTACGCAATAGAAAATGAATTGGATTTGGAGCTTTATAGTCCTGGGAATAGTTTGTGGGGCGACAGGAGAGTGGTTCATTGATACGGTTAAGTATTTAAAATAATTGAAAAGAACTTATGAATAAAAGTATTTTTTACAGCTGCAACGACAAAATGGATCAGGAGGAACAGAAGGAGCAGAAGGAGTAACAGCAGTAACAGGAGGAACAGGAGTAACAGGAGGAGCAGAAGGAGTAACAGCAGTAACAGGAGGAACAGGAGTAACAGGAGGAGCAGAAGGAGTAACAGCAGTAACAGGAGGAACAGGAGTAACAGGAGGAGCAGAAGGAGTAACAGCAGTAACAGGAGGAACAGGAGGAACAGGAGCACCAGGAGGATCAGGAGGAGAGGTAATATATTAAAAATTCATAAATAATACATTAAAAGATAAGGAGACGATATATGTAGCTGTTTGGATATCCAAAACCCGTAAGAACCTATGAAAGTACAAATATTTTTTACAGAACACACGGAGTTCTACCACTGCTGCAACTACTACAATAGATCCCTATACCAAACTAGATAGGGAAACAACGGATGAACTTCAGGCTATCCTCAACAAATATGAACGTGAATGCAATGGTAATTCGGAGTTTTCCGACAATTTGGAAATTGTACGCATAGCGATAAAGTGGGACCAGAGTCGTCTCAAAGACAAAATATTGGAACTACAACATTTCAAGATTTACAATCACCAACGTATTGACCTTGAAAAGCAAATCGATGCTCGTATAGACGAACTAAATAACATTCTCCCCACACTAGATCCAAATAGTTCCTGTTCACAGTTTCATTTAAAGCAAAGAGAAGCACTTAAAAAAGCCAAAGAACTTTCTAATGGTAAAAAACAAGATGCTCTAAGGGAAAACTCAAAGCTTTGTACTAGCGATATTGATTACGACCCTTTTTATTATTTTTATTAAGCATATTAAATAGGAAATAAAAAAGAATAAATCTTTGTTAAATTTAAAATAATATTAAAAATTTCCTAGAAACTGTAAGATTATATATTTTTCTTCGAAGAAATTGTATAATAAATATTTAAATACTAAGATTAAAAAACATTAAATATGCTGAAATGGAAATAGTTTGAAATTTGGGTTTCGATGGTAAAAAAAATTTACGAAAATTGGTTTTCTCAAAATAAATAAATGTTTTCTTTAATAAAATGCATTTAACACTTTTAAATAGAGCTCCATTAAAGCCCGAGTTAAAGAAAACCCTTGTAACTTTTGAAAGTTCCAAGAGCTCTGCAACTGCCGTTTCTTATCACCCAAGTCACGGAGTTCGCCTCAATCCATAACGCGGTTATCAATATCAATTCTCATCCATCTCCGGCTCGTCCAATTTAGTTGGGAATTTCTAGTTTAGTTGCGAGCAGCGAGGCAGATGGCTGGGAATCAGAGTGCAGGCTACGTTCGCAAACAACTAATTGGATTAACTTGACACACAAAAAGCGAGAGAAGGAGTTGCAGAACGGCAGAATGTCGCCAGTGCCAGTGGAAACTTTGTCTTCGGTTACTCCTTTCGGACTCCTTGAAACCGTTGGAAAAGCAACCACACATGAGTTTTCCTTTTCGTCACATATGAGCGACATGAATTGGCGAACGGGGGAAAGTCATGTCGCTCGGCAAACCTAAAAACTGCAAAATGTACAGAAAATTTAATTAAAAAAGGATTTTCGGCCTGGCAAGTTCTTCCTTGGCTTCGTCGTCGTCTTCTTCTTTTTATTCTTCGCTGACTTGGCCTCTTTTGGCCTCGATTTTCCTCCCCTCAAGCTAAATAATTTTTCTTCGCACTCCATTTTCTGCCAAGAACGCATAAGAAAATTCAATTTATAGTTTGTGTGTGTGTGTGGCGTGGCAAATTGCCAAAGACAGACAATGCTATTAATTAATTTGGAAAGCATTTCGCCGAGCGGCAGAAAGGCGGTAACAATTAAAACGGAACCGGTTAAAGAGTTCTTCGTTTTGGGGGCCGAAAATGATGAAGAGTTGGCCGAAAAAGTTTGCTTATGGCTCATATGTGTCCTTGTGTTCGAATTTTCGGTCCAGTTTAAGTTTGAAAATATGATGGTCGTGTGTTTTCCCTCTATGATTTGTTTGCCTTTGGTCATTAAAACCATTTTCGTGTTCCCACACGCACACACAGCTTTTCTTTTTTCCGCTTTTATGTCGACATTTATGTTAGGCTTTTTGCTTGCGGCTTGTTTTTCAATAAATTATTAAATGCTTTTTGTTTTGATGTACACAAATGGTTCGAACAGGCTAAGCGTGGGGGATTTTTCGTGGCCTAAATGGCGATTACCTGTATTTATTTTTATTTGTTTTTTGTTATCACTTTTTGTTAATCATTTTTAATTGATATTATTATGGATTAAGTTGTAAATTGAATAATGGGCTAGATTTTATTTTATTTTTCGATGCTGTGTTAGTTATCTTGTTCGCTTGATTTTGCATTTAATTTCCCTGTCATGGTTTCAATTTATAAAGGCACTTGTTTCGCTATCAGTAAACTAAATTGACAACTTAATATTTCAATATAGTTAATCGCTTAAAGTATTTATCAACTAAATTAGGGCAACCTAAAAAGTTGACATTTTTAATATTTATAAATTTGCAATCAAATGAAATTTAATCCTGACTCCCTTATAACCATAATTTAAAAAAAATGTTCTTTTATTTTTAATATTTTAAAATAGTTGTCTAATTCATTTTTAATTTTAAAATATTTTGTTGAATTTTTTTTTGCCATAATATTCTTAAATTTTAAAAAAATTGTATTAATTTTTAATTTATAAGCCTATTAAATTTACTCATTATCAAACAAATTATGCTTTATTATACACAAAAACATGACTCGCTTGTCATCCAATTTTCCCCAAAACTTTTTATCAGATTCGAATTGTTAAAGCTTTACAGAAAAATCATCTCAACAACAAGGACTTCCTTTTGTTTCCCGAAAATTCCCACTTCAATCCTTTCGCAGCTCATTTTTCATGGTTAAAGAACCATTTTGGGGAAGGAAAAGCTGCTTGTTGAGTTTTCCCATGTCCGCTGATGACTCTCCGAAAACCGTTTTCTAATTGTCATCCTTCTGCTCGGAGTGCATCATTGGAAAACCCAGAAAGTAATGAGAGAAGCTTCGGAAAATGCGAAAGGGAACAGAAATAAGGCGAGTTCGGTGTCCTTGTCATTATTTATTATGTTGCTCAAGTCTTTCATTACACAAGCATTTTTGTCTTTCATTTGTTGCCTCTTGTGCCGAAAAAATAAGAAAGAAATATAAGAAAAGAAAAGTAACAAGGAAACGAGGGAGAATTTCTTATCAACCTCACGGAGGATGTTGTCACATTCCTTCACTGCTTATTTACAGTTATTCGGTTGCTCATTTTCCCCGCCATTTTTCTTCCTAGCCACACAAAGGCTTAAAAAAAGAAGGAAAATGGGGGAAACGGAAGTGTGGCGCCCAAATGTAGACTTTGAATATAAGAATAATTCCCATCATTAGAGTTCATTTCTAACGCAGAAGTTGGAAATATATATAATTATACATTAATAGTGATACTCAACAAATAATATACATTTTAAAAATTATGAATAATGCTTTAAGAAAATGAAAAGAATTATTTATTTTTCACTTAATACTTCAAATAAAATAAATTTAACAAAAACTCAGTTCTATTCACTAATAATATAAAAAAATATCTCATCTCGGCATTACCAACAATATTGTATATGATTTAATAATTTAATAATCATATAAAGACAATCTTAAAATGATAAATAAATTGGCCAGTTTTCTAAACTTTTATAAGGAAAGGCAATGAAATTCTGAAGAAATGTTTAATATGGGGCTTGGACTTTATTTTCCGTTTATTTTCTCCCCCAAAAGAACAAACTTTACGGTTCAGCCTCATTTGAGGGGATAATTACAGATCTCCCACCGCGATTTGCTCGATGTTGTTTCAGTAACCCAAAACTCGCGACTTTTCCCCGGTTCAATCGATAAACAAATGCGGTAAACATCAATGGGCAGCGGGACAGGACCCAGCGGGAAACTCACACAAGAGTGCTTGGGCAAACAACCTCGTTGGATGATGAATGGAAGGTCAATTGCCGTGACCCCGGCGAAACGAAAAGAAAAAAATAGGAGGAAAGAAGAAATAAAACTGGGGCCAAAGGCAGCGCTGACATTTAACGCAAAACGACGCGGGCCTGTCAATGCCAATGTCCTGGATGAGAAGCCAGGATACGAGGATGCAGGGCAGGGAAAATGAGAGAGAAGGAGCAGCAACTCGAGATCCCGACCAGGAATGTTTATGCGAATGCTTGGGCACAAAAACATACGTGACGTGCCTCAGTTTTTGCCCCCATCTCGTTCACTTTGACTCGCCGGCCTGCCTTTCTATTCATGTATGTCCTGCACTCGGAAAATTAAAAAAAAATTAATAATGAGCTTTGATAAGAAAACTTAAAAACAATTACAAAAAAAATGTAATGACAAAAAATTAAAATTAGTGACATAGAAATTTCTAAGGTTTTGAAATCTCTTACAAATGTGTCTAGAAGTATGCAACAATATATTTTAAATTCAAAAGTAGGACAGAATAGTCTTGAAATATTATTGTTGCATACTTTTAGACATCATTAAAAATGGTTTAAAATTCTACTGATTGTTGTAGTTCAATTTTTTTTCGATAAGGAACCAATCATTAATTAATTAATTTTTATATTTTTGAATAATGTAAATTTGTATCTATTTTAGTACCCTATTTCTCCAAGTGTCCTTAAGCGGCGGAAGCGATGTGCACCAACTGACAGCTGAAGGAACACGAATAAACGAGAAGTCTGGCAACGGGAGAAGCGAAATCCCTCAGCTGGAAAAATGCCTCATCTTGGCCTGACAGTTCGCCGAGTTGCGTCAACTTGTCGTCATATTTTTCAGTCAACTGAAAGTTCTCTATGACTTCCCCGATATAAGGATATATGTGTGTGTAAGGAGAAGGAGGCGACAGTGGTCGTATAATGTGTATGTGACTGGGAGTGTGTGCTTGTGTAATTAGGATAATGGTTGCAGTGGCAAACCGTTCAATTCAATGATATTTATAGAATGTGCCGCAATCGCTTAAGGTTCTTTCACAATTGGCAGAGCGATTTACGGCGACACCTTCATTTTAAATTTATGATGTTGGTTGACTTTCTAATCAGAATATTATTAATTTCGGTAAACATTAGGGAAATCTCTTTTAAATGTCAAAATACGTGTCTAAAAGTATGCAACAATATATTTTTAGCCCAAAAATGATCTGAATTTATACAGGAAAACGACTATCCTTTATTCACTGCATACTTTTAGAACACGTATTTAAAAAATATATATTTACTTAATATTTTATGAAATATTTTTGCAATCTAAGTTATAAGTTATTTAAATAGTATATATTTGTAACCACTGTGCATTATCGTTAACCCCTCATGCGAATGGTAAGTATCCTGACATATTTCTCATTGTGCGTATCTCTGTCTGCTTGAATTTCCCTTACATTTCGCGCCTGACACATTATGTTAATACGCTTGTAGTTTAATACGGGCAAATATTGAGCTACATGCGGCATTTGCCGTGTTCGGTATTCTATATTCAACTCAAAAAGACACGCACACACGTACCCCGAAAGACACGCAAAATTTATGCATATTTTGATGACATTTTGAACGCATAACGCAAAATGTCAAATACATAAAAATGAAAAGCCGGCGAAACGAGTTACGAAGTGAAAGAGTAAACCAAATGGCAAAATCATTTCATCCAATACACGCGCACATTCCAAATACCATTCAATGGCCCCCTTTTACAGAGAAAGAAATTGGCTTAAAAATATATATTATCTTAAAAAAATATATTTTAAACGATAAATTGAAATAAAACTTATTTGAAATCCCCTGAAAAGGTGTCTAAAAGTATGCAATAATATTTTTCATTTTGAAAAAAATCGATATTTTAGCGACTTTTATTTATTAGCCTAAAAATAGGTAGTTAAACTTTACATTTTTTAAGTGTATTGAAATACATATCGAATATCACGAAAGCGGAAATCGATGACGGCCATTTTGCCGTAAATTGAGGCATTTTGTCCAACGCTCTTGTAATTGTACCGCTAAAAGATGGAAAGTGTCGAAGAAGGGTGATGGAGGGTGGTTGGGAAAACGGCTGGTGGGTGGAAAATGGCTGGGAAAATGGGCTGTAGAAAATGGGCCGCTCGGCAAGGATATATCTGCTCCTGTGGCTGCGACACATTCACCCGGCTATTTTTAGCTCGATTTTCATTTAATTTGCTGCCCATGCTGCATAACTAAAAATGGCGAACGGTAGTCAAGCTTAAAATCCCAGGGAGGGTCAGGAGGAAAAGCCGAAGAAACCCCGGGCGGGAAAACCAGGCGGCGGTTTATGTTTTTCAATTACGCCGGCCGCAAAATTTGCAATTTAGATAGCAATTTTTAGGGAACATTTCAGCATGTTTCTGTTTTTTTTTTGTTTCATTATAATCTCGCCCCTGTATTTATTTCATTTTCGTTAGTATCCACGCAAATTTGCCAAATTGTGCGCCGGGGTGGCAAAAACCACGTATGTGCGTGGCTAATGCCAATTTCTAGTCAATTACGCAAAATTTGAATGTTTAAAGAGGCAACTTTTTTGGCTATGCAAGCGAACTCAATTTGTTTCAGCCCAGAATTTCTGGGGCAAATTAAAATTTTACCAAATCTCGTTAGAAGTAAACATGTTAGCTGAAATTTAGATGAGTTGAGAGAACATGTTAACTAATAATAAGTAAATTGTTTGCCAAACATATTTACTGAAAATTCATGCCTTCATAATTCAATCAGTTTGTAATTAAGCTATATGCATTTTCACAGAAAATATAAGCTAACGTTTCTAATAAAATTTTAAGTTTTCGTAAACAAATTATAATAAAATTAAACTAAATAGATAACTTACAATCACAATATTTGTTTAAATAGGAGAACAAATCACATCATATTTAATAATAATTTACTTATAATAAATATATCTAAATAAAATAAAAATACTGTTGCATACTTTTAGACACCTTTTTAGGGAACTCGTATTAATTTTCATTTCATTTAATAAATGATAACCTAATTGTACCAAAAATATATTTTACTTCAATTAAATTAAGATAATAGCGAACAGATAAATAAAGCTCACATTTACATTTAATTAGTTGAAAAAATAAACATGTTCTTTTTCGGTAAATGTGATAAATAAATTGCTTATCCAAACAAATACCTAGTTTGTAGGGTAAACAACAATTTGTTTATACTTCTGTTTACCCACGATGATGCTGCAAACGAGACAGCCAACTTTTCTAATAATTTTAATTGGCATTTAAAATATTTACTATGCAAATTGTGTCGCCATGGGTTGTAGAATTATTTGTCTTTCAGTTTCCTTCCTGCCTCCGGTTTTCCCCCGGCTTTCTCTGTGTGTGCTATCTGTGTGTGTTCAGAGACTTGGAAAATCCGTGTGCAATGTCAGTTGAGAGGCAGAAGAAGAAGAAGAAGCACAAGAGGAACTACGAGTATTTATGTGGATGCAACGTGGCGTATGATTAATGAAAAAGGGGTAGGAAAAAGCGCATCATCTATAGTATAGTATACATAGTGTGTGCATATGGACAAAGTTGAGAGAGCATTGCGACTGGCAGATAAAGAAATAAGCTAAGGGGGAAAAGCCAAGGAAAAGCGGAAAAAACTAGGGGATTGCAATAGGAATCGATTAAAAACAAAACGTTGATTGAATTTCCCCAGACCAAAAGCAGTTATGACGAATAAAGGGAAAATTGACAAAGGAGGAAAATGGGGAGAAGCAAGAGAGGGAAAATAAAGAAAAGTCGAAGACAAAGCAGCAATGCAGTGGCAGCAACAATAATAACAATCAACCCCGCCCCCAAAATGCCAATTTCCACTGCTCCTTCTTTTTTGGCTAAAAGGGAAATAAGCAATTTCAGCAAATAAATCGTAAAAAGTAAAAGTAATAAAATCACGAAAATGAGAAAAGAAAACCACGCTCGCAAATACATACACACATATGAAGGCAAAATGATGGTTAAATGAAAATGCTCGTTGCTATCAAAAACAGACAGCAAACACAATCGCAATCGAAGTAACTGAGAAGAGCCAGGAAAATTCACGGGGAAAAGTGCGGGAAAGTCAGAGGGGAGGGTGGAGGGGAATGGAAAGCCACGTTAAGAGCGTGAGATAACGCTTAATGTGGTGGAAATGGCGGTGCCAACAGTGGAGCAAAGGTCCTTGATTAAGAAAAGCCAAGAAAATTCGGTGCGGGGAGGGAAACATCACAAATTAATGAGTAAATGTTGGCACACGAATGTTGGGAATCGACGCAAGTTATGAAAATATTGATTTTGGCTCAGCTGGATTTGCTTTGGCAAGTCTTTATCGTTTTGGAAATAAATTAAAATGGATTTTAAAAATATATTATACAGAAATCGCTGGGTTTTTTCAAATCGCCTTTTTAATGTCAAAATAGGAGCCCAAAAGTATGCAACAACATATTTTAAACTCTAAAGTGGGATGAATTCATTCAGAAAGATGACAATCATTCATTTTTTGCATACTTTTAGGAACTTATTTAATAAAAATTAAATAAAGCATTATTTAAAATTATCCGTTAATATAAAAATGGTTTATTTACTAAGTTAACTATTTCATCAACACATTTCCCAATTTTTAAATAGCTTTTAGCCTAGTTTTCATGGAATATCAAGTAGTTTTTTATAACTTCCCTCAGAGTAATGCATTTCCTGGCAAACACTTTAGAAAATCCATAAGCCTTACAGCGAACTTATATATACTATACGTACGAATCTGGCAAATTGAATTGGTTTGAACACTTCCCCGAAATTCATTCAAACATTTCCCATCAACTTAAGCAGCTCTCGCTTTGCAAACTTCAATATAATTGATTTCTCGCACAGACAAAGCCATTGCCAAATTAATCCCCCCAGTTTTCTATGGCCAACAAGAGAAATGCTAATCAAGCCGGCCAAAACAAACTGAAATTCGAGAGAAAATCGAGTAGGAGATATATGAAGTCATACACACTTGGAACTTTTCCAGCTTTCATCGCCAGAGTGAGGGAAGCACAAAGAGTAGATAAAGAAAATTCCACACACACTACACACACTTGTAGTTTTCCGACTTTTCCGGCCGCACGAAGGAAATGAGCAAGACATTGAGTCACCTCAAATTGTGGGAGTGTGGAAAAGCAATCAAAATACGGCAGAGACAAAGGCGAAGATAAATAGAGGCAGACAAGCAAAATATTGCCTTTTTCTGTGGGGAAGTCAACAGGAGGAAAGAGATAGCGCAGTGGAAATGGGGCCGGAAAAATCTGAGGGGCTGGGAAAAGCACCTGTCAAAAAATATATGTATGTATTTTTTTAAATTATAGTTCAATTTAGATTAGAAAACTAAAAGTTTGGCTTGAATTTAAATAAAATATATTTAAACTATATAATTTGGTCAAAAGAAATTTAAAAAAATCATTTATTTCGGTGTGCAAAAGTATGCTTCAAAAAAGTTTAAGCCATAGAATCTTAAACAAAAAGGCTGCATACTTTTAGACACAATTTTAAGACGATACAAAACTTTAATTTAAGAAACCATTATTAAACTATAATTTGGTTTCAAGAAATTAAAAAGAATTTATTGGGGTGTGTAAAAGTATGCTACAAAAAGTGTTTAAGCCTTAGAATCATAGCTAAATAAATATTTTTCACTGCATATACTAATTAAAAAAATGGAAGAGATTTAAATTATAAATTATTTATTTGCTTTTAGATTATTTCTAAAATCGTTCTCTATTCTCTAAAAATTCTTTTTCAACTATTATTTTTGTTTCTTTTTCTTTTACATTTTTTTCTTTGCGAATAACAGTTACTTTTTATATTAAGGGGGTGTGAAATTTGGAAATATTATTCCATTTCGACGGGGATGCTTTTCCTTGGCCCCTTTTTCGCCTTTTACGAGCCCTCTGAAATGTATGCGGCAATAAATTAAATCAAAACATCTAGGATTTGACCTTGAGTGCCCGGGACAGATGAACACATCAAGGATGCACAAAGGGCAAGCAATTTTACGGCATGCAGTCCATTGGCGGTCAGCTCGGGGCCATGAACCCTGCAGCTATCCTTTCGTTATGTGTGTGGGGGTGTGTGTGTGGGGGTGTGTGTGTGCATGTCAGGACCTCGGGGGCAATTTCCCTGTGCAACATACACTCTACACACTCAGTCATGTGAGCATGTGTTTGTGGGCGGGCAAATAAGCATAACGAGCTCCATTATCCTTGGGGAAACTTGGGTTTGGGATATGCAGTCTCTCTCTTTTTTTTTTTTTTGCATTTGCATTACGCATACGCCATGTGACTCACAACGGAAAGTGGGGAAAACTCTTTTGTTGCACCGCCAAATTGAAATAATATGCAGGGGACAGCAAATATGAAAAGGAAATGGAGATGCGAAAGCAGAGAGATGAAAAAACCATGAGTCAGCAGATGTTATACATATATATATACCATTGGCGGATCTAGGATTTTGTTGTGGGGGGTGATATCAGAACAATTTTTTTGTTGCATACTTTTTGAATATCAAAATTCCTTGCATTTTTTACTCGAGTGGGGGGTGATATATCACCCATATCACCCCCCGTGGATCCGCGCATGATATATACACTTATTCCAGGATATGAAAGCTAAGGATTAAGGGTGATGTCGAGTGGTTCGAAAAAAATAAAAGTTATGTTTATGTACTCGCAGAAATGTTTCCTTTAATAAATGCAGAAATAACACAAAGTTTATTTTCTAATAAACTTTAATAAGGAATGCTAAAATGTAAGAGAATAATTTTAAAAATATTACATTTATCTTGGTTAAAAAATAATTTAAAATTATTGCAAATAAAATGTATAAAATGTGTGGTCAAACAATGAAATTAAAAATTTCTAAAATAAATAGGAAAACAAGCTAAAATATGAGAAAAAATTATAAAATATTTCTTGGTAATCTTAAAAAATATTGTTTTTAATATTTCTGTGGGCAGACAATAACTTAAAAAACTTCAAAGAATTTATAAAAAAAAAGTTTTTAATTGGCTGGACATTTCTTTTGTTAAAAATATGGTTTCTTTTTCAGCATTTCCTTGTCTAACAAAAAA
Organism: Drosophila prostipennis; assembly: GCA_037075205.1. NCBI lineage: Eukaryota > Metazoa > Arthropoda > Insecta > Diptera > Drosophilidae > Drosophila > Drosophila prostipennis. The sequence goes on along the minus strand of JBAMCJ010005201.1, from coordinate 159,889 downwards.
TTTTCACAACCGTGCAATTTCCGCAGAAAGAAAACCAAGCATACAAACTAGCTGTTAATAAAATAACAATTTAAGAATTCTCTCGGACATTATACACCTCAATTTGAAGGGTAAAAAAATGGCAACATAATGGCCATAACAAGGACGCAGGACGCAGGACATCAGCCAGCCGGAGGAAAATGATGCGGGCTCTGTAAACTAGAGGCCATTGTACACACGTAGGTCACAAGCGACAGTTCCTGGCTCTTCTTTTGACTTTTGTTTTTCGGTAGAGAGCATGAAACGAGTTTTCCCCCTCTGGTTTTCCACCCATTTTCCGTTTTGCCGGCTGGGGCAGCATCATTAACATTATGTAAGCAGCAGCAACAACAACAACAACAACAACAACAACCGGCGACACTGACAGCAGCAACAGACGGCAGTGCCTTTCACCTTTCTCCTTTCCCCACCTGCAAAACTACACCTGAAGTTGTAATTTATGCTCTGACAAAATGGCGCACACACAGAAAAAAGCACGGGGGAAAATTGGGGGTTGAAAGTGGGTGGCCGAAGAAGCCTCTCACGTAACAACAAAGGGGGCTAAAAAGGGGAGCCGCATAGTTAGCCTATGTGTTGCACTTGACGGGGTAGCTACTTTTATGTATTTATGTATATATGTATATCTATATGTACATCAGGCTCTTGGCCTTTATGACCGCATAAATTAAAGCATCAAGCATTGAAATATTTTATTATAAGTTCAGGTTTCACAAGAACTTCAGGTTGAGGAATAAAATAAAAGGAGATATCAAGAATAGTAAGCCAAGATAAGATGTTTACATAAATTAGTTCTTTTCCTAAGGAATTACAAGAGTTATTTTATAATTTTTGAAGTTCTGAGAGAACAGTAAAAATAATTTTAAAAAATATGATACCTTGTTTACAATAATTTATTTGATTTATTATATTATAATATATAATAATATAATAAATACTTAAATAATATCAGAGTGCTGAAAAGTTTTAAAAATCAGTAAAAATAATAAACAAAAATTAAAATAAGAAGTTAACAAAAATGTATTTGATTTTTTACATTTTATAAAAAATTTGACTTTAATATAATAAATATTTAAGTAAAACCACAATGCCTAAAAGCTTTTGAATTTTAGTTTTTTAAATAAAAACCTTTTTAAAACTTCTTAATAATTATTTAATTATAATTTGTGCTTTCTCAAATAATATATTTTCTTTTTCTTCCTGTGGCTTATTTTCTCTTTTCTTTATATTTTTTTAGCTTAATTATTTCTGTCAAGCAAGACAAATCTTTGCATCCCTTTCCCTGTAGAAACTATTTTAAAGATGTATATTTTTTAGGCAACCCATAACATTCAAGATTTCGTAAAGAACCTTTCCTGTAAATTAGTTTTATGACTTCGGCATTTGCCGGCGGCATGAAAAATCTCTCCGATTTTCCACTTTACATCCATCAGCGCGGCATCCAGAAACTTTAATGGTCTGCCATAAAAGCGGAAACGCGCCGAAATGTTTATCTTGCCGCCACAATTGCGAGGGGAACAAAAAGCCAAGGATACACACGCATATACGCACATGCATTTTACCTAGGTGGAAAAGTTTTGAGCAAACTGCATAAGGCGAAACTTCTTATAAAGTCTATAAAACGTAATGACTCGCGCTACATGCGCACCCAGAAAAGTATGCAACAAAAGTTCCCAGTTCCCAGTTCCCAGTGACTTTGACTTGACGGGATGAAAATCAAGGAGAACTGGGAAATTCCAGCAGGAAAATATTAAGTTTTACTCTCGGATGTTGGGTTCCAGGTCCCAGCTGGGGGGAATTGATTAAAGCCGCAGTGGCAGGAATTAAATGAAATTGGAAAAGTTGAACGTGCCACAAGGAAATCTTTAAATCAGCTTAGGTTGAGGGTAATTTACCAAAGTACCAATGATTCTCTCGGCTAATGTGAATAATAGGATCTGCTGAGTTTATAAAGAAAAACTCAAACTCTTCCTTTATTAGCTTGCATAATTAAAAACTAACTATTCAACATTTTTAATTAGTTATAAAATTTTCAAAGCGACGGTGACTTTTATGACCCGAAAATATTTCTTTAATAAAAATGCCAAAAGCAGTCAAACGAAATTGAAATAATAAAGCCGAATGGCATTTGGCCATTTTACTAAATGAAAGTCAACAGCAATTTGGGTCAAAGAGAGAGGCCAAATAAAATTGTATTCAATAAATTAATTCGTTGTTTATACATTTTTCATTCTCTATTTGCAAAAAACAAGGTGCCAACACATTGGCTAATTGCTGGATTTATTTGGAAAAAGAGAACAAAAGTGTTTAGTTCAATGCCATAAAGAAAATATTTGTAGAAGTTATTAAATTAATTTAGCTTGGTTGAATTTTTTTTCAAGCTACATAACATTTATTTTGTATTCATAAATTATTACGAGATTAAATGGCATATTTATTTATTTACAAATAGTTGACCTAGAATTAATGCAAGTTGTTGTTTATTTAACTTCATATTTTTTTATTTTATTTTATTTTTGATCAATTCCTAACGCTACAGTATTTTTACTATTATCTTAGCGCGCTAGTCAAGAGTGTTATTATTATTTTTAAAAATAAATTACATAGAAAAACTAAATTAAATAACTCTATGATACTATAATTCTCAACAGGTTCTGTCATAGCATAGACAAAAAATCTAAGGAATAACTCTTTATTAATGACCTCATAAAATTGGCAACACAAAAAAGTCAAAGAATTAAGAACTCAAAAACAACTTGTTCATGGAAAACTAAATTAAATAACTCTAGGAGACTATAATTCTTAACTGGTTCTAGCATAGCATAAATACAAAATCCAAATAATAACTCTTTCTTCATTGTTTTATAAACCGACTTTAACCATTCTACCTAAATTCCCAAAAACTAGTTGAGTAGCCCAACTCGAGGTTCCACTGTACCCAAAAACAGAGACCTATTCATTATGCATTTATGACGTCAAGTCGAGTCGATTGGGGAGTGTGACTGCACTTGAAAATCGCCCAAGGCGCTTTTGCAATGGCTGATGGGTTGCTGGTTTGATGGCTGAAGGATGAAGAATTTTGTGCAACAAAATGTCAAATCACCGACACTAGGACACTTTCACCCTCACACCGACAGGGGCAAACCAAATTTGCATGCTACATCGCGCCAGTGTGTTTGTATTTCGCATATCTGTGCGCTCGTGTTTGTGTGTTTGGGTGAATGGGGAATTGAAATTGGTTTGCAAAATGGCAGCTATTTATATTTGGCCAGGAGTCGTCTGCACTTGTCACACTGATTTCTGCCGATTAGAAATTAATCGAATTTTACTGTCAAATCGAAAGCGGCGGGCGTTCAGGAAGTTGCCGTTACGTTGCCATGGAAATGCAAAAACAACCAAACACAGACACGCACGCATACCAGGACACAAAGGCGGGAGTATCCTGCAAATTGGGGTGGCTCTGATTTTTTTTGGGCAATTCTGAGATTTATTTTGGAACAAATTTAAATTAAACCATCTTTCCTTCCTCTTCCAATTTCAAAATAGATTATAATAGTGGAAATACCAAAAGAATCAATTGGATACTTAACTATAGTAAATGTAAAATATCGATTTTCAAATAATAATACGCTATTTTGCTACTTTCAATTGGAATTGTTTGTTTTCGATACTTTTTATCATTTAACATAACTTTTTTTGTAAGTACTAAAAGCAAACTAAGGAAATGTTTAGGGCCTAAAAATAAACAATTTAATAAACATATAGCTTTAATTCTTCGGAAATATCTGAGAAAATTAGCCTTTGAACTTTACTCCCCCTTATTATTTGTCTATGTATTGTTCGTCCTTTGAAATTGAGCCACCCTAATCGAGACACACTCACACACCCACACTTTCGCAGACTGACAGACACTGACACTGAATGTTACGCAGTCGGCGGTCTTGTAGTCGAAATACCGTAACATTTCGCCTAATGGCTGATAATCTCCGTTTATATAAGCTCGGGAAATTAAAGAAAGGAATTCCGCTAAAGAATCCTTCCCGATATTTTTGATTAGCCTTCTTCTTTTCACTCATCTCTCACCTGTTCCACAACTGTCGACATTTTGGTGTATGTTGTATTCTATTTACTGCACTCCAATGTAGATAATTCTCTCACTTTGTGTGTTGTGCTTTCTCCGGGCACTCTTTGTTTCAAAAAAGAAGGATTCAAAAATTTATTTTTTTAAACCGCACCGCATTTTATTTGTGTTTTTTGTTTCTCTTCTGCCTCTGCTTCGATTTTAATTGTACGAGCTTTGGGGGAAAAATTCGCGAATTTTAAACGCGCAACGAATCCGACGAGTTGCTGCTGCTGAAATCAACTAAAAATCCTTTTTTTGGCGAGCAGGATACTCACGGATTTTTATCCTTCGAATCAGTGTGACCTTGGTGCTGGCGAAAAATATATCGAAATGCGAGGTGGATGAACTTTGCTAAATGCGGTTTGAAAAACGGCTAACATACGTTCTTACCGGAAGGTTTGTTCCACAAATCGCGGAACGGTCACTTTAAAATAGAAAGAAAAAAATAGCCGCACGTTTTTCTTGTAAATAAATAAATAATTAATTAAATATAAAGATGTTCCGCCTCCAACAGTCGCAGCCCGATCCCGCCGAGGAGCAGAAACGCGTGGCCTCCGAAGTCCGCTTCAATTTCCTTCTTTTTGGCACCATAATCGCGGTCGTTCGTTTGGGTTTGTGAACTTCTTATGTAAAAAGTTCCCTTTACTAATTATCCTCCTTTTCAAACAGCTCCTGTGGTCCTGCAGCACTTAAACACCGCCTAGGATTAAAGTTAACTATATAAACGAGGTTCAAAGATGACTATTATCAGTTTACATATACGATTATCTATTATCACAAGCAATTGTAGTGAAAAAACCACCACGCAAATGCATTTATTTAAAGGCAATTTAAAGCTGAAATCAAGGCATTTTTTAAGTTTGAAATAAATAGATGTGGTTCCTGAAATGAAAGTGAATAAAAAACAATAAATGCAAATATCCCAGTGTCTGATTTTTAAGGTACTTTTATAATATTATGTGAATTTCCGTTGGATTTTGCAATATTTTAGAATATTTTGTGACCTTTACAATTTTATCAATAGGAATACCCTGCGGAATTTCTATCAGCTCTTTGCGAACTCTTCCATACAGATTCAATTTTCAAAATCATTCATTTTCGAGTAATTGCATCGTCATATCATAAACAAAATATGCAACTGATCCAAGCCTTTCTTAATTCTATATCTATATATGTAAGTCTAACCAATGATTCTGTTTCAGATTTTTTCTAACTATATTGCGCGAAGTTTGAACCATCATAAAACATAAGATTACGGGTTATTCAAAGGGGGCAAGTACCTGAGTCAGGTAATTATCGTTTAACAATTAAATAAAAGTATATAACCCGAATAAAATCACAAGGAATAACCCTTTCTTCAAACCGAAATGTGCTCACCTGACCAAATCCCTTAAAGAGGAGATTACCTTTGGTTAAGATAATGGTTAGTTTCAGGTTCGAAAACATAAGATTGCCGAATTTCTAAAGGCGCAAACTACCTCTGCCAGGTCACTTTTATTTTGTACATATTTGTACTGTGCTTATTGTATTATATTATCACGAAATCAGAATATATTCTACTAGTAACAAAAGTTGTGTTTATACAAAAAGTACGAATTATTAATTATTTTTTCCACTATTTTTCATATATAATCCATAATTTTATAATTTCAGATCATGGAGTCATCAATATGTCGAGCTTGCCTGATACCTGACGAAAATATGGTCAATATATTCGATGCGAAACACGAATCGGGAATTTCCATAGCAAGCATTATTTCTCAGTTCACCGGTTGTAAAGTGGAAAAAGACGATCTACTTCCCAAAACCATTTGCTCAGCCTGCCTGCAAAGTGCCCAGAATGCATTCGATATTATTGAAACGTACGAAAGAAGCCACCACTTCTTCAGCTACTTTAAAGAATTAAGAGACGAGAAACTCGAGAATGGAGGATCCCTTTGCTGTGTAGAAGGGATAACCGAAGAAGACGAATCAATTAGAGACAATGGCCAAGAAAAAACACCTGAAATAGATCAGAACGATTCCCAAGATAGGACGAATAGGTGTGATGAAGATTTAAAGAAACGGGTTTTAGGGAAAAACCCATTGCAGTGTTTACATTGCTCAAGGATTTTCAAAAATAAATATAATCTAAAAATGCACTTGCGAATTCACACAGGAGAACGTCCATTTAAGTGTTCTCAATGTCAAAAGTCTTTTTCAGTTTCTACAAATCTGACTAGACACTTGCGAACCCACACAGGAGAACGACCCTTCAAGTGTTCCCAATGTCCAAAGTCTTTTGCTCTATTTTCAGGTCTAAAAATGCACTTGCGAACACACACTGAAGAACGACTATTTAAGTGTTCCCAATGTCCAAAATCTTTCACAGATTCTACAAATCTGACTAGGCACTTGCAAACCCACACAGGAGAACGGCCATTCAAGTGTTCTCAATGTCCAAAGTCTTTTGCTCAATCTTCAGCTGTATATAGGCACTTGCGAACACACACTGGAGAACGACCATTTAAGTGTTCTCAATGTCCACAATCTTTTACAAATTCTACAAATCTGACTACGCACTTGCGAACCCACACAGGAGAACGGCCATTCAAGTGTTCTCAATGTCCAAAGTCTTTTGCTCGATCTGCAAATCTAAAGTCCCACTTGCGAATACACACTGGAGAACAACCATTTAAGTGTTCCCAATGTCCAAAATCATTTACAGTTTCTACAAATCTGACTAGGCACTTGCAAACCCACACAGGAGAACGGCCATTTAAGTGTTCCCATTGTCCCAAGTCCTATACTCGATCCGCACATCTAACTAAGCACTTGCGAACCCACAGATGAGAAATTCCGATTTCTTAATGTCGGAGCCACTTTTGTCATCCAGTTAAATTTTAGTTTAACTTACAAATGTTGTTTAATTTGGTTTTTGTAAAATATGATTCTAATGATTTTTGATGTTACTATAAAATTGTATTACAAAAATAAGATAATAATTTGGAAAATAAATAAAAACAAAATTAAAAGTGGAATTTAAATTAAAACCGGTTATAATCGAGTATATAATAATTATTATTATAATAACCAATCAAAAATGTTTAAATAAATTTGCCCAGTTGGCGGCTATCGATACGTATATCGATAGGCAGCCACCCACCTGCTGCTAGAGCTGTCACTTCTAGCCGAAAAACCGCCAGCCCGCCCCCGCTAATCACATGCGCACATCTAGCGGGTAACCAGCCAAGCGGGCAGCACTGGCTGTGTATAAACAGTTGGCAAGAAACGAAATCGAAAAACAGAAGTTTTTTGGACGAAATGGCAGCGTAAAAACCCATTAAAAGCATATCCATTACTGCACGACCGACTTTCCGACGGGGAATATATATATACATAGATAGAAACGCCGAAGATAGCGGAAAAGCAGCAAAATACCCGGAACATATTGATACATGGACTTCAAGATAAGAAGTATTTTAACCATTTTTTCTCCATTTCCCACGTACGTACTAAAATATCTTGTGTTTACCAGGTACTCCCGATAATATATAATGGTGGCGGCCAAGTACGAGCGCCTGAATTCTGGTGAGGCGGGCGGAGGAAATGGAAACGGGAATGCCAGCGATGCGGAAGACGAGGAGATCGAGCTCAACTTGGCCCAGAAAACGCAGCAGCAGCTGAACAATGGCCATCGTTTGCGTCAGAGCAACTTCAAATACGCCAGCGGAAAGTCGTCGGGTTCCGTGGAATCCCGTGGAGCGGCGGGAGAAACGGCCACGTTGGCCCAGGAGGAGAACATGATGATGCAAATGGCCGTGGGCACTCTGGCCATCATCTTCTTGTATCTTACATTGTCCATATCGCTGACCTTCTATCAAACGGACATCAACCGGCAGATGCCCTTTCCCCTGGCCATTGTCACCTATCATCTGCTGGTGAAGTTCCTGCTGGCCGCCCTGGCGAGGAGGATCTACAGGCTGCGGATGGGGCGGTCGAGGGTCCAGCTGGATTGGCGCGTGGCCCTGAGGAAGATGGCTCCAACGGGCGTGGCGAGTGCCATCGATATAGGGTTCTCCAACTGGGGATTGGCCCTGGTCCCGATTTCCCTGTACACCATGACCAAGTCCTCGACCATCGTGTTTATCCTGCTGTTCGCCATCGCCTTGGGATTGGAAAAGAAGGTGAGTCAATGGGACAACCATAAATATTAGAACCCGTGTGCTGTATAGTATATTTCTTGTTAAAAAGTAATATTATGCGAACTCGCGTAAAGAAGTTGTTCTATATATACAATGTTATCTATTCAATTATTAAGAAAGCTTCTTAAAGTGCAAGCAAGTTTGTCGTATCTCAAAGAAACTGATAAAACTTCAATACTTTTGAAGGTCTTTATCAAATATTAATTACCTATTTTCATGTACATATGTTCCTCGAGTTCTAGGAAACATATCGTATGATATGTGAACTTATTTCATATCTCTTTTACCACCAAAAAACTACTTCGAGGTAAAAAGTAATCGCTAGCGTGTTCTTTTTAATTACATTGATAAACCTGAAAAAATAATTCCCACAAAGATTACTTTTAATTGTATTTTACTGTAACTCTATTGAATTTTTTTTACTAGCTAAAATCAAAATAATTTCAATTAATGATAAAAACGATGTGATAAAGAAAAGATAAAAAGCAATATCTCAACAAATATTTTTGTGGGCAACAAATGTTGCAATATTATCAGTTAATTGTAAGCAACTTCATGTACGAATATAACACGTCTTTTTTTACTTGTAGATAGGAGTATTTCACTAATTTATAAACATGTGGTGATGTTGCTATTATTTTTATTGCTGATGTTTATCAGTTAGATGATAGAAAGAGTAAAAATATTTTTAAAAAAGCGTTTTTGATTTATGTTTTTAGTAACCTTGAGTTAAATGAAGTCACTTTCATGAGTATAAAGACATTTATTGCATTCCAAAAACGCGTTTCCGAAAAGGTTCCTGTTTCTAACACCTTTTGAAAATGCGTTGCAGCAAATGTTTTTTATTTAGCACCCCCATATAGATTGTGCACTAATGGCATTATTTACTTTCAGAGCTGGTATCTGGTGTCGATTGTGGGCCTGATAGGCACCGGCCTGGTGATGTTCACCTACAAGTCCACGCAGTTCAATGCCCTGGGCTTCTTTTTCATCCTCTTCGCCTCGCTAAGCAGCGGACTGCGCTGGAGTTTTGCGCAGTTCATAATGCAGAAATCAAAGCTGGGCTTGCACAACCCCATAGACATGATATACTACATGCAGCCGTGGATGATTGCCTCGCTGGTGCCGCTGGTTCTGGGGATAGAAGGTTATAATACAACGAATATTATAAAAAGCATATAAAATAACTTTCAATCTCTCCATAGGTGCCAAACTCTTCGCGGTTTTTGAAGATCTGCACAACTACACCTCAAGTGAGATAACCTGGGCCATTGCCAGGATCACAGCTGGCGCCCTGCTGGCCTTCCTCATGGAGTTCACCGAGTTCCTGGTGCTGTGCAAGACCTCCAGCCTGACCCTCTCGATAGCCGGGATCTTCAAGGACATCTGCCAGTTGGCCCTCGCGGTGACGCTCAAAAAGGACCAGTTGAGTGTTATTAACTACATTGGCTTGGTCATTTGCCTGGCTGGTATAGTTTGCCACCTGCTGCACAAGTACACCAGCATGAAGGAGACGCAGCGGCAGCAGAAGGACCTCAACTGCGACAACGACCAGGATGAGTCGTCGCCGGGGGAATACAAATTCAACGAGGGCAGTGCCATTGTGGGTGTGCACGTGAAGTCGCATTCCACGCTGACGGTGCCATTGCTGGAGCAAACCGACTCGGAGGACGAGTCCGGTCATGATGCCAGCAACAAACAGAACGCCTCCGATGTGATCTTCGATGTACTGAAGCGACGCGACATGCAGCGATGAGAGCTGATCCTTGTACAGATCGCATGTAAATGTTGTATATTCAAACGACCTTTATGTTTACAAGCACCTTTCCTCTCCCCCCACGAAACTACTTACTACGAAACACTGGGATAGCAATGCAGGTCTATGTAAGTTAGTTAGTTCAAAATTTTCCATTCCTTTTTGAAACGAAAGATTCCCCAATTTCCCCGATGCATTCCCGCTTTGTGCATTTAGCAGCTAGGCTAGACTTATGAGATATATATCAAATTGAAGTGTGTGTGTGGCTATCCTGGTGTGAATAACACTCTTTTTGAGTTGTTTTTGCTTTTGACGACACGAAATCTAGGGATAAAAAGTTATCTTTGGGCAAGATTACAAAATTTACGAGGCATCAGTGATTAAACAGGACATTTTTTGCATTTAAAATATTTAATTACATTTTGATCTTGTAAAAATAACAAATAGCTATGCAATTTTCCATTTTTAAAGGTAAATCTTTTATTAATTGTCCAAAGATAACTTTGCGCCCCAATTACTATCTCGTTTTTTTCGTAAGAACTCACTTTTAAGTCCTAAAACCTATGTAAAAATAAGAAATAAGAAAGCCTTAATGACCTTTTCGTTGTTCCTTAATCAACAGCTCTTATTTGAAATTCCAAATTTAATTGTAAATCCTTTTAGTTGTAAGAAATTTTGAATTTGACACTCCCGAAAATGTCTGATAAAATTATACAAGGGCCATTGTTTTTCTTACCACATTATAAATAATGTCTTTGTTGTTTTTAGTTGGTAATACTACTTTTTTGTTGAGTTTTTGACATTTTGTATTCATAAGTTTATAAGATAATTTCAAATATGTCTTAAATACATATATATTAAAGCAGATAAATGGCGATGACGATATGGCGGGGGTTCAACTCAATTGAACAGGGTCATATCTACGTTAAGGATTATTAAGGCACCTGGAAACTGTTTGGATTTCCTCCAAATGGTAGTAGATCTTCCTACAAATCTTTGGGTTCGTTTTGGAATTTGGCTTGTTTCAACAGCTGGGGATTTTCTTGATTGTCCTCGGAGCGCGGACGTTTAAGATTGGATTGTACTTCGGGCAGGGATTTTGTAAGAACTGAAACCGAGTCCTGCAACTGCACGGTGATAATGTTGTAGGTCTCCACCTCCACAGTGACCACTTCGTCGGAGACCACAAATTCAGTGCTTTCAGTCAGCGATTCCTCAAATCCAGAATCGGGACTGGCTAAATTCTGGTTGTTTTGGCCGGAGGGACATTCGCAACTAGGCTGAATCATCTGGTAGTACAGATAGTCGGTCAACATGTCCAGGTAGGGCTCCACATGGGCTTCGGTGTAGGAGGTCAGTTCGGTGAGATACGGCGACCAGCGCTTCATACCGCTGACCTGCCGAACAGCAGCAATGCAGGCGGCGGCCAAAAGGGAGGGCAGATCATTGGCAAACCTGGGAACTACAAAGGGATGTCATTATAATATCAATATAATCGATTTCTGAACTCACTGCTCAGTGTATAATCCGCCAGGCGGAGCAGCAGCTGAGCCAAAAATCCCAGCATTTGCTCGAAGCTTTCATATCGCCGATATTGCAGGATATTCTCACTCCCCTCGCACTCATCCAACATCTCGTTGTAAGCCGCATAATCGCAGCGAGTGACGAAACTGCAGGCGAAGAGCTCCACAAAACTGGCCGTGGTGGGACGCACTAGCTCGAAGTTCAGGAAGCACAGCAATGTCCTCTCCACCACCTTGTATTCGGTAAACGGCATAGGCATTCCTGACCATCTGGTTCAACTCGCTGTAGCGCGGTATGAACGCATCGGTGTTTTCGATCTGAGCTGCTAGATGGAGACACGTGAGGGCCACCAGGAAGAGCTTGTCCGGCCGGACTTGGTAGTAGTCCTCAAAGCGATCCAGGTAGTAAACGGCTGGAAGGAAGAAATAATAATGATTTTTATAGTGATTTTCGAAAAATATTCCTTAAAATGTAGTTATATCTGTGAAACTATTTCTGGTGTCTTTAAGCTCTTAATGATTACAATTTAATCTGGGAAATATATGGCTATACTTTTAATTGGCTATACTTTTTTCTATAATTTGTCAGGTTAAATTTATTACATCTACATATAAACTGTAACTTTTTAGATAGGTTAACATTATAATTGCATAGGATACTACGGAGGTTTAGCTACAACAGACGTTTTCCAAGTTCCCTTCCCTAGATTTATATCATAGTTCCGATTATTAAGACTCCACTGTACAGTGCTCACCCAAGTGCGTGGCGCAGCGACCCAGTTTATGGGTTTGGGCCACCAGTTGCAGGAACTCCACACACTTCGGGCGCTCCTCCACTTGGTTGGAAAGGAAAAACAGGGGCAGGCGGCGGAGTTCCTGCTCCCTCATGGTGATAAATACATCCCGGGCATAGTCGCTGAGCCAGTGCGTCTTAGACAGGCGCTGAAATGTTAATAAATGTGCAAATAAGTCCTAAAGCCCAGAATCATTATAAGATTCCTGGGGAGAATCCCTTACTTCCACGTCCGTTTGCGGGCGAATCTTCTCCGGCTTGGGGGTGACCACGAAGATGCTCTGCTCGGCAGCCAAATTCTGGTCCATAATGTCGTAATTCCCTGCAGATATTTACTATCCAAAATCGGGTATTATTTATATCGATAACTGTAAGGCGGAATGATCAAAACAAATGAGGAGAAAACAAGAAACATGGCGGCCTAACGGTTGCCATCAGTGTTGCCACATCGCAAAGCTAAGCGAGCTGCGTGGCCAGACTGGTAAGAAATCTGAAATCTCTTTCGACCGAACTTTCTACTATTATATATCTACTCGATTCCCCGGTTTCAATAACTTTATAATCGTAGTATTCCAATTTATTCAACAAATTTGAATACTTGCATATATCAATACAAGTTCCAACCGAAGGGATTTCTATGTTATATTTCATGGAAATAATAGTTTAAATTTAGAAAATATGTTCACTTTAATCCAACTCAACTGGAATCACTTTATTGTCTAAACTAGGACTCTGAATGCAGAGAATACATTTGGTCAGGTTCTTAGAAATTCTACAGATATTCGGTAGTTAAGGCACGAATGTCTCCAACTGAACAGGGTCTTCATCCTCCTGATTTACGACAGATTTGGGCAAATCACAGCCAAAATAGGCGTTGTTGTTGGCACAAAACAGGATGAGTTGGCGCCAGCATTCGTCGATGGCTAGGAGATGGGGATTCCCGAAGATAATCATCAAGGCTCGAGCTCGGGAAACAGCTACGTTCATTCGCTTGTTGCAACCCACGAAACCTAGGGATAGTCGGGCATCCATTCGTAGAATGGATTCCGATGAACGCACCGTCGAGATGAGCATAATGTCACGTTCCTGGAAAATAAAGTTTTTTTTCATTTCTGATCTAGAAAGGTTAAATTTAGGATTCAACCCACCTGTCCCTGAAACTCCTCAACGGAACCAATTTTCGGCATGGCCACATCGGTGCCAATGAACATATTTCGCAGCATCTTCACCTGCTTCAAGTAGGGAGTGAGTATTCCGATCTGTTCTGGAGTCACATTGGCGCGATACAGGGCAATGGTCATGAGGAACACCTCCTTGACTTCCTGGGGATTATACCACGAAGGGGAATCGTTTTCCTGCCTATTTTCTCCCAAGATTCCATAAAAGAACGTCCCGTGCGCTTGCGGCATATCTTTTTCGGGCTCAAAAATACAACGTAGTTTGGATAGCAGTCGAAGTTCCCTCGAATCCTTATCGGAAACCACCGGAATCAGTTCGTCATCGTAGAAGAGCTTGCTGTAAGTGCTCATTATCGAGGGTAAAGCTCGGTAATTGTACAATAATTTGGTCAGTACTCCTGGATTGTAGCCCGAACTATCGGGATATCTCTGAATATCCTTTCGATAGGGCGAGCGTTCCAGCAATCTCTCCAGGAAGGACATGGAAAATCCCCTATTTCCCGCAAATCTATTGACCACCACAGCTTGCAGCTGCCGAGGATCACCGGCGAGAATCACTTGACTGCGTTTCTTTGTTAGCATCACAATGGGCACTATGGTCTCTGGCTCGGTACTCTGACCCGCCTCATCGAAAAGGACGTGGGTGAAGTGACCCGCTGGGAAGCCCATCTGCAGAAAGTTTCCCAAGGTGGTGCAGGTGGAGATGGTGATGCGGTGAGTGCCCATAAACTTGGCCTGACAGCGCAGCTTCAGGCCCGATTCGGTGACCATCATCTAAGGGAAAAATGGAAGATGAATGATAATTCCAGAGATGGAGAACAAAATACCCAAAATACCTTATCCTCACAGGATCCCACTGAACCAACATCCGTGGTGGCACAATAGCTCATCAGTTCGGGCGGAATCAAATCCCTTTCCACTTGATTCTGCGACACTAGACGTATGAAATCTCCCTGCAGCAAAACATTGCTGTCGATCAGTCGCTTGGTCACCAAATCCGCTGAGCTATTCGACGGGCATCCCACTAGGATTCGAGCACCTGGCAGATTCCTGACCAACTGCAGCAGGGTCTCTACCAGTGTCACGGTTTTCCCAGTGCCCGGTGGTCCAAAGATCACGTACGGAATGTCCTCGGCCTCACCACGCAGAATATTGAAGACAGCTCTCTTTTGAATGCAATTGAGCGAGGAATTGTACCAGGGCAACTTCGAATCGTACAGATACATATCATCGCCCACCATTCGCACCTCCAGCTGGGGATTCTCGCGCTTGGTCACCTTGCTGGGGAAGAGGAAATCCTCGCCCATGGTGCTGACAATCTTCGAGATGGCATGGTGCTGCTTGCGGAATGAGTAGCGCGAGAAGTAAAACTCCAGGCGATAGTCCTCGCCATTGTACTTCTCCTGGAAGCTGGCGTTGAACTTCAGCAGTACCCGGTTGAAGAGCACCTTGTGGATAATGCCCTCGTAGGACTTGTTACTCCGCGCACCGGGATCCGCCCAGGGATCTATGGCTCGCACTGTATCGCCCACGACCAGCGAGGGGCGACGCTCGGCCAGATTCTCGATCTGGAGAGCCAGAAACTCTCCATCCCGCAGGAAATGGGCTCGATCTCGATCGTAGTTGCGGAAGCTCACGAAGCACTCGATCTCCTCGAGGTGCAGGAACAAGCCGAAGCGCTGCACATAGTTACTAATGCTCAGCGGCTCCAGGATGCACGAATACTGATGCTCGATGGCATCAAACATTTCCTGACGCCTCTCAACGGTCAAATAGATCTGACGCAACTTCTCGGGAACCTTAAGGGCATAAATAACAATTAATGTTGGAAATTATAGTTCTATATTATAGGAGGTGATAATACCTCAAAGAAACCCAAACGCAGGGCAACAAATCGGCGCTTGGTCACGATATGTTCACCCGGAATCACCTCCACCTTGTTGCACCAAACCTGGTTGGCATAGAATCTGGATCTCTGATGGATATTACGACCAGGTGCAATGAGAGTCTCGGCGGCTATCATGCGCTTCTCGGCTTCGGCGGCTTCCTCTTTGGTTTCACAAACTATTACAGTAAATGAGCGCTTCACCTTGAAGCGGTCGAAAATCAGCTCATAACTTTCGGTTGCTTCGCCAAGGAACTGTGTGTGAATCTCCAAGAGCATGGTTATCTCGGCGCCACTGGCAATATCCGTGGGCTCCAGCGGTTCCATCACACTCAACTGGGATTCACTGTCGTTGGAGACAACGATGCTCTCCAGGCGCAACTTGCGATTGAGGTTGTTGGTCAGCTTAAGGGTTACACTCTGCTTTTGCCAGAGCTCGGTGGTAATGAAGCGGTTTACCCCGGTCACCGTCACCGCCTGTCCACTGCTGGCAGGTCCCGAACAGCCCTGCGAAGTGACCTTAGTGGCCCCAAAGTTTTTCTCCAAAGGAGTAAGCTTGATGGCGCGTCTGGTGAATTTAGACTGGAATAATAAGAAACCATCATTAATTGGGAATTATAATGAATATTTTCTTGTTTCTCCATTAACTTACATACTGACACTCGATAAGGTCGGCGAGCACAAAGTCGCCCAGGTGGAGATCCACACCTGTCGGCACATCCGCCTTGAGAACATAGATTTCCGGACCCAGCACCGCCAGATCGGTGTAGACGCGCTCCACGATGCACTTCTCCGCCTGCTGGATGCGCGTGGGAAACATCTTGCTGACCTGCAGAATCTCCCCCTGTTTGTCCACGAAACCATCGTCCAGCTGAATGTTGCACTCCAGGCGCACTCGATCGCCCGTCTTGGGGATGAAGGTCATCTCGATGTTGTCCAGCTCGACGGTTAGCTGTCCGTACTCCGTCTCCACTTCGATGGAGGAAGGCATTCGCTGGCGAATCAGACCCAAAACGCTTCTCATCTGGGTGTTGAAACAAGTGGGCTTCTCGTTCTTCAGTTTGTCGAGAGCTTCTTCGATCTGAAAACGATTGGGATTATTATAAAGTTGTAATACTATCTTTATTTAACGCCCGTGGGCGTTATGACGCACTCTAAAGTGTCATAAGGCCCGTGGGCCTTGTATTTACCTTGTTATGGTTCGAATCCTCCCAATTGTGCTCCAGGATGCGCTTCACCTTGACCACCCGCGTGTTCTCTCCCTTCCTGAAGGTCAAATACTCCACCACACAGCCGACATGGAGCTCCAAGAAGATATCCTCTGCCACCTTGCTGTCGAAGAAGACATCCTTATCGATGACTCCACGATCGCTGGCCAAACTAGTGATCACTCCCTTTCTGGCGGTACAGGCACCTTCTTTATTAATATCCATCGCAGATAATCCCAGGGAAAGATCACCCATCTGGTTGGTGACAACCGCATCCATTTCGGAGGGATTCGCCTGAAGCTGACGGTCCATCTTCTCCTCCATTATTTTCTGATCCAAAAAGCGATTCTCCCGATCCAAACACTCCATGATAACCTCCCGGTCGCGATCCGGGTTGGCGAACAACTTGCGAACGTATGTGAACATTTTTGGGTTTCTTTTTCTGGTATTAAGGTTCGTTGTTCTTCTCGGATTTCTACTGCGCTGCCTTCTTGTCGAGGCTCTCGTACATCCAGTCGGTTTCGCTGAGGTAGCCCAATTCCTTGCGCAGATTCTGCAGTCGCTTCAAGTGGGTCTCCGTCGTCTCCGCCGCCTTCCCGCCCTCCGCTTCGGTCAGCGATTCCGCCTTGTCAGCGCCGAGCTCCGGTTTCTTAGCCTGGAATTTCGAAAATTGGAACATACTTTATTGTAAACATTTGAGATGGATGCAAGTGGAGACCAAAGACTTAAGTACCCTAACATTTTTCATCTTATTTTATTACTTATTTTGTTCAAATGGAAATTTGAACACAAAATTTGTGATTCCTGTGAGATCTTGAATTTTTTTATCTAAAAACTTAAGATCCTAAAGTTATAAAGCTGTTTACATTTTATGAAAACTTTGAGGAAGGGTACTTTACATTTGGCCCTCCATCGCATTGTATTGCAAACATCTTGAAGATTGGGAAAATAATAAATAAATAATAAATGGAAATATCAGATAAGGAAATCTAATAATTTAACAATAGTTATTTAATTTAATTTTTTAGAAGGGTGAACAATTTAAATTCATAACATTAAAATTGTAATAAAAATTACCAACAATTTTACTTTATTCAAAAATTGGATTTTTAACTTTTTTTATTTTTAGTGTAAGATTAAAAAAAACGGTAAATCACGAAAAATCTTGAATGAACTTAAAACCACATGTTTTCATGCTAAAAGAGAGCAACAGTTTTTACAGCTATCCCTGCACTGCATCCGTCCCTTTCGCACTCACACAATCAAACACGGACTGCAACAACAAATACAAACCTCCGTTTCAGGGGATTCCACTGGAATATTGCTAGCCGATCCGCTGGTGGATGCTTCTTCTTTAATGGTAATACTTCCGGATGCTTCGTTGGACATCGTCCACCTACCAATTTGTCTAGGATGTCAAGCTACAGGTCGAAAAATATAGAACTCTCTAGTGTTTTCAACCGGCTTTTTGCTTATTTACAGCCGGCTTTTGTTTATTTCCGTCTACTTACAAGAATTCTTAACGTTCTTTAAATAGTGGATTATGTACACGGGAAATCGTAACAATAGCGATTGTAAATAGTCTGAAATTCGAAAAACTCTGGATCGAAAACCCGGCAAAAGCGTAAACTTTATAGGGAAGGAATTTAGTAAGACCGCTGTAGGAAGTGAATAAAATACCATTGTGGCTTTGAAAAATCTACTGAATATATACCGCCTTTGTTAACTTTTGTTGAGGGTATTATGAATATTCGAAAAAGTTTGCCGCCATAGTCCCATGCCAAAAGTTATCTTTTGGTTTAATGTCATTTAAGCATATTAATCAAGTCCGCCAGAAATATAAAAAATGCACTCAAAATTGTGATACAAAAAGTTCAAGAATATGTTTAAACACTTCTCACTTTTAAGTCTGTAAAAAAGTGAGGATATATGTAAAAGAGGAAGTAGGATAAATGGTTCCCTACAGCGTCGCAGTCCATAAATCTTCAGTGATAATTGAGTTCATAGAATATGTTCACAACTTGTTCCCGTTAAATAAGCTAATGAGGAGGAATAAATAACAACCACCTCTGCGTTACATGTAATGAATACAAAATCGACTTTTTAGCGGCTATAAATGGTTCACCCTAGACGGCGCACGCCGGCGATGAGGAAATCCTGGCCGCAATCCAATTAAAAATTGACGGTAGGTAAATGTATTATTTTTAAAAACTTCTTAATATTACATTTTTAAACATTTTTCTTTGTTTATGTGGATTTTTGTTGTAATATTTTTATTAATTTTAATTTTATTCTTATATAAAAAAATATTCTTTTTATAAAAACAAGATACCCTTACCCACCCGTTACAGGGTACTGTGGACAATCGATAACTTTAACCCTTGTCGTTTTCAGTTATCCCCTCGAACGGTCATACTGCGCCCCCCGCCTCCGCACTCCCCCCGCGCCACCCACTCGACCAACGTGTTTGTGTGCAGAATTTCCACGGCTAAATTAAACCGATTGAAAATTGGCAAGCCACCGTGCCAAATTCAGCCTTTGATTGCCCAATTCTGCAGGAGCAGCACCTCGTCGAAGGACCCCAGGCAGCGGCAACCGGATCAGAGGATCACCGAGCTCCAGCAGGAGCACCCGAAGTCTTCCGCCTCTCTTTTCACCTCTTTTTCTGCTGCAGCAGCGTCGCGTGTGCGGATCTTTCAGCGGTGAATAACCCACGGCTTTTCGTTTTTGGCCAGCGGAGGAGCGTGTTGCAGTCGCAAGCGGGAAGATGGTTAAAGCTAAAAAGGGCAAGAAAGAGATACTGACCAAGGTCGAAGGCGGTTCCTCGGCGGATGAAATGTGAGTCTGCAAACCACCTGCCAACTTGGCAAACTTTCTAACTTATGTTGGCACTTCTATAGCTCCGATGTGGACAGCGACCAGGTGAGCCTCAACAACAAGAAGAACCAGCCCCTGAAGGGCAACAAAGCTGCCCAGGATGATGTCCAAGCCCTGACCAAAGGCGTCAAGAAGCTGAATGTCAAGGGAAAGGGCAAGGCAGCCAAAAATGTGGACTCCGACGAGGAGGAGGTGGTTCCCTCCAAGGGAAAAGCCTCCAAGAAGTCCGCCTTTGAGCTGCTGAGTGACGACGACGACCAGGATGAGCCTGTGGCCCAGGAGAGCCCGTCGGAGGAGGAGGAAAAGGTGGTGGCCAAGCCCCAGAAGAACGAGAAGAAGGGCAAGAAGGCCAAACGCAAGGGCAAGGACGATGACGACGAGGATCTGGACAAGGTGCTGGCCGAACTCCAAGCGGAATACGCCGGCGAGGCTGCTCCCGCCACCACTGTCGTTTCCCCCGAGGAGCTGGCCGACGAGTTCGCCAAGAAGAAAAAGAACAAGAAGCCGGCCAAGGCTCCAGAAAACGCTGCTGGCGAGGATGAGGCTGGTAGCGAAGACGAGGATGGCGGCAGCACCATGAAGTCGGCAGCCCAGAAAAAGAAGGAGAAGAAGGAGCGCCAGAAGAGGGAGGCTGCGCTGGCCAAGCAAAAGGCAGCCACGGAACCCAAGCCCAAACCCGTGCCCGTGGAGAAACCCGCTCCAGAACCCGAGCCCGTAGCCTCCGAGGAAATCCCAGCCGAAGCCGGCGAGGAGGAGGAAAAGCCCGGCAAGAACAAGAAGAAGGGCAAGAAGGACAAGAAGGCCGAGCCGGAGGAGGAGAAGAAGGACACCAAGAAGAAGGGCATGTCCGCTGCCATGGTGGCCGCCATGCAGGAGCAGCTGAAGAAGCGCAAGGAGGAGGAGGAGCGCCTGGAGCGTGAGCAGGAGGAGCGCATGCGCCTAGAGGATGAGCGGGAGGAGGCCCGCCTGGAGGCAGTGCGTCTGGAGACCGAGAAGAAGGAGAAAAAGAAGCAGCGCGAGGCCGAGCGTAAGGCTCGCTTGAAGGCGGAGGGCAAGCTGCTCACCAAGAAGCAGAAGGAGGATCGTGCCAGGGCACAGGCATTGCTGGACTCTCTGAAGGCTCAGGGTCTGGAGATTCCCGATCCCACCGAGAAACGACCCGCGCGACTAGGTGATTTTAATTTACTTATTAGTTTTACTAAGCTGAAGATTGCGATAATTTACTGTTTTGTGATCTAATAATTGGATTTTACTTAGTTCTATAAACCCTTGGTAGTAGAAAGTTATTTCTAAAATCATGTGAAACACTTTGAATATCATTATTTGTGAATTGTGCAACACGTTTTATGTAAATAGTTCGACTTTCTCTTTTGCATTCGCTTGAAAGTGTCGCCTCTTCTTGAATTTTGTGTTGCGAAATCAGTTTAAAGATCGAAAATGCTAATTGACAGAAAGAATGCTAGATAATATTCGAGTATTTTAATTAAAATCCAACGTAGAAATTATGTAAGATCTATTAAATACATATTTCCGTAGTAAATAGTACTAAATACAATTATAAGTTTATTTCTATTATAATCATCAGCAACAAATCAGTAATAATCTAAATTTTCTGCTAAATTACATGCTAGGTAGCCTCCTAATTAACCATATAATCTCTTTTAGGCACCCGCATCCGTCCGAACAAGAAGAAGGGTCCCAAGGAGGAGGCCGCCGAGGAGGAGGCCAAGGCAGCCGAGGCTCAAGCAGCTGCCGCTGCCGCCGCTGCAGCTGCGGCCGAGAAGGCCGAGGAGGAGGTGGTCAAGGAGAGCTGGGATGCCACCGACAGCGAGGCGGAACCGGAACCGGAGGAGGAATCCTCGCAGGCCACCAACAATGGCAAGACCGAGGCGGCCGAGGAAGAGGATGAGGACACCGAGGACGATGATGATGACGAGGATGACGATGACAGCGATGATTCCGATGAGGATAGCGATGACTCGCAGGAAAAGGAAACGGCTCTGGCCAACGATCCGGAGTCACGAAGACTCCGCGCGGAAGCGCGAATCCTAAAACGTCAAGATGATGCAGAGAAGAAGCGGACGACCGATGAACTCAGAGCCGGAGTTGTTTGTGTACTCGGCCATGTGGATACAGGCAAAACCAAGATTCTGGACAAGCTGAGGCGCACGCATGTGCAGGATTCCGAGGCGGGTGGCATTACCCAGCAGATTGGAGCCACCAATGTGCCCATCGATGCCATCAAGGAGCAGACCAAGTACGTGAAGGCCTCCGTTGGATTCGAGCATCGCTTGCCCGGTCTTCTGATCATCGACACACCCGGTCACGAGTCCTTCAGCAACCTGAGGAACCGCGGATCCTCCCTCTGCGACATTGCCATCCTGGTGGTGGACATTATGCACGGCTTGGAGCCGCAGACCATCGAATCCATTCAGCTGCTCAAGAAGAAGAAGTGTCCGTTCATTGTGGCCCTCAACAAGATCGATCGTTTGTACGACTGGAAGCAGCTGGGCCGACGGGACGTGCGGGATGTGCTGAAGGAGCAGGCGAGCAACACACAGCTGGAGTTCACGCAGCGCACCAAGGAGGTAATCCTGCAGTTTGCCGAGCAGGGCTTGAACGCCGCTCTCTTCTACGAGAACACGGATCCCAAGACGTACATTTCGCTGGTGCCCACCAGTGCGATTACGGGCGAGGGCATGGGCAATCTGCTCTTCATGATCGCCGACTTCTGTCAGAACATGCTGGCCAAGCGACTGATGTACTCCGAGGAGCTGCAGGCCACCGTGCTGGAGGTGAAGGCTCTGCCCGGCCTGGGAACCACCATCGATGCTATTTTGATTAATGGCAAGCTGCGCGAGGGTCAAACCATGGTTGTGGCCGGCACAGATGGACCCATCGTCACCCAGATCCGTTCGCTACTGATGCCACAGCCCATGAAGGAGCTGCGCGTGAAGAACGCCTATGTGGAGTACAAGGAGGTGAAGGCGGCGCAGGGCGTCAAGATCGCTGCCAAGGATCTGGAGAAGGCCATTGCCGGCATCAATCTGCTGGTGGCCCACAAGCCGGATGAAGTCGAAATTTGCACGTGCGTATAATTGAGTTATTCATTTATTAGATTTGTCTATGCTAGGTTTCTTTTTTGAAAGTGTTTTTATCTAGATTTGGATTATTGTAATGGTTATATATTTGTTTCTATTATTTTTTAG
This sequence comes from Drosophila prostipennis, assembly GCA_037075205.1. Classification (NCBI taxonomy): domain Eukaryota; kingdom Metazoa; phylum Arthropoda; class Insecta; order Diptera; family Drosophilidae; genus Drosophila; species Drosophila prostipennis. The sequence continues at coordinate 137,117 of JBAMCJ010005201.1, read as the reverse complement.
AACTGTTATACTATTCTTGTGAAAGTATTTGTTAATTTTGCTTAAAATTCTTCTATATTTTTTTTTCAGAGATGAAGTTGCTCGGGAGCTGAAGAGTGCTCTTAGTCACATCAAATTGGCCCAGACAGGCGTTCATGTCCAGGCCTCCACGCTGGGTTCGTTGGAGGCTCTTCTGGAGTTCCTGCGCACATCTAAAATTCCGGTGAGTGAAAATAAAAATATTTTATTACAGAAACAATTGAAATGGGATGATGTATATTTAATTGGAATTATTTTTAAAATAAATTTCATTATTTTTCGAAACATAGCTCTTTTGAAAGTAAAACCTAGCATTTTTTTCATATAAATAGATTTCTAAAAATTGTAGCATACTTTCTGGCGGATCAAAAAAGAAACTACAAATTCTCCACAGTGGAGAATTAATTCAGATAGCGCGCTTTTCAAAATGTGCGCCCTTGGTTCAAATAAATGGTAAAATAAATTAAATGTACTATTTTTTGTGTTATTAGCTTACAAGAGTTCTAAAAAAATTCCCTTGGGGATTGTAATACCTTATCAAATAAGCAATTATATCGTATATGGGTCTCATTTGAATGATCATTAACAAAATTAAATTAGATATGAAATTAATAGGTATAACTACTGGTTATTCAACATAAATATAATTTAGGTATATATACTTACTATCAAAAAATATGAATGGTTTGTTGAGCAAAGAAATTCGTGCAAAATGAAATACCTAAATTAAGGGAAAATATTCTTCTAAATTAAAAGTAGACGCAAAACATGATTGCCAATTGGCAAAATTTCTGCCAAATTCATTTTCACTTGGAAAAACAAGAAATGGATGCAAACCAGGTTTGGCAATATTTTCTGCCCGATTGATTCACGCCCTTTTAAATTAGCTTACTACGTACACCTACGTTTAGTATCCCTTGTATCCCCTGACAAATAACGAACCACACATGACTTGTGCAACAAGTTTGAAATGAATAACAACCAAAACAGAGGATATTTGGTGAACCCCCTAAGGGAACGAAACTCAGACGATGCGCTAACATAATTCGCACCGTTTGTTTAGACAATTAGCCAAAAAGAATATTTTAGGTATAGATCCCAAAAAGACGGAGGGAGAGATAACCTTTTAATAGGTGAGAGCTCTGCAAATTTATGTACACATTATTTATTTCGGCCCATGGCGGGATATTTCTAACAGCTCGTATACTCAGACGATAAACAAAATATCTTCCCTCTTCGTAGTACGCAGTTTGGAAAATTTGCCATATTCCTTTTGGCTACTTTTCGATATCTCTGGCAAATTGAATTCGGTGCGGCGACAAAGTTGTAAATTTCTTTGCTGGCCAAAAAACTATTTCGGATTTTGAATTTTTATTTTTTTTTGGGGAATTATGAGTGCGTGAGGAGGCGGGGGAGAGTCGCCTCCTCCTGTGTCTGCCAGACTACGCCGTAAACATAAAAATGCGTATTTTTGTAAAATGCAAAACCCGGCCGTTCTAGCCACCAAGATGATAATCATGATAATGACGATGATCATGGCGATGATTCATGCCTAAAGAAGCCGAATGGCGGGCGCCCAGCCAACTGAACACGCACTGTAACCATTTCATTTCGCTGTCTGCCCCCCAGTCTCGAGAAGATTGAACACCCAACTAAAAATACTGGCCGCTCTATATACACCATATAGATGGGCATACGCATACGAAGATCTGCAGATATATATGTATTTTTATATTCCGGCGGTTTATATGTTCGCAGCGGATATGACAACTCAAATTCCAATTTAGCAAATATTTATTTTCTAGCAAAAGCAAGCAGCCCAATCAATTTCACACGCCTTTGCTTAAATGAATTAATCGAGTTTGCTTTAGGTTTTTATACCCGTTACTCGAAGAGGAAAAGGGTATATTGCATTTGTAGGAAAGTGCACATTCGCTTTAACGGACTTTAAAAATGGACTGTCTTCCACATCTTTACGGATTTTGTAAAACTGAATATGAGATTTTGTTGTTTTTAATAATACCTATCGAAATGTAGAAGAACTTTTTCAAATCGGACCATTCATTAAAAAGTTATGAGCAAATAATGGAATTGGAATTCAAGCAGTGCAAGCAGTCGTTTTGCTGCATGTATATCTTCATCTCCCTCGCACTTCCTTTAGTGGAGTAATGGGTATCGGTTAGTCGATGTACTCGTTCTTTCTTGTTTTATAATGGGAATTAGATAATCAGAATTATTTGCCTTATTTAATTTCCCTTTTTATTTTTTTCGCTTGCCTCAGCTGCGGAAATGTTGCAACGGAAGCGCGGATAAAGTGAACAAAACAATAAACAGACGCAGAACAACACACATATGGGCCATTTGATCCAAGACCCCGACATTTGAGCGTTCTGTTGTTTCAGCAATTTTCTATTTTCGAGTGAAAACTCTTTTGCCTTCAACACACAAACACACACACTATTTATTTTATTTTAATTTATTTTTTTCTTTTCTGTTTCTGCTGACACTACAAGCTCATTAGCAACATCAGCCCACATTTGCTAAGGTTTCCCACAGTGTCATCATCATCTCCATGTAGCCCATCATTATCATTATCATTCGGCAGGCCGCAACACTTTCCCAGGCCTTAAGGTTCCTACATATGGGTACACTTATACGTATGCGAGTATACGATCCAATACGATCCGGGCCGAAACGCCAACGCAATATAAAGCACACCGAGCTGAAAAACTATGCAAATTAGCCACCAAATGCAGCCACAGGGCGCGTGGTTGTGAACTGAATGAATGAGCAACTGACTGACTGAATGATGAGACCAGGCCAGGGACGTTTCAAGCCGCAAAGGGGGGTCATCTTTCGGAAATACTATATGATTTTAGGAGGTTTCTAAAGCTCCATTATGAAAGTTCTTATACAATACTCTCCCGCAAAGTGATTTTAGAATTATGCTGAATTTAATTAGGAGGTTTTGGTTGAAGAACCTTACTGTTGATGAAATATTTAAAAGTGTTTTATTTGATTGTATCATAATAGATTTCTTATGTATTTCATTATGCGACTGTGGTTTAAGAACTCTAATACTTACTTTCGTAAAATGTTTCTATGTTTTATATGATGGTATCATAAGAGATTAGGGTACATTTATCAAGAGGTTAAATACGATTCTAAAAATTACTATATAATTAAATGGATTTTAGGGATACATTTATCGTGAGATAGATATTGTCTTAAAAATACACCCCACAGTTGCTTTGAAATGTTTTTTATAAAAACGTAAATATTTTTTAAAAATATTTAATAGGGTTCTATAAGTGTTCTGAGCAAATCAATGTTTTATATTGTATTATAATAGATTTCTATAGTTTTTATAATTCTATTTGAACTCACACTTATAGCACTTATTAGCTTATTTTAAGATTTCCCAATAAAAACCTTTTCTAAGAAAACTCCGCTCCTATTAGAAGTTCAACCATCTGAGCTTCCTTTTGTCTTCTCGCGGCCCACTGAAATAATTTCCAAGTCGCTTTTTTCCGAGTCGCGCCCATTAGATTTGGTTTCGTTTTTTGGACGACCACTTGGTGGACTCTTAATGAATGAATTAACAATTTCTGCAGTCGCATGCACATGTTGTCCATATGGCCACGACTTTTTGTCGCTTTTTCGATATGGTGTCGTCGGTTTTTGCTCTTTTTTCTTCTTTTTTTCCGATTTTGTCACATTTTAGACGAAAAATTTGTCGCCGTCATGTTTACTGCGCTCGTTTCGAAAATCAATTATGGCCAGTTGGCTGACTGACTGACTGAGTGAATGAGTGACAAACTGACAGAGTGACACGGACTTCTGCTGGGGGCAGCAGCTACATATGCTATATATTCATTCATGATTTGAGCCAGAGATGCTGACCATGTGGGACGACGACTGGTGGCCCACCGGCCGGCTACGTAACAAGTTTCGCCTTCATTTAAGCCAAATTTAGTAACTGGCTAACAACATTCACAGACACTCTCGGGCTTTACCTTTTTTTGGACCGACTAATGCTATGTAAAATGCCATAAAACTTTATGGTTATCGCTGCCAGAGTCATTTTTCTAGGCACCCACATCATATCATACGTATATATGAGATGGCGGCCTTTTTCGATTCGCTATTCGGTATTTGGTATTAGGTATTTGGTGCTTTTTCGCTTTTTTCTTGCGTGGCCGTTGAAATACGAGCAGGGTTGCCAATTTATTGGCACTGCCAAACTGACGGCCGGAAATTGTCATTTGAGTGCTGGTCGCTGCCGTTGAAAAAAAAAATGAAATAGGAGAAAAAAAGAAAAACCGCTCAAAAGTTTTGTCTCGCTTAGCCCATTAATTTCTGACACGTCGCAGGTTGCGTTGATTGGCGATTGCCAATCAATCTTACGCTTGCACTGTTCCATTAATTGCTCTTCACCCGATTCCAATCCAAATTGTACGGTTTTGAACCCTTTCAGTCACCAGAGAGGCGGAAAATGTGTTTAGGGTGTAAATATGTATATATTTAAAAACTATTTATTAGTAATTTCTTAAGGAAATTAAATATAATTTTTAGTGCACCGAAATATTTTTCTATTTCGATCAAGACATTTAAATTCGATCATAAAAATTTCATAGCATAAATACATTTTTTTTAAATAATTTAATAAATTGGCATATTTTTAAAGATTTGTTATTTATTTTTACGAACTACATTTCTTTTTAAATATTATTAAATATTAAATGATGAGAAATTAATATTTAGGGTATTACATTTAAATTCAATCCTGACAATTAATTAGGAAATTAAAGCTCGAATACATGAAAATTGTTAAACTATTTTTTTAAAGATTTTTATTTCTTTTTTTTTTATTAGCTTTTCTTAATATTTCTTAATTAAAGCTCGATTACATGAAAATTGTTTAACTATTTTTTAAAGGATTTATATGGCTTTTTTGTTCTTAATTTTTTTAATATTTCTTAACTGAGCACTTCCTTTCATTCATAATTTCTCTGATTGTTTTTTAATATTTTAAAGCAAACAGAAGGCAATTAATTTGTATGGAAAACAAATCAATTACAAATGTGTTGCTCTCCCGCTTTTATTTTATTTTTGTTTTTAATTGCGTCCCACATATCGAGCTCCATTTATGGAAGTAATATCTATAGTTGTTATTATTGTGTTGTTTTTTCATTCATTTGGTAGATATATATCTGCTTGTTTGTACAGAGACACACAAAACTATATACACACAGCACACACAGAGGCAGATGCTCGTACAATAATTCATTTCATTGATCAAATAAACATTTGCTATACATTTCGATAAATTAAACACCCTGCCCCGCCCCCTTTTTTGTGCGCCCTCTGCGCGGCAGGGCGTAACGGCAGCGCGGCAATAACAACAAACACAATAAATTCAATAAATAAAAACAAGAGCAACAGTGATCAATGCCGCGTTTATCGATTCATTCATAAAAATTGATTGCACTTGTTGCCCAGCTTGATGGCCATGTGTTTTGCGGCGAGTGTGCGTCACAATCTGGATTAACCATTACATCTTATTGTTACCCCTCATATTTTGAAATTATATTGAACAATTGGTATTGGAACAATTTTATTGCAATATTTGAAATCTTCCTTAAAATATTTTATAATAAAATCTACTTTATATAAATATTCCTTGGGATTTTAAAATATTTTATAATTTACTTAAGTTTGACTAAATGAAAATGTTAAAGAAATTCCCCTTTTTACGATTACCATAAATTCTCAGCCTTTTAAGCTTCGAACCAGTTGGAAATTAAAACTTTACATTCCCATAAATGTGTTGGCGATTTTTTTAAGACTTAGTTTTAAAAGACAATGTTCAAGACATTAAATCCTATTCTTTGGGCCAAATAACAGAAACAGAACCGATAAAAATCCATGTTAAAATGCCATTTTCCGCCTCCAGTCAACAGACATTCCTCGGTTACGTCATGGAAAATGTTTTCGCCAGATTTATGGTCCGTTGGCTGCACATTTTTATGATCGCCTGCCGGAAAAACCGAACCAAAGACAACATGAATGAACGGCTAAGGCTGCTACCACTCTCCATCGCCCTGTCTCTTTCTCTTTGGGCCATTGCAAACACCGTTATGCATTTGGCCTGCAATTTCTTTAGCCGTTTTGCAGTGATGAGAATACGGCGATGTGGTACAACATTTAGATCAAAAATATAAAGAAATATCTTATTTTGAAGGTACAAAAAGTGATATTTAAAGTTCCGCGAATTCTTTAGAATTTGTAAAGTTATAATATAGCTAATTTGCTTAGACATTTGTTTCATTTTAATAAAATAAATATTAGAACGGGTACCGCGAATTCTTAAGCATTTAATTAGTCCCCCAATATGGATGCAAAATATATCTTTTTTGGGATTTAATAAGTTAATAAATTTGTAGGGATTTATTTTAATATCTTGTTGTATATTTTATAATCCTTCAGCCAAGTACCTATATTTCTACCAAGGTACACCTACCCATATTTCTCCCAGCACTGCCTGTTTGCCGTTGATGTTGCAGCGTTGGCTTCATTAACATTTGCACCTCGTAGCCATCAACGAACGGCCAAATATAGCGGTGCTGCCGGCTGCCATTCATAAAAAAAAGCTGTGTGCACCTCTCTTAGTTGGTTAGCTTGCCATTTGGCTTATACAACAGTACAACACAGGCTGCATTTGCTGTTCGTACACCCGCAACGTGGCTGGGTTCATGTTCATTCATTCAATTTTGCAATCCACACACTCGCTGCTCACATTTACCTGTATTTTCTTTGCCCAACAATGTATATCCCATCCCGCAACTCTTTTTTTTTTCGTCATGTTGCCTTTTTCATGAATGAAAAAATTGCGCACTCGAAAAATTGCTAGACACTGGGCTGTCTTCTTCTTTTCTGAACCGCTACTAGTGTTGCCAAATTTGTAAGGCAGTTTGAAAAGGTAAAGTGTAATGGCTAAACTTTAAAGTACTAAACCAAAATATTTCTGAACATTGAATAGCATAGAAAAATTAAACTAAATAAAAGTATATCGAATTATTTAAAAGGTGCAACGCGAATTCTTGAGCATTTTTAGGTATTTTTAAATGTTATACATTTATTTTAATTTAATTTAATTTAATTTTTTTTTTGAGTACGCGAATTCTTAAGCGTCCTAAGTTACTTGAAGGCTTCACTTCCCATAAATGTTTTTGGTGTAACGCGAATTCTTGAGCATTTTTTGAGTATTTTTACATTTATACATTATACAAGTCTTTTAATGAATTCAAACTTTTTTTACGGAACGCGAATTCTTAAGCATCCTGGGCATTGATTTACTTGTAGACTTAATTTTTCAAAGCCTGTATTTTTTAATACCTTTTAAAAAGGTTTCTTCATGGGCCTATTTTCTTACCTTTATTTGGCTATGAAGTTTCTTAAGTTCCTATAAATTCGCAGCACCGACTGTATTTCTCGTTCTTCAACCTGTCGACCCACTCCACCTCACCTCACCACACTCCCACTCCCTTTCTCTCCATATAAATACAGATATATCATCCTCTATCTCCGCCAGTGGGTTAGGATCGGAAAATACCAAGCCACCAGATGCTGTGTCTCGCTGCATTTCGGGCGAAAATGTAATTATGTAGCCATCAACTATTCCTATGCATTCATTGTGCTGCGGTTGCCTTTGCCATAATTGTGTGCCACTTGTTGTTGCTGGTGTTGGATTTGTACTCGGTTTTGGATTTGGTAGGTGGGCCAGGTGGGCAGATAGCAGATACAGCAGATATACCTAGGCAGTCGGCCGCAAATGTGTATGGCCGACGTAATTTGATTCCCACATGCATTTTAATTAAAAGTAAACAACAGAAAGTTTCGCAAATACAGCTCGTCATGCTCGGCGACTTGTCGTCCGTTTGGGGCCGCCATTTGGCACCGCATTTGCACGTTTGCATGCGAAATGCGAAATGCAAAACGCAAAACTATTCGAAACTATGCGAATCCACATCAAAATCCAACACTGCCAACTGTGTTGCGGTTTTCGCCCACTCGCGGCAGAAGCTGCAGTAGCGGCAGTTAAGATAATTAGCCACTTTGGCCAGCATTTTCGTCTGGGTGGACATCAATGTTACAGCGCAGCAGGTGTGGAAATAATTAGCCACATTGCCCAGTTTTCTCCGTATTCTTTTTCAGGACACCAAAAATTATGGTTGGAAAATTTAAAGTTTCCAAGGCAATATGTTGAAATAACTTGCGGAAAAATAGGTATTTAGAATAAATTTATTGCTTAAAAAATATTTCATTTAAAATATTTCAAAATGTATTTTAAGATATTTTCAAAAATACATAAAATAAATAAAGTTAGGGTAAAAAAAATTAAAAATAAATAAAAAGGTAAAATACAAGCTTCTTTTAATATAAATATTATATGTTAACTCAATACATTTTAAAATTAAATGTCAGGTTAATTTAAATATTAATTACAGACGTAGCTTAACGTCCAGCAAATTTAACTGATTTAATAAAATCTTGAAACTAATTATATTTATTCAAATTTAAACATAAATTTTGTTTGTATACAAATTAGTCTGCTGATTAAATTACGTTTTACTATGGTAAAAGAGCTACGCAATTAATGAGCGAAAAACAAAAATACCACGCAAATATCTTGGGAAATATGGAAGGCATAAAAACTGGCTAGATCGAGTGGCGTGACGTCTCCGGGGGCCCATTCATGAATAGTTTGATGGAGAAGGGGTTGCCGAGCGGAAGGGGTAGGGGAAGGCAAAATGCGACCCCGAAGAAAAGACCGGACCCAGAAATGTCCATTGTTGGGTGCTAAACCCTCTTCCCCGCCCCTATTTCTTTTTTGTTTTTTTGGACGCTCTTCGTTGAATTTCATGAATGAATTTAATTTCGCTGCGGTCGTGGTTCTTTTTCTCATGTTTAGCGTGTTTCGTAGTACTAGTTGGGCATTACGGCGGTTGGCAGGAAGGAAGTGAGGTAAGAAGCAGACAATGCCAATGTTTTCATTAATGCGACGCAGTTGCCAAAAACAACAAAAACAGATTGCCTCAACCAAAAAAAAAACACAATGAAAAATTCAACAAGAAAACCGAAGTTTATATACCCTTGATTTTTTAAGAAAAGTAACTAGATATTTATTTTAATACCGTTTCTTAAGGTTTTTTTAATATATCATAATTTTAAGTTTAGTCCCAGTATATTAAACAAAATGATATTGCTATAATATATCAATATTACTCTTCTTCAAGGGTATTCAAAAAGAAGCAACAAAGAAGTAAAGAAAAAAAAACAATGAATGAATGAGTGAACCCAAGTGAATGAGTAAATGAATGAATGTATAAATGGAAAGACGAAAACAAAAAAACAACGGAAGCAATTCTTCCTGCCCCACACTCACAGATACACTATCGCACGCTCACACAAATGCACAGAGTATCTCACAGATACTTTCCAGAGCTTATTGCTTAATTTTCATTCATAAACACGTAGCGACCGTATTTTTGGAAGGAAAGGAAGTGGAAAATAATAGATATGTGTTTGCATTTAAGAACCCCAAAGCGAAACGGAAGTTCACGTGGAACGTGAGGCATTTTTCTCGAAACCACCGCAATTTTCCAATTCCCCAACGAAGGTTCCCCGACATTAATCAGCTGTTTAGGCTGTCTGTCAGTCACTACAGTCGACATATGCCATTAATTTAGTTGTTTTTCATCAAAATTGGCATTATACGTAGTCTTAAAAAAATTCTAAACAATCGATTTGTGCACTTGGGAAAAAAAAATATTATTCATATATTTTGAGAATAATTTAAACATTTATCCGAAAATATAAATGTAAAAATTAATAAAATAATCTGATAAGAATTTGATTTTATTTAAAATACTTTTAGAAAAGTAGAAAGAAAGAATATCTTTCGAAAGATGTGTAGAAAATTTTCTTTTTAAGATTGATATAGAGAAAGCCCACTTTTAGCATTATTCACGAGATTCAAACGCGAATTCTTAAGCATTCCTATTAGGTTATAGTCATTGCTATAATATAATATAAAGTTTAAACCAATTTCTTTGGTAAAAAAGGGTAAAAAAAACTATTTATTTTCAAGATCTTTGGTTCAGTGTGCTCACCTGTCTTGGCTTTTCGCCCGTGTCATCGATAACATTGAGTGGCGTTGCCACTTGACGTCAGCAGAAAGGGGGCGGCAGGCGGTGGGCGTGGCCCCATCCACCTTTGGCTTCCACGTTAGCCGGGCTCTCCTGCTAATTAGCTCGGCGCTCGTGTGCGTTTTCATTTGCCATTTACGCACTTCCCGCCCACAAATTCTGCGCAAAAGCAAAAGCACAGGCAAACGGCTTTTCTCGTCTCCGATTTCTGGCTTTTCTGGCCTTTTTGCTGATGCCGATTGCGGAATTGTGGAAATTGTGAACGTGGATGTTGGATGTTGCTGCGTCAGTCGGTCGCACGTACTGATTGTTTGTGCGAAATGATATTCAGCTGGAAATCGACTGCCGGCTGCCACGTGGAAAGTTCACACCCCCAGCACCCACACTCTTTTTCAGGTCCCATAGTAACGCACTGAAAAATCGCCTTTAAAGAAATATCTAAATATATTTTGGTCGTATTAAAATAAAACCATAAAGTGGAGGGGGACACAAAAATCACTATGGTTTTGTGTTCACCTATAAAGGTATTCAAAAGGAGGCAGCGAAAAATAAATTGTAGCATACTTTTCGACACCTTTATAGAGGATTTTAAAACGCTAGCGATTTTTGTGGCAAAAATACTAAAATTCTAAATAAATGTCAATTTATTATTACTAAATATATTTCTACTTTAACTGCTAATTCAAATAAATTCAATTAAATCAGCATTTCAATATTGATTTGATTGCCAAAAAATTGTTTCTAATTTTAAATGGTTTTAGGAACTTTTTTTTTGCCTAAACTCTTATATTTTATAATGGTTTAACAATTGAAAACATTTTTAAAAAATGTAAAAAAATGTTCAAACATTTTTGCCTATTTTATTTAGTATTTTCCAGTTAAATCGTTTTAAGATCTTGCAAAATATATTTCCGAGTGCATAAATGGGGGCATTTGGCTATCACTTCCGTTTGCACCCGTTTTCCGTTTTACATGCAATCGACGACTGCTCTTTTTGCCTTTCTCCTTCTCTTTCTCGCCTCCTCAATTACTGTGCGAGTGAGTTTTCTTGCTCGCTTTTGTTGCTACTGTGCCACAATTGCATACAACAATAAACTTCCGATTTCATTCATTGTTTTGCTGATTGCAAAACTCTTTCTCTCCCCGGTTTTCTCGCTTTTTTCCTATTATTTTCCTGTTGCTGCCGCTGCTGCTGCTGTATTTTTTTCCTATTTGCTTTCCGTTAGTTACACACAATTTCTTTTATAACAGCGTCAGCAGCTGAGGCGTTTCGCAGTAATGAATGAAATGCTCATGAATGGGTTTAGCTGTAATTGAATTCAATTTACAATCGAAACACTTGAACAGAAAGGCAGAAATTTAATATGACGTCAGTGGATCGTCGACGAGGTCTGGGTGTAATTTTAAAAATATTTAAGGGTTTTCTGGAATTTTAAATTAAAATGTAATTCAAAGTATTTGCAGTATGCAAAATAAAAATCCAATAAAAATTAAATGATATTTATTTAGCTCATTATAATCCCTAGGAAATTTAATTACTTTAATTTAATGACAAAATTTTCATTCTATACTACTTCAGGATATACAACCAGTAGCACTATATCAAAAAGCTTTTTAGGCCTTACAATAATTCTTAATTTATGCCTCTGCTATAAACTGGCATTTAAATTAATCCGATTAATCTAGCCGATAAGCCGACATTTCAATTTATCAGCCAGCTGTAAAAGAGAGAGTAAAACGGGTTAACAACTGCCAGTTGTTAATGGGTTCAGTTCAATCGGGAGCCTCTCATTATTTCGGTCTTATCAACGGCGCGTGCATATCCGGTGGCGCAATTAAGTCGTCGCTATCGACAGCAAATTCCATTTGCCCCACTCATTGAAGTCCCCAACCCACCCAAACCATCCAAACCATCCAAACCATCCAACCATTCATTCATGTCAGACTCTCGCGCCGCTGCTGTTATTTTTATCAATGATCATTGGTAATCATCTGGCGACTAACGAAAAAAAAAGAAGAAAAAAATAAACAAAATAAAAATTGAACAGCCTCGATGTGAATGAACTCGTCGTCAGAGTTTCCACCCATCGAATGTCTCCTGGCCACTTGGACGTTTGAGAAATGTTTCACTTTAGTGGACTGCTCGTTTAGTTTAGATTCTGTTCCTATTTCGTTTATTTTTTTATGGCCATTCGACTAAAAATAGCCAAAGTTTTCTTTGGGTCAAATGCTTTTGGGCCAACGAAAAGAGAGGAAAACTTTGTCTGCACACATGGTTGACAACATAATATAGATTTTAGAAAATTAAAAATTTAGAATTAAATTAGGAAATATGATTTATGATATTTAATTTTAATTTGGTTCTGAACTTTTTACTTACCCCTATACCTTTTTATTTATCTTTTCCAGTACTCTGCCATTCGAATTGGTCCCGTAGTGAAACGCGATGTGATGAAGGCCTCCACAATGTTGGAACACGAGGCGCAGTAAGTAAACCCCAAAAGTTATCGTTTCTATGTTCACTTTCCCCCCCTATTTACTTTTTTTTTTGTTTGAGGATGTGTCATACAAAATTGCGCAATATTAGAATTAAAGTTCTTGAGAATTTGCTGAATGCGGAAATTTGTACAGCCGTTCAGAGTGTTCAGAGTAGTGGAAGTTACACTATCAAATTCACTTTCGTAGGGGGTTTATTGAACTCACCCCATTGAGGGATTTCGCAAACAGAAATTGTGTCGACAGCTGAGGAAATTGATCCACTGGTTGTGTTTTCTATGAATGACAAACAACTGAGTGTTGATAAATGCGAAAAAAAGTGATGACTTCGGGAATTCTTTAGAACAGTATACTCAAGAATTGTATTTCAGTTACTATGGGTTATTATACTTCCTGTTTAGTCAATAGCCGGTACAATGTGTTTTTTTTAAAATTTTTTACTAGAGTATATATTATTAGGGATATATATTTTTGAAAAATGTTAAAAGATTATGGCCTGGGTTTATTCTTTTTACACCTTTTTGGTGAATACCTTTAGTACTTCCTCTCGAGAACGTGTCCAACTTTACATGTAACACCTTCCCCTGTCCATTTGCAACACCACAGAGGCTCACATTTCATTTCATCATTCATAGAGCCTCAGTCCGCAGAGCTCCCAACCATTTTTTCTTTCTTTTCGACTACATTGTAGGCCATTGCCGCTTTATATTCGAACACTTAAAGCAGCAAGAGGTCCGCGAGACAGCGAGAATAAACGACTTTTTGATATATGACAACGAACAATGCAATTTTATTGCCGCTTAACTTCATTAACACAATTCCCCGGTACCTACTACCCACCGTACCCACCCGCCACTTGATAAACAACGCAATATGGTCGGATCTTTGAAGATTGTGTGTGATATTAGCCGACGAAGAAGGAGTCCCGATGGTCCGAATGGTCGGGTTAAGTGATTCATTTAGCGGCAATCACAAAATGCACTTTACCAGGGGGTAAAAAAAAAGCTAAGCTGAATGGAAGGGGATAAGATGTGCCCATGATTTATTATAGGAGAGCGAGAAACCTTTAAGCCGGCAGCTTTGTCTCATTAGCGGCGTTAAGTGATAGTCCAGTCTATATCTTTCTCTTTTTCCAGTCCTGTTCTTTGGGGTCTCCAATTGCAAAACTATTTTTGTGCTCTGCTTGGCAACAATAAAAGCTGAAAAGATACATTTACGACCCACTCAAATTACGCTGTCGCATGTGCGAAATAGAAATGTAACTGCAATTGTATCTGGTATCTTGCATTTCGCATCTTAAATCTTATATCTACGCCCAAGACGAAGCATTTCCGTTTCCGTTTCCCTTTTGCGCATGCGTGCGTTCACTCTAGACCATCCACTACATATATTTATGTAGATTCACTATCTTTTACTATGTGTGGCTGGCTGCTCTTCATTTATTTATGATTTTTACGCGTGTGGAATTTTCGAACCATAAAATTTTGCATTTTACGCTGCGAGCAGCGACCATAAAAATCCATTCGTCTGCCTTCGATGGGTTCTACTATTTATAAACTCCCTTCTGGGGCTGTGTGTCGCCTTTACGAGTCCCATAAAATATTTAACTGTTTTTATGTGATCTTTTATGCATAAAATTGGCTCGTTCACTGGAAAGTGATCTGCTCAAACAATGGTTGGCTATTTATTGTCCCTCGAAGGGGTTCTGATAAATGTTCGAAGGGTCCATATAACCATAAGTTCGAATATTCTAATATACTATCCCAATTTTTAATTCCCCACCCCCCCCCCCCCATTCCCCCCCCCCCCTTCCCCCCCCAAACACACCCCCCCCCCCCCCCCCCCCCCCCCCCCCTAAATAAATTCAAACTTTTTCCCCCCCAAAAAATTTTTCCCCCCAAAACCCCATTTTCTCCCTCCCCGCCCCCTTTCACTTTTAATTCGACACCACCCCTACACGTTCTCTCTTGTTTTAACTTCAAATAAAACGTAGTATTAGTTTATTCCAATTATTATAAATGAATATCTAATTTATTGAATCGGTGTTTCCTTGCGCTCCCTGTCTTATAACTAATAGGTATATAACCCATATATCACAATTTAATTGTGTTCTCTTCTCTCCTTTTATTAATCTTCTTCGTATTAGTTCCATTCGCTCCACAAATGGCCCATAATTCATAGATCGATTAGTCGTGGATTCTATCCTAAACTGTTTTCGCCTCTACTCAAACAATTTTAATCCCCAACCCATTTCCAATTTTATATATGTTCAGGAGATCCCAAAAAGTGCCCCTCATTAGTTGACTCC
The DNA here is from genome assembly GCA_037075205.1 of Drosophila prostipennis. NCBI lineage: Eukaryota > Metazoa > Arthropoda > Insecta > Diptera > Drosophilidae > Drosophila > Drosophila prostipennis. The sequence goes on along the minus strand of JBAMCJ010005201.1, from coordinate 122,084 downwards.
ACTTTGAGTTTGGGACCTTTTCCTGTCGACGCAGAGTTTCGATTCTCGAAATGCCAACCATTTCCTGTCATTGAAAGCCCCACTCGCACGGCGAAAAGTTAACCAAGCTAAACAAACAACATCTTGAGCTGACTGACCGATCGTCAGTTGGATTTCATCCAACAGCCGAGGTTGTTTGTGATTTCAATTATTAACGCTTCCTGGACCATGTGGCCCGATCATTAGGCCAACTCCTCTCCTTCTCGTTTAGTTTCTTTTTTTTCAGACAGGAAGACCAGCCTGCAGTGTCATTATGTTTATTGTTATTATTATTAGTATTATTATGCTCGTTGGCTGCCCAGTTGCCCAGTTCAGTTCCAGTCTCTCTGATTGCATATACTTTTAATTGTTTTAAATTACCACCGCCAACGAATCTCACTGATCTCTATTTATTTTCTTGATTCTTTCCTTTAGGTATGCTACGATTCTGGCATTCGACGTGAAGATCGAGCGGGAGGCACAGGATATGGCCGATTCCCTGGGCGTGAAAATATTCCAAGCGGACATTATCTATCATCTGTTCGACAAGTTCACCGCCTATCGCGAGGAACTCAAGCAGAAGAAGCGCGAAGAGTTCCGCTCCGTAGCCGTCTTCCCCTGCAAGTTAAGGGTAAGTTATCATTTCTGTTTTTACAAATTTTATTAAGATAACAAAACTGTACTTTAACTGAGATTTAAAGTAACATTGGCATTAATAGAGATTTTGTTGTGTTATTTTGAAAAGACTATACATACTTAAAAAATCAGTTCTTAGATTTATTTAAGAATTTATTTAGGATGATATCAGTTTGTAATCTATATTTACCTAATTTTGAATTTGTATCTGTAAAGAGTTTGTTTTTAATAGATTTTTTTTATTATTTATAATAATTTTTTATCTTCTTGTTTTTAAAGAATTTGCCTTAGTTTGTATGTACACACATATGTAATTATAATTTTTCTATTGCACATTATTTTAAACAGATTTATTTAAATTACACACTCACATATGTTGAGCATACTTAATTTAGTGTAATTATCGTATTAAGAATGTACTCACCTGATTTTTAAAACACTTAACGCGCTTAAAACACTTAATACACAAAAAACGCGTTTTGTTTTTCTCACTTTCGAACTCACACTGACAGCGCAATAGCTGCGTCTCCACGCGATAGGCACATTTCGAACTTCGAAAATAGAAGTTCGTACTTCAGAAATCGATAAATGACAATTATTGCTATCAGTATGACCCTTGTGTCATTAAAATGACAATATTTCTTTTCAAGTTCAATTTTTTGAGAAATGCGGTTTACTTTTGACACTCATTTGGGATCAACTTGACCCCAAAAATTTGATCCTAGGGGCAGTGACATTTTGAACCACAAGTATTAAATTGACCCTCAGGATTTTTTTTTTGGGTGTAATCTATATTTACCTAATAACGATTAATAACGATTTTAGATTTTTGAAGAGACACCTACAAATATATACAATAAATAAATACTACAAATTCTATTTAAAGAAGTGATCTTCGAAATGAATGATTTAAAACAATATTTTTTGTCAAGATTTTATTATAATTTGAAAAAAACAAAATTCACACTCATTTTTGAGTGTACGTATCAGATGTTCCGAATTAAGGACGGAAACCCAAAAGACTCGGTGTCATTATGGGCATTATTTTAATGTGCCCATGTTCGTGTTCCATTTTCCCCTGCCCCTCTCCCTCTTCCCTGGGCACCTTCCGCCCAGCTGCAATTACCCCCGAAAGCTACAGGTGTAAAATGCAATCTGCCGCGAACTGAAAATGAGAATGAGACCGAGACTCCGATTTCCCAACTCCGACTCTTCGAGACTCCAAGCAAGACCCAGAATGGATCTCCAGCTGTGGCTTGTCTCCTCTTGACGCTGGCTTAATGATGCTGGCCAACAAGAATGGAACGGGCTTAAACTCCTGCTGGTGGCTGGGGGCTATACCACTACATATATATAGTATAGGTATAAGCCGGGCCAAGACAACCACTCAACAAGCGATTAAAGCCTTAGATCCCAACAGACGCCTGCATCACGTCCACACTTCCTGCTCAAATAATGTTTAAACAGCGTATTTGATTTATAGGCAATCATTAGATTTTGGTCGTATGCAATGTTGGGACTCAACACGCCACACTCTACACTCCACTCGGGGCCACTTTTGGTCCACTCTGGTCCACTCTAGACCACTTCTAGCCACTGGGCTCCCACTGTGCTGGTAATTGGACACACAGCGCACAGCTGTTGGTAGCATTTGTTTCGATCTCTTACACTCGAGTTTAGGCATTTAAAATATTAAAATATTTTTGAAATAGTCTTTCTTTGAACCTCATTCAAAAAAGAACTTTTACACAAAATTGAGAAGCGTTTAATATTATAAACAGAAATTTTGTATGGAGATCTTCCTTTCGTAGGATTTTTTTTGAAGAAAAATGATTTAGTTTCCAATTAACTATTAAAGAATAATTACTAAATTTATTTTACAATCGGATTTTTCTCTTTCTAATCTACTATTAGTTTATGAATATTATTTTAATAAAATACAACTAATTTAATTTATTTTAATTGTATAATTGCTTTTGTAATTAGGGTAATGGAAAGGATTCTTTAAAAATTTTCCTGTAATATTCCATATTTGAGTCTCAAGAGGCTTTTTTTTTCTGCCGATTTAATTATATTTTTTTCGAGTGCATACAGCCAGCTTGAACTTAACGATTCTCTAGAGTGGAAGTCCCAGTCGCAGGTCTTGTAATAACAATGACGTTGTTTAGTTTGAGTTATTAACTCGCCTTCTGTCTTAAGGAGTTGGCCGGGTGGATGGAGAATAGCCATGTGCATGTGGAGCTGAAGCTAGAGAAACGTGTTCTCCTGGCCACTTTTCGTTTTTCCCCGGCAACGTACGATCCATTTTTCCATGCCGGCTGATTCAGATTGTGCCGCTTCTTCAACTGCTGCTGCAGGCGGCATCCCATTTGAGGCCTTCTTCAACAGTTGACGCAACGGAAATTAAGTTGTTCTTGGTGCAGTCAAAGTTGTTGTTGGTCGGAGGTTGCCGGTGCACTTTATTAATGGGCCACAACGATAGGAAAATGCACTAGAAAATAGAGTTGGAATAATATTTTCACAAAAAAAAAGCCATAAAAACCATAAAAAACTAAATAAATAAAATAGAAATGCCATAAAAATCTATAAAAATTGAAATCTACTAAATAGTTTCAATATAATTTAGAAAATTAGATATATAACTTCGGGAGAAACCCCTACATCGTTCTACCCAATTTGTAGAGTACTCAATTTCCCGACTGACATAAAGTTGTTATGTTATCTTACAAAATCCGTTGTTGGCATCGCCTAAGCCACCATAATTATCGGACATTATTTAAAAAGTAGTTAAGAGCCAGCCCATCGTTATCGATCGTTCCCGATTGAGCCGCTTATTAGTTATACCCCAACGAAATCATCGTCTATCTAACAGTCATTGATCTAATTCCCCATTCTCTATCTTTTCGAATCCATCCCACAGATACTGCCACAGTTCATATTCAACAGCCGAGATCCGATCGTGATGGGCGTGATCGTGGAGAACGGCATTGTCAAAGTGGGCACACCAATTTGCGTGCCCAGCAAGGAGGTAAGTGCACTGAAAAAAGAATATATTATAAATAAATAATACTATGAGTAAGTAATTTGATTTAAGATCATTCGAACTTGAATAATAATTCAAGATTTTAGAGATTATCATTTGGTTGGTTTTAAGATCATATCATATACATACATCATATCCTTTATAACAAATCAAAATGTTATGAAAATTGAACACATAGATATACTATCTTGAATGTTGGGGAAAAACAGTGCTATATTTCCTAATCTTAAACCGAATTGATCGAGATATTTAAATGCTTAAATTTCTTTGTTATGGGATTAATAATTTGTTTATACAATCATTGAAAATGCAATTTTTCCATATATTTTGCCTGCTGTCACAATCTATTCGCAGGCAAATATTTAACTATTCTGCGCGTTTCGCCCCACAAAAGGTTCCATTCAATAGGCACGCATTTATTTAGGAGTGCTGCAGATCGACGGTGTAGATCGCGATTGTTTGGGGACCTGGGTTCTTCTTCTATGCGGCACAATGGGTCGCACAATGAAAGTCCTTGTCTTTGCGGATATCTGCGGAGTGTTGTGCTGTGTGTTGTCTTGGAAATCGTGTCAAGTATCAAGTATATAATAATAAGGAGCCTCCAATGAGCTGTTTGTTTGATTTGCTACCTTTGGCGGGGCAGCTTTTCATTGTTGACACAGGTGGTGCGGTTTTATTTTCATTATTATATCCAGTATTCTCACTGAAATGATGTGCGTGATGCAATTGTGTTGGGGAGATGGGCAAATAGTTATTAGCTCATCGACCGAACGAATTTGCGTCGCAAAGCGTTTACTGAATTCCATCATAATAACCACCGACTGGCGGGCTGACGGGCCCTCAATTATTGTCCTTCCGTTGATGATGATACAAAAAAGAAATGAAATGGGAAAAAAAGAAGAAGGAACGACGACACTCATTTCAATTTATGCGCAGACATGTCCTGTTTCCCGTTGCCAAAGACAACAACTGTTTCCTTTCCACCTCTGTCGTCGTCGTTGGTCGTTGGTTTTTGTCGCTTCTTCGATCTTGTGCCAAAGGGTTTATGTTCTGCTTCCCGTACCGCTCTTGACTTTTTACCAGGAGGAGGAAAGGAAGCGGCAGAAGGAGCAGAAGCAGGAGCAGGAGGCATTCATTGGCAATTATAACTTCCTCAATTATCCAAGAGAGCGCTGCTAAGCTGTGCGCTTCCCGTCATTCATCGTCATTCTTTTTAACGTCTTCCTTCTCCCTCTCCCTCGCTCTCGATGGCCTCTTCCCTCTCGCTTTTTGCCAGCTTTAATACTGATTTTTGTGCGGGAAATACCCTACGATTTGTTTAGATAGAATATAAGGGGTATTTGGGGTTTTGTATAAATTAGTATATATTTAAAAAAAATTAAAAATAAAAATAAAATAATTAAAAATATCAATATAATCACTTTTCTATTCATTATTGTTATTATTTATATTCTTGTAATTAATTATTTTTATTTTTCTTTATCAAAAATTCCAATTAAAAACTGTTGAATTTGAAAAATCCTTAAAAAGGTGTCTAAAAGTATGCTATAAAAAATATAACATAGACTCTGTAGCATTTATCCTTAGTACTACCAGGCCTAAAATTAATCGTATCATACTTTTAGAAACCTTTTAATAATGTTATTTTATTTTATATATTTGTTGTATAACTTTTGATGTTACATAATTGCTATTTATTTATTTAAGCATATATTTAAATGATATATTTTTAAAGCTTGCAAAAATTGTAGCTCATTCACAAGGTCCCCACAATCTGAGCTTACAATCCGCCGGCACACACATGTGATCGTTTGCTAACCCCTGCTCCAGGCCCACATGTCCATGTCCATTCCCCCGACCTGATCCAATTCTACTTTAGATCTGCACTTCATTTCTGCCCAAGAATGCTGGGCCATCCTGGTCTGGTCGTCGGTTGGCTGTTTTGTCGCTTTTGCCTCTTTGCCCGGTTGCTTTTTTGCCTTTGCGATTTCCGTTGACTTGCAGCTGGGGGAGCGTTCTTCGTCGTCGTTCGAAAGGGTTGGGGATTTCTCTCTCCAGTTCCTCGGCAATTCTTCCAGACCCCATTCTCCGCTTCCTCTTTCTCCCAGCGACAACTTCCTCTCGATGCTGTGCTGCGCATGCGTGCCAGTGACTCGGTTTCCCTGCCAGATGGTCTCTCTTTCGTCTTTCGTCTTTGGCCCTTGTCTTTGCTGGCTGGCTGGCCGTTGATTACATTTATTAATTATATAATTAAATCTGTAATAGCAGGCCACTCCGATCACTTGGTTTCTGACTTGGCCTTTGTTTCTCTCGGTCCGCGTAATTGTTTTCAAGCTGGCCAAAACATCCGTTCTCACACACGAAAGAAAATGAAACGACAGAATGACAGAGCTCAAACCACTTCCACTTCCCGTTTTTCGGTTTTGGGGTTTGTCATTACATTTTTGGCCACGGGGGTTAAACAGGTGACCATTCAACCCTTAACCCCTGGGAATATTGGGGGCACAGCAAGTGTCAAAATGCGGTAACGGGATATGTCTGCAGACGGTTCGATGGGGTTAATAAGGGTGAGGGATCAATGGATGGTCAGGGGTTTATTGGTTTCTTGGGGTTAAGCAGGGGAAGTGATTAACCTTATTCTAGGGGAATAATTCTTCGAATTACATAAAGAATTTTCTTCAGATTTATCAATCAGCATTTTTAAAGAAATAGATTTAAAATAAAATAAACTAGTACATCAAAAAAAGAAAAAAAAATATTATAAAATTAAAAAACCATCTCAATTTCTTACAAAAACCTCTAGAGATATAAAGACATAAAGTAAACACCTTAATAGCTGCTTTAAAATTTCCACAGCTCTAAGGTAAACACCAAAAACCCTGATCAATCGGATATTTAGGGAAATTATCTCAGATGATCTCAGAGGATCGTTTCCTCTTCGGAAAAAGAATGAACTTCCCCATCGAATTCAATTAAAAGTTCCCCCTTTTCCCCGATCCCCAAATCCAATTGTTGATGATCCATCCATCCACCTTCCAGAAAACTTAGCCTTGAGGGTCACCGCGGCTAATTAAGCAGCGATCGAGGGAATCTTCGCTGCTCTTTCGTACTTTTTAACTCTTTCGACTCGTTGTTTATCCTCCGGTCTCATCAGATCCGCCTCGATCAGCCCCCGTACAGCTCGTACATCAAAGAGTTTCACTTTATCGAAGGCACAATCTAAGCCAAACACGCCCCACTCTCGCACATCCTCAACCGCGTCGTCGTCGTCGTCGTCTCCCACTGACTGACATCACCATCATCATCGTCCATGGAGGAGCGAGTGGATCATTGGACCATTGCCGATCATCTGCATCTACACATCTACCGGCGAATACATTTATTTTCCCTCCTCGCAACTCTCTCTCTGCCTGCCTGCCTGCACTTAAAAACTAAAAACCAAAAGCCAAAACAGCAAACGGAAGTTGGAGGCGTTACCCAGCGCCAAATCCAAATCCGTCAGTCACTTAACATATGGACGTTGCGATGTGAATGTGTACGAGTCTACGAACAATTTATACAGGGGGATATCTAGCTAAGGCTACTACAGTGTGACTATCGTTATAAGCAAACTTTTCTAATTCGAATAAATTAGATTCCATGATTTTTTGGGTAAGATTTTTTTAAAAGAAAATAGTTTTTTTTTTCATCTATATATATGTAGAACTCTTTAAAAACTCTTATAAAAAACAGAGGTTGAATGCTGAGCCCAAACCATTAAACCTATAATGTCCATATTTTTACAAAATGTTCTTCAGTATTAAGTATATTAGTATTAAGAAATGATTTCGCCCAAAGTTGACCCAATCACCTCGAAATTAATATTTTGGTTCCACTAGAAATAATTAATATAATATTTTTCAGTAAGTCCTAAATGCATCAGATTAGTTTATTATATTTTAAAATTCCTTAAAACTTATAAAAATGGATAGTAAATGTTTTTCTTCGCTACAAATTTGTAATTTCCTCAGTAGAATCTTTACTGTAATTGCCTGCAATCTGGTTGCCTCCTAAAGACGGTCTTTAAGGCCGGGGAGACAGACCTGGCAGATCACTTGCAGATCGTCTTGCATATGTGTATATAGATATTATTTTGCGGCCTGTTGTGCTTTTGCGTTTGCCTTTGCTTTTACCCAAACCCCAAAACAAAACCAAAACCGCAGAGAAACCAGAAATCTGGTGGCAGAAAGAGTTTTCGGTTGCACCCGGTGGATGTTATGTTATGGAGATGGAGAATGGAGAGTGGAGAGTGAGATCGAATCGAAGGCGATCGATATCTTTTAATATTTTCATTCATGCCCCAAGTGCCATGGGTTGGTTGGCTGGATGGTTGGTTCGATGGTGTGGTGCCTCTGTGTTGTAGCGGAAATGAAAGCTCATTCAGTGCGCTGCTACTGCTGGTTTTTGTTAATTAAATGGCCTCGGGGGCCTCTTGCAGTTTTTCGATTTATATATACACGTATCGGTATATTTATATAGTAGCAAGTAGTTTGCCTTGCCTTTCGTTCCGATCGGCGGCCTCCTTCCCTTTTGTTGATCTTGCCTAATTTATGGGCTGCGAGTTAAGTTTAAGTAGGTAAGGGTGTCTCCACCTCCTCATCCCCCACATGCCCTCCTTCCGTATCGCTTATTTCATTTCTGATTATTCTCAGACCTGCCGGGGCATTTAAGTGCGAGATTTAAGTATTATTTTTTTATTTCGCCATTCGCCTCAATTGTTGAGCCTTCATGGCTTACGACTTCCGTTGTCGCCGCCATAAGAACCGAGTTGATCTACGCAATTCTTTTTTCTTGTGAATGAATGATTCTTCGCTGAGTGAAAGAGTCTTAAGAGCTTTGGCACTGGGATTTTGAAAGTGTATATTTTATGGGGGGAAAATGATGATATGGGGTTGGGAAATCCCATTGATTGCTTTCTTTTCTTAGCAGGAATATTAGAGGAAGTCAAAAAAAGATTTTTCTAATTTTTTTTTAATTTGCTATCTATTGAGTATTATGCCAGTTCTAAAAATTTGAAGATCTGTTCCAAGAATTTATGATTTTCCAATATGATGCACAGAAATTTGAACAAGTGTCCCGAACACTTAAAAATTAACACCACGATTATCTCTACGATAATACCCAAAAGATCTCTAAAGATCTTCTTACCCATCGAATTTTAAGAACCCGTGAAGAGTATCTCACTATTCTTCAGATTACAATCAATGATTATTTCCGGCCACTTCCTCTTCGCATTCGGAACTGCGTCATCTTTCGCCATTTCTGGGGTTGTTCAAGAATTCAAATCGGTTTACTACGGATACGTGTGCGACAAAAGAACACTTTAGACAATGCAACAACAAGGGGCACACGAAGAACAAACATAATAATGGTAAGGAGGATGGTGAGATGAAGCGATAGAAACAGCGCTAAGAACCGGAACCAGTAATTAAATACAAAAGAAGTTGGGGTGGTTGCTTATATGCTTATATGTAGATGGAGAAAGAGAAAGAGCTGCGGAAGCGGATTGTCGGCGACCCAAAGACAGCCAGCTGCATTCTTTTTTCTCTGCTTTTCAGCTGGCCGAGGCAGAACGGAAGTAGAACGGAAGTGAATGCTTCCGCACGTAGGAACCAAATAATTGGCTGTACTGAGAATAAAAGTGCTATTAAATGTTAAACTTCATCCCGAAAATGTTATATTTCTTTAAATATTTTAAACTTAAAATCGAAAATGTTAGAACTCTAAAAATTACGTTAGAACAATTTTTAATGCAACTAGTTTGAAGTATTTATTTTAGGAATTAAACTTCAGATTTTTAAAAATCACAAAAGTTAATTTTTTGTTTTATACTTTAGGATTTATTAAAAATATAGAATATTACATATTTTTTAGGGCTGGTAATATATATTTTTACGATTACAAGTAATTCCTTTTGAAATACCATCTTTTATGTTTCATAAAAATATTTACCTCGTTGAAACCTACTATTTTGTTCCAAGTGTAATCCCATAATTTTATGAATGAAAAGGCATTCCAAGCGTGGAAAAAGAGATAGCAAACGGAGTAGTAGTACTCATGGCATAAGTGTGCTGAGGTTGCCAGCTGCTAGGAGTCAGGGGTCAGCGGAATCCCTAGGAAGAGGGAATCGGAAGTGCAGGATCCGTGTAGGAAGTGGAAGTACCATCAAATACCGAATAGTAGGAAGTGAATGAGTAGAGCAGCAACCCCCGAGATAAGGCAGGTGTGTTGTTCTGAACGTGCCGAAACGGCGGAGAAACGGAAATTCACTTTATGAATGAAATGGGATTTTTATGAATGGCCCAACCCAACCCAACCGAACCCAGCCCATCATCTACTAGATACATTTGTATCTTATTATGATAAGCAGGGGCAGCGTCGGAGATTTCGTAATAGAACAGTTGGAAGACATGTGGGCGCACTCTGCCATTTAAAATGTGCCTGTATCTATCGGATACGGTCGCAATAAAAGCTTTTAATATAAAATAGAGCAAACAGACCATAACAAATAGTGGCAACAACAACAACAACACAATAGGCCGGTAGCAACTTATGAATGAATACTACAAAAATACAAATCTATATAACAAAGTATTTTTTCCTCTCCCAAAATGGATATCAATATCGTTGGGGCGGAGTGACTAAAATAGGTGGAGTGTTCTAGTTACTGATTTTGTAGTTGGATTGGTTTTAGTTTGAAGATTAATATGGTTTAACGTTTATAAATTATTTATTATATCAAAGAAAAATTCATTTATTGTTAATTTTATTTATTTTCTATCCTTTTATAAATATTTTTTATTTATTTCTTGAATGACTAAACGTTAATTAATTGTTGAGCCTTAATACAAAAAATCTAAAAACTATCTTTAAAATACCTTTTTGTTGTATAAGTTATTAAAGTGACTCCCAAAGGTGTTTACCGTCTTTTTTAAGACCTACGATTTAATTGAATAGTATTTATAGTCATAGGTAAGTGCTATATCGCCTACTGTATTTAAGCTAAACATTTTGCACATAACTGTAAGTGCCTTTGGCCATGTATGGGTGTGTATCTGTGTGCGGGTCTCTCTATTTGTTTATTTGTCTGTGTCTCGCTTTCGTTTCATTCATAAAAATGCTTATTTCCTGTTGTTGCCTTGACTATTGCCTAGGCCATTTGCGGATGGGAGGGGCGGTAAGTGGGCGGTGGGTGGTGCGGCGGGCTTCGTGTTTCGACGGCCATAAAACACACACATACATATACATTGGCACATACACACACACAGACATTCGGGCAAACGATAAGATAGTAAAATCCGCTTAGATACGCGCTTTTTTTTGCCCCGTCTTCATGTATCTGCATCTACACAGAAAAAATCAGATATCGATATCTAAACAAAACCCCACACAACTAAACATCCACAATCTCCAAACCCTAGTATATCACCAGATTAACAAGATATTTAAATATATATATAAATATTTTTAAAATTTCACTTAAAATATTTTTTAAATATTTATTTAATAAATAAATTTAGTAAATGTAAATAATTTATTTATAAATGTATTTATTTATATATTAATAACATATAAATTATTGGAAATACGTTTTTAAATTGATTTGAAAAATCATAAAACAGTATCTTACATCCTATAACGTTTTCTTCCTGTGTACGAGTGCCTTATATATTTATTTTACTATGAAAATAAACAGGCATCGCAACAGCAACAATGGCTGCTATTACAAATGGCAATTGCAATAAAAGCAGACCGACCAGCAACAACAAAAGAAATTAGCGTAATTAGCAAATTACTCGCCGCTCTCTGTATTTCTTTTTTTTTTATTTTTCGTATTTCTTTTTTTTTTTTTGCCTTTGCCTTTGTTTTTGCGGCTTGGAAATTGACGTCGTCGTTGCTGTTTTCTGTTGGTTTTATTTCGCTTTTGCTCGGTCAGTTGGTCGCCTTCGTCACATTTCAGTTTTCAGTTTTTCTTGGCCGGAAATGCTGAATTTGCACAAAAAGCGACGGAAAACTGGCATAAAAACGTTCTTATTCTCAGCTGCTTCTTCCCCTTTTTTTCTGCCATTTACACGCGCACCCAAAATAAATATACTTAATTGACGTTTGTTTAATCGCTAAATGTTTTCGTGGTGCAGGCCATAAAAATAATAAAAAGGGGAAATATTATAAAGAGCAGGGGTAACACCTACGCGAAAATTTTTCCCAACTAAGTGGAACAATAAACCGGCAGCAGAAAAGGGCTGACAAATTGTCTGGTAAGATTCAGTTTGGGTTTAAACTTGCCTGATGAAAAAGTCAGAAAAAGTCTTAAACAACGCTTCTTGTTTTCAGTTGTCGTAATAATTCACAACTGTTTGAGTTTGCTGATTATCTTGTGGGAGGCACCACAAGACTTTAAGATAAATATTACGAGCGATAAAAGGGCTAAATGAGTTTATTCGTAGTATAGGTCAGGATAAGAAAATCGTTAAGGGTTCTATAAAAAAGTCTTATAATAAGTGGATTTTAATCAGCATTTTAAAATTGTATATGGATCTAAGACTATTATAATAATAACATTAATATAAATAATTATAATAATATTATAAAATCTTTTTAATTTATTTAAATTCTATTTAATTCATAAAAACCGCCCTTTAATTTATTTAAATTATTTTTAATTAATTTAAATTCTATTTAGTTTATTTAAATTTTGTTTAAAATTTCCATAGGACTCCGGGGAAATTTACTATTTGTTTACACAAATTCAAGTAGATGGTGAAATAGCGACTTCCGCAGACTCAACTTTTGTTAAACAAACAGGGCCGAATCTACTTGAAGTATTTTTTTATATGGCTGCGGTTTTCCCCGTCGATGAAATAATACTTTATGGTCGCCAAGCGAGACGCCAGAACCTTGGAGACGAGACTCCCAGAGGCCAAGCGAAAAGAATTAATAATAGCTATTAAGTCAGGCATTGAACTTGATACGAGTTTGGCTGATAACTCAACTCACCTACTCAACTCAACTACTCGCATTCACTTCCTCCCGACCAGAGTCCAATTTGGCTTGCATTTTTCGGTTTTCTTATCACTTCATTGTGTATTTTTATATATTCTTTGTTCGATTCTTATCGAAATGGTTCATCAAATGGTTTCATCATTGCGCTAGCGCTTCAAATTCAATCACCTCGGCGGTATAATTGATTGTTTTGCACTCGGATTAGAATAAACATATGGATGGATACTGCTGGCCCCAAACTTTATTGACACTACTGATTAATATTTGCCATATGCCGAACAGCTGGCCGGCTATCTATCAAGTATTTCCGATGTCCGATAACACGGCGTTAACCCAAACAAATTAAACAATAATCAATGGGCTTTAATTTTCGCTTCTCGAGTGGCGCAAACTACGAATACACTAATAACAACCCAGATATATCTATATCCGCCGCAGTCCGCTAATCATTTCTAATCAGCGGAGGTTGCTGCCGCTCTTTAACACCTTGGCAACACACAACACCCACCTGGGATTTACTTGAATTTTGATGGCTCTTTGGCTGATGATGAGGTTGCCCACCAACTTCCTGTGAGTGAAAGATTTTCTTTTTGGCCTCCTACGAGTGGCGAGTGTTGATTGTGGGCGTTGCTGCTGCACTGCAGATGGAAATGGTAGTGGAAGTGCAAATGGAGATGGAGATTCAGATTCGAGATGCTAATGAGCATGACTAGACTTCTGCTGACGATGACGATGAATAGATGGCTTAGAGAGGAGGAGTCGTGGCTGTCTTGGCTCATTTGGTAGGTGTTGTTGGCATTGTTATTGCCGTTGAAAGCCATGTCGCTGGGCGTTGCATGACTCGAGATGAGCCGGGGGTCTGCCGTTTTTGGGCAACGACTTGGAAGTACGTTAGGGTTGGAAAGTAGCTGAAAAATCTAAAAAAAAACTAGATCTATTTCTTAACATTTCTTAAATACATATTGAATATTTTAAAAGGAAATATATGTTTTACTTTAAATTTCTCTGAAGCTCTTGCTTTACTATTCGCTTCAGAATCAGTTTACCAACACTGGATTCTAAAAACAAAAATTTTAATTTTTACTCCAGTTCTTTCTTAAATAAGAACTCTTCATTAACTTTCTATATTGGTCCATATTTTATCGTTTTTTCGTATTTTATAAATATACAAAGAATATTTTTAACATTTTTCTAATCTTGTTTTCCAACATTACACTTATTTTTCTCCTTCAATAATGTCTGTTTAACACTGGATTATGAACTAATATTATTTGCAAATTTTCTTTAATGTTTTTTTTATATCATAAATAATCATTAAGACCTTTAAATATTTTAAACTTAACTTATTTTCCTTTACTCCAGCCCTGCTGTACACCTACTCTGCCATTTACCCCCTCTCCAGTTATTCAGCTACCAAGATCTCCTCAGGTTGTCTTCCATCTACTACTACTCCTCCTCCTCCCGAAAAGTTGTGGGCAGCTAGCTGAGTGGGGTTATCTGGTTATCTGGTGATCCGTGGACGGATGGATCGTGATCATGTTCATAGCGATCACGGTGATGATGACTATATATAAATGCTTCCTCAAATGAGGGGGCTTGCGGGCTAAACTCGAACCACAGCGACAAGTTCTTCTTTCTCCCTCGAAAAGCATGACGTAGGCAAGTTTGTTGCTGTTGTTGTTGTTGTGGCTCCCAGCAACCCATTTGAAAAGCGTAGATCAGCAGCCCCGAGGGGCTGAAGATTTGGTTGAGGAGAATCCAAATCCAAGACCGGCAGCCGAGATTGGAAGAATTGATGTGGCTACTGTTTTTTTCTTTCGAGGCCACTCGAAGTTGCAGCTGCGCAGACTCAAAGGCCCTGAAATATATATATTTATATTATTTTTTGGAGTCCCCCGCTCGACGGATGTTGCGAATTTTCGTCTTTGACATATATATATTTTTATATATATGGGGTAATTCTCTCTACGGTCAACTAATTTAGTGTTTCCTGCTGACAACAGCATAAACAAGCTGCAAAGAAATCAGAGAATTGTGTCACTAAAATGTTTGCGCTGCCCAAAAATGAAAAAAATTAAAAAAAAGCTATCACACAATCTATTTGTTTGTCTCTCTTCTTGTTGTGTCGCTCTCTATCAAACATTTCACAAAAAGCCAAATTGTTTTTGAATCTCGTTTTGTTCGCTTTCGATTTGTTGTTTTCGTTCATTCATACGAGCAGCGAGCGCTTTTTTTCGTTCTTCTTTTTTCGAAAATAGACGACATCCGGTCTGCACGAAATATATAAATCATATTTTTAGATAAACGCCGATACACACACACACACACACTTAGTCAAATGATCTGCCAGCCAGAAAAAGTTGTAATAAAAATATACAAAATCGAACAGAAAAAGAAAGGCGGAATGTAAAATGTTGTTTTCGTAGTCAACTTGTTTGGGCTTTTCGGTTTTTCGGCGACACGAGACGGCCGCGTCGTCATCGAATTTTTTCTCGATGCCCAATAAAGAATTTGTTTTCTTTGGCATCGAAATCCAAAAAATATTCCAATTTTTTTGGGTTATTTTTGGTCGTTTTAAATTGTGATTTTATAGGATTAATTTAATTTAAGAAAAACTCTGTAATCCTAACAAATAATTAAATTTTTTAAAATATAGATATACGTTATTAAAAAAAAATTAAATGACTTAAAAATTTGCAAATAATTTTCATAAGATTTTCTAAAGAAAATTATTTTCTTTTCATATTTTGTATAAGTTTTCTTTATAGCTCTTTGTTTTTTCATTGATAAGTATTTTTTTAAAGTCATAAAAAATCTAGATCCCATTTCTTCGTTTTTAAATATAAGCGTATATATATTTTTTTGTTTCGGCTAATAAAATTCTCCCATAAGAATCTTTATTTCTGTGCCGATTTATCTCCTTTCAAGTCGGTTTTCTTTTTTGCCACTTGCATCAACAGGCCCATCAATTTCTCGTCTCATCATTTGGTACGAATTTGGTATGGGCTGGGTTGTTTTTTTTTTTTTTGCCCCCCATATTCCCTGTATAGCATATCTATCATAAATATCCCCCCACTGGGATGATTTCGTTGCTCTCATAAAAGACGAAAATGGCCGGCTCGCACCGCAGAAGCGCAATGTTGAAAGAAAAAATTGTGTGGAAATGGAAATAAATTAACACATTTAATGAAAATTTTCGAAGAGAGTGCGCGAAAAGGCGAAGACGCCGCCGCAGCGGAAGACGTGTGGAACGGGGCGTATGAGTAATCAACGACAGGAAATGGTGACAAATGCTGCTACCCCCCGCACTACCCACCCCCGTTCCACCACCATTTTGCCTTCTAGAGGGTGTGTAAATGTGCTATGTAGCTATTTGCACCGATAGCAACAGGCCAACGCAACAAAAAAAAAGAAGAAAATTTCAATAATTTATTTGGTTTGAATGAAATACGAACGAGGGCAGCGACAGCGACGTCGACCGCCATTGGGGCGCCCACAGGAAACGCGACGTTGGCAACAGTTTCCTGTTTTGTTTTTGTCGAGTGCAAACGGGTTACGACAACAAACATGTTACAATTTGGTTCAATGACTTTGTTAGGCCATCGAGATAGGAACCCAGTGCACAGCGAGAAAATTTAGGGCTTAGAACTGATTTACATGGGATTTATTTTCAATAGGAAAAAGTAAAATTTATTTAGAAAATCTTTTTAAAAGAGTTTCAATAAAATGATTGTAAATATTTTTAATTTTCTACTTCAATTTAATTTTTTTAAATATAGAAATAAATAAAAATTAAAGTGTGTATATTTTTAAATTTAAAATAATGTAATTTTTTTCAAAATTTGTTACACTTCTGCGAAATAAAATCATAAAAATAACATAAGGATACATGTTAGTTAAATTTAAATATTTTAAGAAATTGTTTAAATGTAATTTTAGGAAAATGTTAATAAATGTTAAATCCTCATTTTAGATATTATTGAATATAATGTTTTTATTTTTAACAGTGACCTGGCAGAGTTTGGTCTTAAATGTTATCAAATAAGCCCCTCGGGACTCCACAAAATACAAAAAAAAAAAACATAAATTAGCGGAGCAGTGTACGGACAACTATCCACCCACAAGTTTATCAGTGGAATTGAGGAAGTGGTCACCGCATATGAAACTCGCGCCAGATGCGCTGATAAGAAACACCCATCCACCACCCAATTATTTCCCCACCCACATGGCCTATTCTACTTTTTTTCTGTTTTTTGGCAAACCTTTTATTTAGCGCTTAACGTGGAGTTATTTTACGGCTCTGGCATATTAAATGAGTTGGCGAAACTTATCAGCGATTCAGGCGACGACATGCGGAAGTCCCCGGCCCATAAAAAATTCCCCCTTGGCCATCTGATTATTTCTAATTTGCCGCAATATTACACATACGCCCCATGGGCCACGTATGCAAAAAAAAAAAAAAACAAAAAGAAAGAAACACTTTCACAATTTCACTGATCTTTTCTTCTTTTTTCTGTGATTGCAGTTCGTGGACATTGGAATCGTGACTTCCATCGAATCGAATCACAAGCAAATCGAATCGGCGCGCAAGGGTCAAGAGATTTGCGTCAAGATCGATCCGATTCCCGGTGAATCGCCGAAAATGTTTGGTCGCCACTTTGAGGCCGAGGACATGCTGATCAGCAAGGTAAGTCGATCGAACCTATTCTCAAGAACCCAAACCACTTGAGGTTCCTTAAATGAACAAACAAAGAGACGAGTCCATAAATTCATTAGTATTCGGGAGCGGAAGAATCAACTTAGAACTCGAGATATAGTCAAGTGCATTATTGTCGGGGAAGTTAGGAACCGCAATATCATCGCTCGAGGCGGGCATGTGTTAGATGTTTATGGCTGGATTAGATATCTGAAGTGCTGCAATTGTAACCTTACTGGTTTTTAATGGTGTCTTTCTAAAAATAGGTAATTGTTTTTTAAATGCTTTACTTAAAATTCCATAATTAAAAAGATTTAGATTAAATTGGATAATTTAATGCTTTTATTTTTAGAAATCTTAAAGAAAATTTGAATAAAAATATAATAATTTTCAAATGTTTTCAATTCAAAAATGTTTAAATAAAGTTATTGGTGCTTTAGATAGTTTTAAAGGGATAGGTATACCAATTTTAAATTATTTTATATTTAAAATTTAAAATTCTGAAATAAATTCATTTTTAAAAGGTCTGGATTTCCTTTGCTATGATAATAAGTGGGATGGTCTAATATCAAGTACATTTAAACCATCCACTTCTATTAACTTAACCACAGAAGTACACTGTCCATATTAATTAAGTTGCCTATTTCAAAGCAAATAGATTGTTAGAATAATATTGAATTTCGGTCAATTAATTTCGGTGAGCATTTCGAACATTTCCACTATCAATTTGCTATAATTGAGCGAATGATAGGCCATTATTGGGTACGAATTCGAGTGCAAATCACTTAAGTTCAACAGCAGCAGCGGCAATGGCCATCGGGCAATCGCAAAGCGGGGGAAGTGCCAGTGCCAAAGTTGTCAATTGCACCTGGAAATGAAGGCGGGAATGGGTATATGGGCATGGGTTTTACATGCTTTAGATTTTAGATGGCCAGGTGCAAGCCCACTCCACCTTCGCAGACCTCTCACCTTGGTCACTTCCCTTTTGGGCCCGGCTGGCTTATCAAATTACATGGCCAAGTTGTGTGTTAAGTGTTAAGTGGCTACAACAGCAACAACAGCAGCAATCGCCTCGGATCGATGACTTAACTGGCTTAAGTGGCGTTGAAAGGTCTTTGCAACTTCCTTTCGTTCAATCATTTGATTAACAATTACTTACCGAGCTCTGACGTCAAGCGCCCTTCATGAGTGGGTGGTTGGTTCTGCAAGGGAGGAATATTGTTGAAGGCTGAAAACCAAAATCGATAGCTAACTTAATTTTCGATTCATTTTTCGCCCCTTATCAGCGGGTGACATCGGTGACGTCAAAACGCCAGGCGGCGCTAATTGCCCATTGAGTTGGCAGCGCGCTTTATTCAATTAATGCTGCGTAAAAATAAAGATGAATAGATGTATTTTTAGGCCTACAAATTGAATGATAAAATTGGCACTGCCAAAAAATAATGTTGGTTTATTATCAAAGAAATATGTAAAGAATTTGAAGTAAAGATCTAATATCCGGAAAGATTTTTATTTATTTGTCAATTAAATCCACATATTAAATTTAATTTAGTTTAATGGACTTTTCAAATGGATACAGAATTTCTGTTAGCGTTTGGACCCCAGTTCAAACTATTTCAAAACGTATAAAATAATAGGATTTTAAAATATTTTTATAAATATATTATTTAATGTTTGTGCCACATTTTTGTTATTATTGTGTTAAATTTTTCAGTTTAATTATGCTTTTTAATATTTAAAATAACATAAAATTACAAGAACCTTATTTATTTATTTAGGTTTAAATTCTCGTTCAATCTCTTTTAAAAGGAGCTTGAAAAATATCGATATTTTTGATAGTTTCACAACATTGTTTCGATAAAGTCGATGTTTCCAAGGGAAGAGCACATACTAATTATCGATAGAATAGCAAACTATCGATTTTTTATAGCTCTAGTTCTAAAGCGTTTGGAAATAATATTAGTTTTAAATAGTATGTAGTAAAAATATTTAATTCATGAGATAAAGTTGGCATTTAAATTACCAGAAACTCAATCCCAAATCTGGCAACCTACTTTCGTGCACATTTTTCCAATTAACTCTAATTAGGTTGTGACATTATTATTTTATCGTTAGCCCTATACCTTATGGGGTTTTCCCAGTGCAGCAGAGCAGTCTCCATCAAAAGCTATTAAGCTGGATGCCACCACCCCAATTGACACACCCCACTCCCCACTTCCCACCCAACTGACTGACTATTTATAGACCTCAATGCTATTGCTATTGGCTTTGCAGGGACGAGGAGCCAAGAACTGAGAACCAAGAACCTGGGAGCCATGAAAGGGTATTATGTCATGGCTGACCTGATGATACGTACTTATGCATGCAGAGGGCCTCCATCGCCCCTAGAAAAACATATATATATATAGTATATTCGCCATATAGCGAGTATTTGACCCGAGTCGCCGCCGGCTGACGTCACGTTTTACCTTCCACGGTAGTGCACTTGCATATATATATATAGTATATATGTATATATAGTTCATTGACCCCCAGAGAGCATCGTCATCATCGAGCTAACCCAGTTTCCTCGGATGTCGACCCAGTTTTTGGTTGTATGAGTGTGTTTTTGTGCAGCGGGTTCGGTTTTCGCCGCTTTTGCGGTGTTTTTTTTTTTTTTTGGCTTTAATTTGTGCACTCGCCTTTTATCAGCTATGACGCATTCGGCGACCCAAAATGGAGCAGAGAACCCAACCCCAGAACCTCGAAACTCCCCTTTGAAAATCGGAGCTGAGGTCAACCATAGACGACTTTGGCTGTGGCTTGGGTTTCGGCCTTGCGGGTTCACTTGCAAAATTGGACAAGGCCTTTGCTTTGGCAGAGCTAAAAATAGCAGCAATTAGTCGAGATTTGCAGCTAAATGGGGGTAAATTTCCATGGAACAAAGAGAATGCAGCATCGCATCCTTTATGCGGAAAATTCGCAGCAAGCAGCTAATAGGATTTACTGATTAAGCGAACAATAGGGTTTATAAAGCGAAATCAGCAAGTCAAATAAACGTTCATTTAGGCTAGATAACCAATCAATAACTACTTAAATTCAGGCGCTGTCTTTAACGACTCCCCCGATATCCTTCAACTCTTGAGAACGACAGACAAAAGTCCATTTAATATGCATTGCCATAAATGGGGACTCCTTGACTCCCCACTTATCGTTTAGAGAAATCTTTTGTACATAAATATATATAATGCTCCAATAATCAAAACCATTGATCGAGCCTAATTAATATGCGATGCGCCAAAAACAAAATAAAAATAAAAATGAGAATGAAAATAAAATTAATAATTAAGACGGGGGAAAAGAGCAGACAGACAAAGGATAGAGTGCCTGTCTTTATCAAGGGCCTGTGCTGTAATCAGACTTTTGGGGGGCCTGAAAGTGGAACTATTCATGAGGTCTTCGGGCGGACTGACTGCTCTCGCCATAAATGCGAGGCATTAAAAAACGCATTAAAAAGGCGCCATAAAAAATGGCGACACTAAAATAGCTTCGATAAAGCGTTCGCCGGGGCATAAAGTCAAGCTGAATCGGATACGATAAAGATGGGGAAAAATAAAAGAGTATTGTTGAAAATGATTTTAATTGTTATGCGCCATATGTCTGTGGAGGAGGGGTTTGTGGGGTCTCAGTAGAGAACTGGAGACCCCGAACTGGAGACACGTGCCGTTCCGTTGTTTGATTGATGGAGCAACCGCGTCCTCCTCATTTCGAATCTCCCTTTTGGAGTTATGACAATTGGCACGTTCCAATTATACATTTTTTTTTTGCTGAATTGATAATGCAAATGATTTATGTGTAGCGCAGCGTGTTATTAATATGCATTTATAGGCGCACGGGGCGAAAATATTACCACAATTTCACCCTGCGGTTGATTTCTAGTATTTTAATGGTCTTTTAATTATTTTTGGTTTTATTGGAATTTCGATAGTCGTCAAGCGGTTTTCTTAGAAAATGTCGTTTTTAGTTTACCAGTTATAAAGAAACTGTGATTGAATAAACATTTAATTGATTTAAAATAACAAAAAATACTGGATTTAATACTAGATTTCTAGCATAAAATAACGATATTATCAGAAGTAATATAATTACTTTTCTGAATTTTGACAGGCGTTTTATATTATCAAAAGTAATATAATTACTTTTCATAGGATTTTTGTGACAGGCGTTCATTAAATAAACATTTAATTGATTTAAAATAACAAAAAATACTGGTTTTAATACTAAATTTATAGTATAAAATAAGGATATTATCAGAAATAATATAATTACTTTTCTGGATTTTCTAAAATGGTTTTTCGACTCTTTTCTTACAGATCTCTCGCCAGAGCATTGATGCCTGCAAGGATTACTTCCGCGACGACCTGATCAAGGCGGACTGGTCGCTGATGGTGGAACTGAAGAAGCTCTTCGAGATCTTATAAGCGAATTTGCTAGCCAAAATTGCAAACGTACAACTGACGAGATATTTTCGCTAAAAAAAAAAGAAAAGAAAACTAATCAAACTACAGACTGTGCGCTTGTGGTGAATCCTCTCTAATCCCCGATAGAAACAGAGGATCCTTTTTCTCCTTAAGCTTAGTTTCATTTTTATGGTTTTACAGTCGCTTGAAGAAAAAACTCTGAAACTCTGTTATAATGGTTTTAAATCAAATTTTTGTAAAACGCTTATTGCGTGTATCCATTTTTTGCATGCGATTTTTGTTAGAGCCAAACTTAGAATAAAATGCTAAAAAATCATGTTGTACAACGGAAAGAAGAGCAAAACTATGCGGACTCTGGGTTAACTGTGTCACTGGTGACGTCACGGCAAAGGATATTGACCCACTTGGCATGCGCACAGGTCCTTTTTTCATTCATAGCCCGCTGCTGTTGCTGTTGTGTCATTGAACGCGACAAGGATGCCGATGAATGGGATGTGGCTCTGCTGCAGCCCAAAAAACTGGGTCATCCGCCGAGGCGGTTCATTCACCCAGGAGCCTCCGCTGGAAGGACAATTGTGTCGCAGTTGCTGCTGCACCAAAGTATGTGGCAAAGTTACGAGCCGCAGTTTTGTGAATGACGCAAATGCTCGCCTGTGCGAAAAGTATCCTTCAAACGGGCTGTGGCTGCTTTTGCTGCGCCGTTCTGTGCTGTGCTGAATGGGCTCAAGTGCTCCAAGTTCCAAGTGTGTGGCAGGATACCCATACCATCGCCATTTGTCCTCGAGGTAATGTTCTCTCAAGTGCCAGCCATTATAGCGAGGTGCTTGAGCCAGATATCGCTGTCGGGGGGATTTGTCAAGGAGAAACTGTCGATTGGATATTGGATAAGCGACATAAGCAGGTCAATTAGGGACCAAGGTAAGCTGAGGGATTGGTTTATATTTAGCTAAAGCAATTTAAAACTTTGTTGCCATTCATAAAGTTGTTTAGATTGAACTATTTTGTGTCTAAATAATTACAAATTCGTGCTCTTTTGATCAGCTTATAATCTAATAAAATGATCCTCAACACTTTCTAATTGATTTTCAAAAAATACATGATTATTTGCAAAAAATTTACATACTCAAAAATTTGCTGGTTTTAATGCCAATCGATTGCGATTTTTATTACGATCTCAACGAGGTATGACATTCAATATTAGGATTAATATATTCCAACGTATCGGCTAGAATACTGTGATTTTAAGGTGAAAAGTAAAAATATATATTTTTTCTTTACTATCTATTTGATGTAACGTGCCTAAAAAAAGGTCCCATATTCAAATTCATAATTAATTTTTATTATGAAATATAGATCTTACTAATACCATTAAAATTAAATGTTTTTAATTTCTAATAAATACTGTATTTTATTGTTTATGGTCCCTGATTTCTTAGTAAAATAATTGTTTAATATTTAAACATTTTCCATATCATTATCGATTGGTTTTACCATTAAAATAAAAATCCATTGCCATCAAATATTTAAAGCTTTTGATAATAGTTTACGTCTAATATTTATACACCTAAACGGCTGTCAAAAAAACAGTTTCCTAGAAAATGTCACAACGACCGGACGCGTTTGCCCAAATAAAAAATGGAAAAAAAACTGGCTCGTAAAAGGTGCAATAAAGTTTAAAGCACCTTTATGTGCGTAGAAGTAGAAGTGCAGCGGCAATAAGTGGTTCGCAAAAGTTCCATTTGCAAGTGCTTTAGTATCGCATTACGTTATTTCTGGCACGTAATTCCGTCTTAAATGGCGTGAGTTGCAGTAAAAATTTCAAAGGAAATTGTATATTTTATTTTCTTTTTTTTGGCTAAAATCTTAATGCCCATTCAACGTTCATTGAGGAAAAAATAAAGATTGCATAGCAGTATATATAGAAACAACTTATATATAAGTAAATATCCTTGGCTGGCTACGTGTCTCCTCGTTTCATTCATTGATTTTCTTGGCCAACTTTTGCCTTGGCCAAAAACCCGCACTCACACACACACATGCGCACACACAAGATGCCAATGGGGAAAATCCAAGAATGACATTCCCCGACCATCGTGGCTTAGTGGGTGGGAAAAAAATACAGCATCCACCCACCCGCCGTAACGAAAATGCCGTCACAAAAACCCGCGGAGAGGAAAATGCGAGAGCGAGAGCAAGAATTTTCATTCACAAGGCGAAAAGCCAGCGGGAAAATGGCATCCACAAAAGGGCTGTGGAACTAGGGCAACATTCTCAGCGGCTGTGGTAGGTAAGTGTCGCCTCCAAACTCTCACTCCCGACTCCGCCTCCCCATCCGGCATCCTTCATCCCCTAGCCTTCATCCTTCATCCTTTGGTGTTGCTGCTGGCCATGCTGATGTCGCTGCGGGGCTGCCGATGTTGCTGCTGTTGCCTGCTGTGAGTTTTGTGGGCGGCATTTGGCTCATTGAGAAAAACGAACCGCATGGCGAAGGACTCTATAGATACTTGAGTGGCCTTGTTTGGCATGTTGGCGAACTGAATGAAGAGGTGAAATAAAAGTCAAATGAAACAACTGTTTTAAGCCGATGCTTTTTGATTTTCAAAGATATGATTCAGTTAGCTCAGAACATTAAAACGAAAATTTTAAATTTAATTTTAAAAACTAATTTCATACATTTTTGATTAAATTAAAACAAATTTAAAAAATGTAAAAAATCTTTTAAATGTGGAATTTTTGTTTAAATTACTTTTAAAAATATATTTTAAATTTTATAATAGTAGACAATACATATTTGATATTTTAAAAAATGTTTTTAAAAATATTGGGCACAAATAATCAAGTTTTCCATGTAATAAATTGCTTTTACTCAGCTGTTAAGATATTAAATTAACAGTAAAATAACACCAAAACTCCCTTAAAACGGTTTGAGTAATATTACAAATATTTGTTATTCATTTATATTATATTTCTCAATATCTAATCTGTGAAATACACAATAAAAATAAAATTCCCAAAAAAATGTTGACTAATGTGTTCATTCATAATTTCTTTATCAAAAACATTCATTCATTCAAATAATATTTAAGCATATCTAATTTAACTCGAAATAAAAAGGAAATTCCCAAAAAAAATTTTGAGTAATGCCACAATTTTTTAAATTATTCAACAATAGTTTTACCATTTATCAACACAAACGAGCATGGAATATTTTCGCTGTCACCTCATTATTCCCCAGAACTTTTAAGAATAATCGGAAACGTCTAAATGGCTTGACCGCTATGGCTGGGTTCTAAGAAAAAAACATATTTTTTGCGGAAATTCGAAATTAAAACTCCGAATAATTGGCAAAACCCATCAATCGTCGGACGGAAGTGGGATTGGGAACGGATCTGCTTAGGCGAAAATAGCAGCGACGTCAATTGCAGACGGTTTCCAAATAAATATTTTGCACGTGCGTCTCGCTGCCACTTGTATGGCGATTTTTTTTCCGTTTTTCTCTTTTTGATTTTCTTTTTTTGGCCTGGCTAGCTGAAAATTGCCCCCGAGTTCATGTTTATACATTCACCTCGAGGCCGATGTGTTACCTCTGCCACTGCGGCGATAATCTAGGACACTTGTGACGTCAGGCGGGAAAACTGATGGACTGTTGGCCAAGCAGAATATTTATTGCGGATTCGGATTGAATGCACGAAATGAAATGCCCATCAAAGCCAACGGCAAACAACGGCAGACATCGCAGCTTGGCCAACTTTTTCATTGAGCATTTTCGTTCAATGAAATCCCACAATGAAATTTCATTTATTTATATTCTTCTGTCCGTTCGTATTTATTTGTACCTATATGTTTGCCCAAAAATGTTTTGGCCAATATATGTATGTCTGTTTTTTTGTGTCTTTATTGAATGGCAGACCGCTTTTTTTGTTGTTGGCAAGTTTTATCTGCTGATCAGATGATTCACATTTTGTTGGCATTTCAATTTGCGGGCCAAACAATGGGCGATGTCCAGTTGCCCCAACTCACCAGCAAACTGAATGAAATTCTTTTTGGAAATAAGCTTAACTTGGAAATGTTGTCATTTGGTCGGTAAATAAACAAAAAAAAAATTTAATTTAGTTACTTAAACAAAGAATAAAATTAAATTATTCAAACACAATCATACACTTTTAAATTTTAAATGCAATCTAAAACTATTGTAAAATATTTTTGAATTTATTAAAAAAAAGAATAAAATAGGTATTTCAAACACAATTATCAAAATTATTATTATTATTTATTTATTTATTATTCAATAAAATATATTGCTATTTTATATTTGATATTATTTATTATTCAATAAAAATATTCGTTTAGTTTTAACAATTTTTCGAGGGCTGTTTATTATTCTTATAGAACACCAAAAGTGGTTTTAAAAATCATTTTAGCCTACTCAGCTCTCCTGTTAGACTTCATTTATTTTTTTGGGTCTTCATTCTGAGTCTTTTTTTATATATATTTATATGTAGGTATATACATATATTCGGATGCTTACCGCCCATATGTGGAGCTTCGTCGAAGTGGCTGCTCTCCGCCAAATTTGGTGCCGCATTCGACCGGATGTCGTTGGAAATTATATTGAAATCTTTATTGTTTTCACTGATTAATTTATGGGGCAGTAAACGAAATGAGTTTTGCTGTGCCGAGAGCTGCTGAGTGTGCTGTTCGATTTGAAA
The DNA here is from genome assembly GCA_037075205.1 of Drosophila prostipennis. Classification (NCBI taxonomy): domain Eukaryota; kingdom Metazoa; phylum Arthropoda; class Insecta; order Diptera; family Drosophilidae; genus Drosophila; species Drosophila prostipennis. The sequence goes on along the minus strand of JBAMCJ010005201.1, from coordinate 95,480 downwards.
GCGTCCTCTTGATAATTTCAAATTTCGCCCGCCTTAAGGAGGCAGGGCAACCCTGGCCAACAGCTGACTGGACTTGGACCCGGGGTGACCTTGGGGGGGATAATTGCAGAACTGCAACAACCCCCAAGTGGCGGATTCACTGCCATGGCCAATGTCGAGGCGACGCCTCGACGAAGGTCGTTGCCAAGGCGACTGAGTGGGCCAGAGCCCAGCTCATTGGGCCCCGGGAAATGCAGGCGAGCGGCGAGTGGGCGGCCATTGAAAGGGGCGGCTGTGTGCATTCCAAAATGGCCGTCAAACGTGTGACCTTGAAAGCCGAGCGCCCATTGGCCGGGGTGCTCGCACCGAAAGGGGGATGTGTGTGGCTGGGAACTGGGAGCCAGGCGCTGGGAACAGGAGCAGCCAGCAGCCAGGAGCCAGGATTAGTCCTGCAGCGGCAGAAGGAAGCCGACAGCGAACGAACGGCGACACACGAAGCACCCACGCACTTTCGGCTCGCCATTCGGGCAGCGAACGAATGGGGATTCCCCTCCAGGACGACGATCCTATCGGCCATCTTCGGCTGAGGCTGCAGCTCCGATGCAAAAGTCGTGCAGCATGGGCTCAGTCACTGGACGAGAGTCAGGCTGCATTCAACGTGCAATCTCCGAGAAATTCTACTTTGCAAAACTATCCACCAAAATATATACAGCTGCTATAGCTACACATATACATATAGTTGTATGGCCAAAAGACACAACGCAATTAGCGATTAATATATACCGAAGAACACCAGGCGTATGCGTAATTTTAGTGATTGAAAGTGCAAGAGTGTGTGTGATTTTTTTGTTAATAAACATTAACATTAAATGGACTCCTGTGTAAAACATGCATAAATAAACAACATTTGAGCAACTGCAACATTTTATTCGGCCTTAATCGTGCCATTAATCAATTAACCAGGGCAGCTCATCAAGTACAGTTGCCACCAAAAAGCCAAAAAACCGAAAAACAACTCAATCAAACCCGAAAACCAAAACGAGCCGAACTGCAAACAGCCCCCTCGAAACGAAAACAAACTCTAATCAAATTATCTGCATTATCTGCAATCGAATCGAGACAGCATCCATCAACGAACTTCCATTCCATCCGCTGGTGAGTAGCCTCCTTGTTGCATGTCCATCTTTATCAAATATACCTGCCTCCACTCGGTGCACACTTAAATGTCTCCAGACACTCACATTGTCAATTGCAACTTTCGATCTTGACTTTTTCCTGTTTTCCCTTCGAGTGCTAAAAGTCACCAAAAGGTTAAGTGGCCAATGGTCATCGAGAGGAAAGCCATTTAAAATAATGTAACTGCATTGAATTTTACAAGTGAAGGATCGAGAGAAAAGATAAACAGTTGAATAAAATATTAAATTAAACATGGGGATAGGATAGTCAGAGCAAATTGGATAAGTAAAGCAGTTATATTTAAATAACACCTATTAAATACAATTTACAACATTGCAATGCTTTCAAAATATCTGATAAATAAAAAATTCTGGAGCAAGGGCAATTAATAATTGTTTACATTGGTTAGATTTAAGATATTTAAACAATTTTCTTTTTCTAAATTAAATGGAAATAAAGTTAACATTATCCAACGCTTTTATTCAAAACTTTTTGAAAAGTAAATAGTTCTAACAGTACCTAATTTTATTTAACAAACGACTTTTGTTAAATTTTATAGATTAAATTAAATAAAATTATTTTTAACAATTTTACATTTGCAAAGGTAATTTAAAACAATTTTTCAATTACTTCTTTTGAATCGAAAAATATACCTATACCCATTCTATTTCAGTTTTATAAAGATGTTATTCTAGGTTGATCTTTCCCATTTTTAACTACATAAATTAAATTTTTTAACATGGGGAATTCTAAAATCATAGGATTATTGCTTACAAAATTTATTAAAGGACAAAATCAGCATTCAAAAAAGTTGTCCAATTCAATAAATAAGGACATTTATTATAAATAATACTTAGCTATTAGCTAAATCTCTTAATTTAGTTAGCTTATAGTTTAAACATTGAGTACGCTTTATTAATATAAATAAATAATAAATAAGACCTTATTTATATTGCCAACATGCACAAAATACTATCTAATATTCAAAAGAACTTTAAAATTATTTAGTGACGCTAAATGATATAAATATATTTAATGGTTACGTGTTGCAACATTTTAAAAAGTAAATAAAATTCACTTCGGAATTTCTTGACTTTAAAATGAAATGATCTCTTGCTATAATCTATTTTTCTAGACCTTTTTCCCCTAACCCCATATGCAAATCTGAAGCTTTTGCTTTTTTTCGAGCTTAGGCTTTCTGGAATGCCATAAATCATTTTCACTGCCCAAAATAAGGGGAAGATGCGGAATCGGAGAGGATGGGTGGGGTGAAGTGGACTGAAGAAGGCTCTCAAGTTAATTTAGTACTTTGTTCGCTGTGCCAGATCATTAAAATTATTTGGCGACTTTGAAAAATTCGAAACAGTAGCCCACAAATACCGACAGCTGAACGAATCTCGAAATGAAATTGGTTTGGCTGATGAGGATGGAGATGGAGATCGTGTTTTCGCCGGCTACCCGCTGCGTTTGTCTGCAGATGTCTCATAAACATGAAGACCAACCAGACCCGACCCGACCCTCCGAATACATATCTTTTTACGAAATTTGTATAATCCGTATGCGAATCATAATGACGCGAAATCAAGATCAGACTGAAGGCTGAAAGCCGAGACACACTTTTGCCTTTTATGCCAGCTCACACTGAGGCTGGGGATCGCAAACAGTTTGAAGATCTTAACCCATTCTAGAAAATACAGTATATCTAAGTAAACAGGATTTATCTAAAAAAGAGACGTTTGGGTTTTTTTTAACTCTGAACTGTGAATACAATTTTTAAATTGTGTAAATCTGTTTATTTTGTGATCACAGAAAATTCTAAGTTAAAATATCTCGAAAAGTCAAATATCTCCACAATTTTAAAGGTAGATATTTGTTATATTTTTTTTATTTAATTAGCGTTTTTTCTAATTTTATTAAGTACGGTATATAAACAATATAAATAAAATGGTTAATAACTCATAACACCTTCCGCTTCCGAATAATGTTAATTTTTCTCTATTATTCTATTTCGCTTTACAATTTTTAGTGATTTATATGTTTATATTAAGTAGGCTTATAAGTACTTTTCTTAAATAGTTTATTTCTGCTAGTTTTTAATGTTTCACCTAAAGTCAAAACAAATTCGGCGAAATTGTAAAAAAAATGTAAACGAACTTGACCTTATATTTGTATAACCTTGCAGAAGGGATTATGATTTCAGTCAGAAGTTTGCAACGCAGTGAAGAAGACGTTTCCGATCCTACAAAGTATATTGATCAGAATCACTAGCCATGTTCGTCTGTCCGTCCGTCCGTCTGTTTCTACGCAAACTAGTCTCTCAGTTTTAAAGCTATCGGGCTAAAACTTTCCCAAAAGTCTTATATCTATTGCAGGTAGTATATAAGTCGGAACGAGCCGGATCGGACAACTATATCATATAGCATCACTAGACGAGTCGATCTAGCCATGTCCGTCTGTCCGTCCGTTTCTACGCAAACTAGAATCTCAGTTTTTAAGCTATCGGGATGAAACTTTCCCAAAAGTTCTTTCTATTGCAGGTATAATTCGGAATCGGGCGAATCAGACAACTATATCTTAAAGCTCCAATAGGAAAAATCGGAACGAAAACGTTACAAAAAATTATAGCTGCGGGGTTTTACCTTCTACTCTTGGGAATATTATTTTTTAAATATTTCTGAATTTCAAATTAAATTTTTAAAAAATCGGATCATCATATCATATAGTTACCATAGAAACGGTCTATATCTTTGTTGATTTTTAGTACATTCTCTTCTTTTCTGGTATTTAGTTTTTTTTAACATTTCAAAATTTTGAATTAAATTTAACCAAATTTGGACGACTATATTATGCCAAAATAATAAGAAAGCAGCTAAATCTACATCTAAAATAAGTAAATCTAAATTAAATATTTTTTTTGTAAGTTAATAGGAATAATCTGCAAGGTTATATAACCTTTTTTTATTTTATGATACCATTATATCAGGTTATCATACAAATATTATTACCTACTTATTAAGTGTTGTGGATTATAAAATATTTAAAATCTTTTCTTTGATCTTCTCTTGGTTTTGAAAATAGTTTTGTAAAAATATCGTTAACTTCCTGAGAAATATTACCCGTTCCAAAGGTATCTTGAAATTCTCTTCAGGATCCCCAGTGGGTTAAGGATTTCGCTGTATCTGTACCGTTCAATTAGCTCCGTTCGGGACTGGCGTTGACCAAGACTAATGCGCACATTTCATGCTGATCGTCGCAGGAATTCCAATTCCCTGCGAGTGAGTTCGCCTGGGTTTTTTTTGGTTCTGGGTTGGGCTGGGCATTTCGGAGACCTTTTCTTCGGGTCGGCCGCGTAACATAATTGCGTGAATAACTGCGTTAATTTCCCAAAAGACTTGACAGCGGATGTGGCTACTGGTCTGCATTGGTGACTCCTCCATCTCCATCTTCATCTCCAGCCTCCCAAATCTCCAGACCCTTACCTTCTGCTTTGCATTGGCATTCCATTCCGCAGCCAATCGACCATCGATTTGATCCTCTGGGCCTCTGGCATTTTTGGACTCGGGTGTGCCAATGGCTTTTTTGTATCTTATTTGTATTAATTTTTTTTTATTTCTTTCTTTTTTTGCCATAAATGGCTTCCGCCGGAGTGTCCAGTTTTTGGCTCACGCTGCATACGCGTATGAGCACATGGAGCTCCATTTAAGGTGGTTCCGGGGGCTGGGGGCTCCTCCAATATAAAATATAATTATGAATAGGCCAGGCCATGTGGGCACCGGCAACTCCCCCGCCTTTGTGGCCACAACTACTCAAAATCGAAATCAAAATATGAGCTATGCGTTCCAGTTTCAGCTGTGGGCTTTTCTCAGATCTCCACTCGGCCTCTCTCTTTCTCTCGCATTTTACACTAGTAAAAATAGTATTATTTGTTAAAATAAACAACCAATGGTAAATGGTTCCCACAAAATCCTTATTATTTAATTAAAACGTCCTGAGAAAAAATGTTTAATCCTAACATTAAAAAAAACAACAGTATTTTGTCCAAAACAAAGCATCAAATGGTCCAAATACTAAGTGTCATACTATTTTGCTAATTTTATTTTTTTTTTAATTTTTGAAAAAAAATTGCAATGTAACCCCTTATCAAAAATGCAAAAATTGGCAAAAATATTTTTTTATTTAAATGTACCCGCAAGTGATTGGGATCGTTAGCTTATCTTGTTAGCTGAAAAAAACAGTCCGACTTTTAGTTAAGGGCCTTTTTTGAGCAGAGTTTTGAAGAAAAATCCGGAACAAGTTTCAATTTAAACTATTTTTTATTTAAACATTATTGAAGACCGTAGAATCTATTTACATTTATTACATACAACTTTATGCCTTTTTCAAAAGAATATTCACCATTTATTTTTTAAAACAACCTTTTCTGAATAAACCAATTCAAAAATTAAATTTAGTAAAAAACAATTTGTTTAGTGCATTATACCCCCTTTTCTCGCTCTATCGATGGCAACGGAAGCGAGTTGGCGTTGCCGACGTCTTTTGCGTTTGTCACAAATTTGTTTAGCTAAAATATTGATAGAGAGAAGACAGAAAAAAATAATAAACACAACTTTTAAATACATAGTTTTTCATGTGGGGGTTCCGATTCCGACGGCCTATGGATATGCAAAGCCAAAGCTCCGAAGGGAGGGAAAGCAGCGACTTCCACTTTGGCTTTTGGTTTCGAGCCTACTTTGTCCGAATTTGGACGTCATTTCAATATGCATTTATTATTCCTGCTCAGCAAATGTAAGGCATAAAGTCGGATATTTTATGCTGACATTTCTCTGATAGCATTATGGTTTATATTTTGTTATTATACTCTGGGGTATACTTATGATAAACTTTAGTTAATCGTTGAGTTGTGGGATTTAAAACAAAGGATATGAGCAACGGAACTTTTTATCAAAGAACTGAAGCAGTATAATTTACAAGAAAGAACGGGAATCATTTATTGTGACTCAACTGCTTGTTATTCTGGAAGTTTCTCATTAAAATTGTATTACGAATGTATGACCCAATTTTTTAGCTTTTGTTTCCGTTAAAGTTTCCTATTGGGAAAATAAATAAATTTATTAAATTAAATAAATAATCGAATTAATTGATGAACCAATTTTTGTTTGGGATTATAAATTATAAATAACAAAAAATATTTACCGAGTAAATATAAATGAGAAATTTGTTTAAAAGTGGAAATAAAAACCCTATTGTAGTAATTATAAAATTAGCCTTGTTATTTTGTCGTATTATTTATGCAAGAATTCCTCACGAATTTCGCGGAAAAAGAGTTATGTGCCACCCCGCAATGTATGCATTTGATTTTACTTGTAAGCTGGGCTCTTGTGAATTTATTACAAATTCATTTATTATTTTTTAAAGACCAAATTGTCAGAAATTTTTGTATAAAAACTCGCCTAATAAAGCCCAAAAATTATTATGCTGTCATCACTTATTTTCAAGACCCCATTGTTATTAATAATTCCACAGAAATCATTTCGAGGAAATACATTTCCCACAATAATAAATATTTACCGCCGGCATTATCAATATTGGCAAACAACAAAGCAAAGACAATGCCAAAAGTGTTTGTTGTTTTGCATTTGGTCAAGTCACGAGTTAGCCCCGTGACTCAGGCTCAGGCGACTGATAAACAATAATTCTTATCTGTGAGATACAGATACTCGAAAAGCTGTTGTTCCTGAGGCGGAGGAAATTTGCTCAGTGCGTAGAAAGTGGGTTTTTCTATAGATGGGGTAAAATGCGATTTACATACGGCTCTGGCCCAATTCATCGGGCCATGTTTGGGGGACTGGGACTGCGACTGGGACCACTGGGGGAAAACCTGAGCAACTTGCTTCAAATGAGGCGTGTTATGTAAATGTTTCTCTTTTTCTCCCATCTCCATATGATTTTTGCTTAGTTTTTGTGACTAGATCTGGCCAAATGTGGAACGCCCACATAGGATGGCTGGAATTTTGTCAAGACTTCATTATGCCAACCAGTGGTGTATTATGAATATTATTTTGGAGGAGGTTTTAGATTTTGTTATACGAAAATTTTACTTGCTATTATTTTTAATTAAAATTTTCGAGCTAAAACCTTAAATCCACATATACATTTTTAAAAACAATAAAAATACCAGTTGATTAAAAAAATAGTCTTATAAGGTAGTTCCTATTTTTACATTAAAAAAATATTCTCTTATCTGTAATATTACACTTTTAAAAGAAATTAATATTTGTATAATTTTGTAATTAAGTTTTCGAGAGGGAGAGAGCCCCAAAAAATTGTAAAAACCCCACCTACGCCACTGATGCCAGTCAGTCTGAAAAGTGTGGTCGAAAAATTGCCATATACGGTGTATTTTTTCCGTATTGTAACGCTGATTTATGGCGACGAGTCGTCTGCGTCGAAGACATCCAGTAAATATGTACCTGACTTAAGCAATGAACTAAAAAAAATTGCACACTAACCAATATTCAATGAAAAAATATATATAAAACGAAAAAAAACAGAAACAAACGAAATGAAACGAAACGAAAAAGATGAACAATATATTTAATTTGCAAAGTCAGAGAGGCAGAGGCAAAGGCAATTTTGTGTTTGCCCACGAGGCCGGCAGAGCGTCGGGCAGACCTCCAATTCCATTCATTATAATCGGGGTCCGTTCATTTCATTCATAAAAAAGACGAAGCGAAACGAAACGAAGCGAAGCCGAACGCCAGGCGAATGTATCTGTGTCTGTAGACTGCTGTTAGTGTATATGTGAGAGGGGCCGCCACAGCGCTCGCGAATTCGCCGCTTGCGGCGAAACGTTCTCTTGAAAGAGTTGAAATTGAGATATTTTTATGTGAGCGCGAGAAGTTTGCATTTGCATGTGTATCTGTGCTCGTTTGGAATATGCCATTTATTTATTTTGTATTCTACAGATACTACGCCCCATAGTAACCAAAAAAAAAAAAAAAAAAAATCCCATCCACTTCCCCATTATTTTTGGGAAAGTTCAAGCTAATCTTGGAAACATCTTTGTTTACTCTTACTCGAAGTTTGGCTTATTAGACAACACCCGTATGATTTGATTTTATTTTTCACATTTTTCTCTCAGAAAAGTGCTACTGGTTTTGAGTTGGAGATTTCGAGCCAGAGTTGTCGAGCTGGAAACCGCACGCGCCGCTCAATCGTGTATGTTTTTTATGGCTTGGCCGCGGCAACTCTGCTCGAGAGCAACATCAACAACAAAAGCAACAAAAACAACAAAAACAACTAAAGCAACGACAACCCAACCAGTCGCGTTGTTGTGTTTGCTTTTTCAACATCATTCATACCCAAGAGGCTATGAGTTGTTGGAATTGTGGGCTCCGCTTTGTGATATATCAGCAGTTTAGAAGGAAAATAAAATATACTGCAAATTTTTAAACTGATTTTTACGGAAATCAACGAGTATTCAAAAACCTCCATAAAATTAACTATTAAATAGCCTGAAAGCTTTCGGTGATCTATGATATTCGACTCTTATAATGAAAATAAAAATTATTTTTAATAATTACATTTAACAAAATTACCCCAAGGACAATTGTTTTTAAATAACCGTAAAATAATAATGTCAAATTTTTCAAAAACTCTTGAAAGAAAATGTTGAGTACTATGTTTTATGGACTGTGGGCTTTCTTATATTTAAAAGTAGGTTTTAAATCTAGAAAGAGTATTAGGTACAGTTTTATTTTAAATATTTTTCAAAGCACGCTTTTGGGCGTTACTTTGTCGGAAATGTTGTTTTCGGCTTTAAAGCATTTTTAAATTATTAAAACCACTTTAAAACATGTTTGATGTATAAACTGTTTGGAAGATAGTTTCAAAAACTCTTAAAATAAAATTATACATTTTTTAAAAATATTTTAGGGTGATATTTTAACTGACTAGTTTTAAAAGCCTCAAATGAACAAATTTCTGACAGTGCCGGGACCTTTTCGTGTGAATGATTTGGCACCTTTGTCTCACCTGAGCGAAGCATTTCCACGCACACATGGGCACACGTGGACACAACATCTTATGCTTACCTCATGCAACGTACACAGACTCGCGGCATCTCGGTGGCTGGAAACCCAAGACACACACATGGAAAAACATCTTGAGTTTTCCGTTTTCACCCAACTTTCTCGCCCCTCTCTCTGTGTCTTTCGCTCTCCCTGTGTGTGCGTAATTTTCATTCATATTGTCAGCCAACGCGACGCAGTCGGCAGCGCAGTCAGCGTTTCTTTTCTTATATATATTTTGTATCCATCTGATAAATTGCTAGGCCTAAAAAATCGTAAAATACTATCTTAATTAATCAATTAACTAAACAGTTTTTCTGTCTTTAATATTATTTTATTTAAATTATACGGCTGTAAAAATTTTTAACAAACTAAAATATTATTTCAAAAATCCTTGCAGACGACAGTACTTCTTTTTTAATATATGTATATGGGCTTTTTTTTAAGTGGGTGGATGTGTAATTATTGTTGTTGCTACAGATTTGGTGAAAACATGCAAGAGGAAAATTTCATTGAGGGAAAAATCGCAAATAGTATGGAAAATGAGCAAGAGCCGAGAGGTGATTGGCAAATTGGCGACGGGGAAAATTACCAAGTTTATGCACGCAACGGCCGGAAAAGCGACGACGACAGCACACCCATTCGTGGAAAACTTGTTCGGATCGGGGATTCGCCGCGTAGGCAAGCCATCTGCTTAACCCCTTGAAGACTACGGTTTTGGATGATCATGATCAGTTATATAGAAGTTCATATTTTACATTTTGAGTAGTTCGTTTTATTTAATTAGTTTTCCAAAATGTATTAAGATTTTTTCCCTAGAAGTAATTTGATTTTTTATGTTTCAATGTATACTGTTAGTAAACATTTTTAAGTTGATTTAAAAAAATATTTACTGAATTATTTTGAAACTTTTTGGCAAAGATTATAGATTTTCTTAAATTTATTTACAAGGATGGACAATATTTAATAGGAAACAAATACTTTAAAATATTTAAAATCTCCATAAGTAATTGTTTATAAATTTAGAACGTTTATAAAAAGCCATTCATTTGAAATAATTTTAATTCTCAACCTATTACAAAAAATATTTTTTCAATAGCTTGGAAGGGTTAATGGCGGGTAGGAGGCAGGGGCTGCGGAGTGGGGGTCGCTCAGGGGCTCGCACATTGCGGGGGGCCCAGTCCTCAGTCCCCAGTCGCCGCTTGGCTTTGCTGTATTTGCTGCCTCTGCCTTTGCTCTGCTGTTTGTTTGCGCTGCGAGCTGCTCGCCGTTTGCCGTTCGCTGTTTGCATTTAAATTTAAATGAATGAAAAAGAAACTGGCATGAATTCGCCTCGACCCGCTGCCCCTCTCAGCGGAGAGGCCCCCCTTGAAAACGAACGAGCGCGCCTACAAGTTGGCATATTTTCAATTTCCGTTTTTTACACAAACACAGCAAGGCACACAGATACGAATTGGGCAGGGGAGGGGGGACAGGCAGAGGGCCAGGGTGGCCGAGGGGGGGTTTGGGGGGCCAGGGGCGGCAACGTCCGGTTGGTTTTTAGTACGAAAAGTCGCAACAGCTGAATTCGCCGCGCGAGAGAGGGAGATACATTCGCCTCGTTTATTTTTTTCGTAATTTTCTGTTGAGATTAAAAAAAAGAAGTGATCGTTTTTTTTATTACTTCTAGTTGTAAATAAATAAAAAAGAATAACAGTCTAATTTTTAAAATATTTTAAATAATTACAATTAAATCAAATCAAAATCATTGAGAATTTCAACAGAAACCTTTGACCCAAGGGGACAAATTTAAAGAAATGACATAGTGAAGGAATTGTATTAATAATAACGATTAAACTTGTTTAATTTTTGTATTTTGAATGCCCTGAAAAGGATAAAAATCTAGAAGAAATGGTTAAAAAAGAGATGGTTTTAATTTAACAGACCACTTAACAGCGACCTAACAGACCTTGCTCAAAATACGAATTCGCCCTCTCTTCGCCGCGAACTAACAGCGGGCGCTGTTAACAAAAATTAAAACGACCGCGGCTCATTTCGCTTCAAAACCTCGTGACGAGCGGTTGCCGCGATTGCCGCGTTCGCTGTCTTTCCGATTTCCTCAAAAATCACAAGCCACTTTTTTGTATAAAACTACAACATTTTTTTTCGAAGCAACTTAAAACCATTAAAAGCAACAATAGCCTGCTAAACAAAACAATTCACTACCAAGCCGCGTTAAACAACAACAACAACCCGAATATATATTTCTAAATATATATAAAACAAAACCAATCACTTGAAAAATATTGTGTGTGGTGAGAAAAGTGAGTGTTTATTTTTGGGAAATTCAAATAGAAATAGAAATAGTTAACCGCAACCAATCGCTTCCAATGGAAATCATGTGCCTAAAAATGCAAATTGCTCGAAGAAAATCAACAACGTCTATTTAAAACGAAAAGCCAACTACAACAAAAAGTCCAACTCAAGCCAATCAAATACAAAACGTGTTGGGAAAAAGTCAAATAACAAAAAAAGAAATACGGCAAATACAAAATCAAACAACAACAGTCGCTCGCGAACACACAAATATTTTTATATTTTTATACATATATATATATAAATACATATATATGTGCATATATAAAATTGCATAAAAATATTTTTTTACTCAAGACAACCGACGCACACACACCAGCAGGCGACGAGAAACACAGATACATTCGCCGCTCGCACACACGACGACGACGTGGCCCCGCTTTCAGTGTGTTGGTGTATCTGTGTGTGATTGTGCGACGCCAGCGTCGCTGCTCCAACAACAACAGCAACAAGAGCAGCAGCAGCAGCAGCAACAACAACGACAGCAGCAACAACTAAAACAACAACTACAACAACAACCGCCGGTCGCCAAGTTGATTATTATTATTTTTTTGGCACGCCGAAAAAAACCCAGCGAATATAATAATACGAGGTTGGCGCAAAAATAATAACAAAATCAAACATCATTCGCCGGCGTCGTTTTTGTGTTAATTAAATTTACTTTTGTGAATGAAATGCGAAAGAAAGCAAAGCAAAAAATCATCTTTAATAAATGCTAAATAAAAAAGCCAGCAGTCGCGATCGCGAGTAAGAATTTCGAAGAGAGAATCGCCTTTGGATTATAACTGAATCTAGAAAATAACACGAAATCGTCGAAACATTTTGGATACACCTCTCGAAACCCAAAAAATAAAGGATTACACAACTTTATGGTGATTAATTACGGAATTTGTACCACGGATTGCTTTTGAAAATCAATGTAAGTTTCGCCCCCACAGCTGCCAAGATATATCTGGGTATATATAAGTATCTCTCAGATACGTAGATACGTAGCTACATAGCTTACATAGCACCGCACAAATGGTGCAATTTCAGTTAATCACGTTTTGGCGTCTAACCTTCGGCCAGATGGATTGCCAGGAAATGCACAATTCTTGATAGAAAATAATTGGTGTATATGTTTATTCCATGCGAATATCTGATTAATTTATGACTGCATCGTGACATGTTTTTCGTTTTTCGAATATAAACATAAGTAGTGATCAGTGATCAGGAAGAAATCAAGTGGGTTCGGAAAATAAACATAAAAGGCTATCGGTAATCAGGGAGGTATAGTACAAACATTTCAGATGTTACTGAGGACTATTAAGCATTTTATGACTGGGTAAACTAAAGCTGAGTTTATGCTTTTGTAAACAAGCCATAAAAAAGATCAGTAGTCTCCTTAAAAACAGGATATTAAACTTAATTAAACAATGTAAAATCCCCTCAATATTCTTCTAAAAGGTAAAGCAGTTTACTGCTTTCCCAAAACCCCTTCCAAGATATTTCCCCATTTTATTTTCCATTAATTCCCTGCCCTCTAGAATTTCATTGAAGAATACAAAACGTTCTATAGATAGAATCGCTTTGATCTCGACGGAAAGTGCTAAAAATAAATATATATAAATGCATTAACTGTCAAAGTAAAATCAAATAAATTTCCCTGCTTTTTATTTGATAATATATAGAGTGTTGCCGTATTTTTTGCGCCAGCCGGACAAAATGTTTAACTGACATTTCAAGTTGTTTGTTTGTCTGGCCTCGTCGTCTCCCGTCTGCCATCGGTATTTACTGATCGCAGCAGACAGATAATCTCAGTCCGAATACAGGGGAGAATATCACTTTTTATTGAAAATAAATTGCTCTCCCGTTTTTGGTTTGCGCATCTGCGGAGAAATTCTAGAATGTGAATCCATAAAGTTGTTTCATTGTTGCCCCAGCGATCGACTGATAGTGGTCGATCCAAACCTATTCGATCCGACGATCTGGGGATCTGGGGATCTGACGATCGATCGATCGATCGATCACAACCCGTTCCACAGAGAATTCCATTCACAAATCAGTCGACTGACGACTGACTTTAGCTAAACCCTTCTAATCAGTCGCCCAGTTTTTTCTATTTTCTATTTTTTCTCTGTGCTTCGTACACTTTTTGTTTTGATGATGTGTGAGATGTGTTGTGGTGGCAAACCTTTGGACACTTGAGCGTGTTTTTTCTACTCTATTTTTAAACACTTTTTTCGTTGGGTTTAATCTACGAAAAAAACCAAAAAAACAGAAAAAAAGAGCGTGAGGTGAGGCAGTTTCGTCATCGATACTTTTTTCCTCGTCGATAAGACCAAGAGACCCCCAGAGGTATTAGGCTCGTTTTTTGGGGGCTTTGGGTTTGCTTTTGCTTTCTTTTTCACGCTGACACACGCTTTAAAAATCAGACACCGAAGAAGCGGAGAGAGGACTGATAAACCGACGAGAAATATTTAAGTTTATTTACTTTTTGCTGGCTGTTAATTTTTGGGGCTAACGGAAACCGAAACCAAAACCGAGAGGCAGAATAAATAAAAGAGGCGTAAAAACTTTTCAACCGATAAGTTAACATTTTTGTCCATTTTTTGATCGATGGTCTCGAGTCTTTGGCGTTTGGCGTTTGGGAGGGGTTTTTACCAACCAATTTTCAATTGAATTAAGTGGCCTGCCGAGTGTTCGGGCTTTGTGTTCTGTTTCTGAATTTATGTCATAGCCAAAAATACACAAATACAAATTTCATTCATAATGGAAGGAAATTCTCGTTTCGTTTCTTTTCGTTTCTGCCAAAAACATGTGCACACACAAGCGAGCATATATGTGAATATCTGAATAAATAAATTAAATGCTTAATTTTTATTAGCTAAATAAACAGCTAGACAAACAGATCCACAATGACGTTGATGACGCAGACGCCAAATAGACAGCCAAACAGATAGATGGGGAAGTCGTGAAGGTTTCCGCGGGGTAAAAATACTATATACACACCTCTATATTTTTGTGTGGTCGAGCTGAGAACTTTGTAGATCACCTGTAACTTTGTATGAACGGGACTCTTGCCTTTAATCAATCTGCGCCCCCTGCCTTTCGCCCCCTTTTCCACCTGATTTATAGCAACTCGTCTATATATATATAGACCACACCGTGCATATATCTTCCCTCTGTCTTATTTGGGATATATCAAGAATAGTCGGCAAAAATAAAATTACACAAACAACGGAACGAGAGGCCGAAATGACAGCAAATTAATTGCATTCGCAACACCAAAAATAGATAATCACGAAACTGTTACCAAAATGTAAGGCATGGGATCTGCATAGGCTATATATCTATGGTATATACTATGTAGTACGATATGCTGACGACAACAACCGACGACATAATTGAAACAACGGCTCAACAAAAGCTAAACATAGAAAACCCACAGCGAAGATCGCATAATAATCTACAGAGAATAACGATCAAGTGGCGAAATTTTCAAACCATGTAACATTTACTGAAAAATCAAAGGCTAAAAGGTAAAGGGGATGGGCACGCTTCAGTGGGTTGAGATTTCAGATATGCCTTATAGATGGGCATGGCACATATATAGTTAAGTATCTATAAGATACTGTGTGTGCTTCGTGCTGCCAGCAAAGCAAAAGCAAAACGCCAAATGACAGCCCAACAAGAACCGAACTGAACTCAACTCAACTGAGAGGGCAACAACAACTAAAACAACCATTTTTATGCCGCAAGCAAACATGTGATTTTCATTATTTTTGTCGTCGCAACGACGCTACAAAACAAAAAAAAAAGAAAACAACAAAAACGCCAACGAAAAATGGCCTTTTTATTTTTGAAAATTATAATTTTTAAAAATAAATCCCACAACAACAAGCATGTTTGTTTTTGGTGGGGGCCAAACACACAGAAGTGCAATTGAAAGAGCTGACTACCAGTGGATTTGTGAAAAGACAACGAAGTAAACTCAAAGGGGATTTTTTATTGGTTGAAACCTTTTTAGGTTAATCATTAATTAATCGGTCTGTGAAGTAATCAGTGAATAGATTTTCAGAACAAATTAAAATTGATTTGATGAATTTGTATGTTATTTAGAAATCTATGTTATTACTTTAATGAAAAATCGTATTTTTAAAGTTTAAAGAAATTTTTTTACTTTTAAATTAATTAAATTTCTAGTCCTTGCAACACTAATACCGATTTACGATTCATAGTGACCTATACAACACTAATATCCACGTACCACATCTTAGGGGTCTTTACAACACTAATATCGATTCGATTACTATTTTTACCACAAATATTACTTAATATTCCCCCCATGAAGGCCTGTTAAAGCCGTTCTCCATGGCTCTAACTACGTTTCGAGGCTTTCCTGGCAAATCTTGTCCATTAGCAGAACTAAGACAATAACTGCACCCCCTTTTTGTTTTCATTCAGAGGGGGCTTCTCTCCAGATCAGCCCACGCCCAGAGCTCACTTCCGTTTGTTGTTGCTTCGGTTTCAGTTTTAGATGGATTTCAGTTGGGAGGGGGTTTTCTAGAGAGAGGAAGGCATAGCTGACCACCCAAGAGGCGAGGCGGTGGTCGAGCAACGCATACAAAACGCTCATTAATCGGGCGTCTTTAGAAATGGTCTAAACACACAGCCATAGCTCTATATATACACACATATATCCCAACCATTTGGTATATACATTCGACTATATGTGCGCAGCTAGCAAAAACAAATCGTTGGCCCATAGAATTGTCGTCAATGAATGGCTGACGACGACAACCCATGATAAAGCCAAAGATGCTCATGATGATGATGATGCAGTCAGCCTGGATAAAGTGAGCAAAAGATGACATTCCTGGGGGAAGAAGGCCATGAGTGCCGGAATGGTAACTGCTTATGACAGCCCTTTGAATTGGACTCGTAATGCAATTGCCTGGGCGTGACCTTTGCCACCAGCAGGTGACAACTTGGACACGTCCAAACAAATGCGAAATGCTGACAGTTTCCCTCGGTCCCTGTCCCCACTTCATATGCAAAGTCTGCACGAGGGCACTGAGAAAAATAATAACTGACAAGGGAATAAGAAATATTAAAATATTAAAAAAGTTCCATAACTAATAATGGATTTATAATAAGCTTCCTAAAACCCTTCAATAAATCATTCTAGTACTTGCTGTTATGTCAGAACGTATTACTTTGTCATAATATGGAAATTATTTTCAACTATAACCTATTGATTTGATAACGAAATGTGTTATCAAAAATATTGAAGCTATTAAAATATTTATAAAGGGTTAGTCTTATCAATAAACTATTTAATTTATTTTAACTTGTACTAAAATTTCCTAATCAAAGTATTTACCTCTCTTATCCCTTTAAATGATATGGTTATTTCATTTTTTGCCGTGTCAGGTCAAAAATAGCTAACCGAGCGTGGGCCAGGGCTTTATGTGTATTTATTATATCTGCGTGCGAGCGTAGGTGACCTCAAGACGGGCCCACGCAGCCTTCCTTGGAGACCTCCGCCCGAAACCCACCCAACCGCCTCCCCCTTTTCACCATCGCCCCTAAAAAACACTTTAAGCGTCAGTTTTCCCCGTCAGTCTTATCTAAAAAGTTACAGGTGGGGCAGTGGGGTATTCTGGGTATGGATATGCACTATAAGGCTGTGGCTTTCCGCTTCTCTTTTTACTTTTTTACTTTACTTTACTTTTTTTTGTATGTTGGAAAATCGGTGAGCTAAAAATAGATTTCGGTTGCCACGCTTCGAGGAAAATGAGGAAAATTAGGACCGAGGCAGACGAGTCAAGTGCGTGTATCTGTGTGGCTTTTGTGGGCGGTTGGTTGGGTTGTCTTTTTCGCTGCTGGTGTGTGTCTGGTCTTTTGGGGGTGTGTTCGTGACACGAAAAGTTTTTTCTTGGCTTTTAATTGGGCGAAAATTTTTGGTTTTAAGTTCTTTATATAAAAATATATTTTAATAGCTCACTTTTTATGTTGCTTGTAATCTATATTTAACCTCTGGTTAACTATACTTTTTTATAGAACTTGATTTACTGTTTAAATATATGATACTTACATTACTTTATAACTTGTATTCTTAGAAGTTATAATACTTCCCATGGATTTGAGTTTATTCACAACCATTACAGATAACCCTAGGTTAAACCTCTGGTTAAAGTTTTTTAACTGATTTCAGTGGTTTAAAATGAGTTTTTGTTATCATTACCTTCAATTTGTTTCTACTTTTGACATCTCTGGCCATTGAGAAAAGTTTCCTGCCAAAGTCACGCACTTTTGGCCCTCATTCTTTGATCAACTTTGGCTTTGCCTTCGCGCCTGTGGGTCTGTCTGTGTGTGGGTGTATGGGTGGCCGGGGTGGTTCTTTTTTGGGTGTATGAATCTGTGTGTTTGTTGTACATTAGGGCGGGTCAGGTTGTTTACATTGCCTTTCGCCAATTTCGGGTCGCTTTTTCTTGTTTAGGGGGTTGGTCGGGTGGCGAATTCGGGTGGTTTTTGCGGGCCTATTGGGGACCCAATTGTTGTTGCTATTTCGGGGCAAGGACTCTATAAATAGCAGGGAAATTTATATAGCAGACACAGAGACAGACAACCTGGCGTTCTGTGTGTGTGTTGTTGTCAGTGTGTGTTGTGTGTGTCTTCCATTGACGTCATCACCAGCATGTCATGAGTTTTCTGTGCAATTCTTATTTATTTAGTTTCGTTGTCTTTTTTCCTTTTTGTTTTTTGGGCCAAGCCAATGAGCCTTGTCTACGTGTGAGTGTCTTCACACAGATACTCACCAATACGCAGACCTTTAGCCAGCTGTCGCCTGTGCAGTCGACGGCGCAGTCAACGTCTCTGCCGGCTTCTGTGTGGGCGTTTGCGCGTGTAAGGATGTGAACGGAATTTTTGAATAGAACACGCAAATTAGATATAGAAAATTATGTGTATGCTCTATGCTCTCGCATGGCTCTATTAGTGTTGCCCTGCCCAGCCTTCATTGTATTCAACATTATATTCAGCATTCAGCATTCCCAACTATTTTTTGTCTTTTCCGTCTGTTTCGAAAGAGAGGGTTGGGCTTCATCGTCTAGCAAAGTGTGGGCGTAGCTCGGGGTTCTAAAAGAAGGTATAGGTATAGAGTAGAGCCATGATATCGCTAGGCAGGAAGAAGCTAACTGTATTATCTTGTGGAAATTATAAAGCCAGACAAAGGAAATAATGGGTTGGGTGGGGTAGGGAAATGGTCTAGATTGCGTGGGAATATTTAGTAAAATCTTTATAAATCAGTAACTTCTTCAAGTAGAACTACCAAAATATTTCGCTTATGTTTTCCAATTCATTCCATCAAAATACATATCATAAAATAAATAATCCGTTTTAGAACAGCAATACAGAATCCAAGTGAAACATAATTTCTAAACATAAACCAAGAGTAAACATAAACATATGATTTAGGTTACAGGTTTTTGGGTTCTTTATTTTTGTTTTCATAATCTGATTCCGTTTCCATTTCCCAGCCCCAAGGCAAATAAATCATCCCACATATCATTCCTTGGCAATGAGGCAACCTAACCCCCGACCCACGACGACTCCTCAGCTCCGATCATTCAGTTCTGTTCGGTTTTCTCTGTTATAATACCCCATTTACGAGTGCACCTTTTTTCAAGAATGAAGCGAATGCAGTCGATTGAGAATTACAACAAAAGAGGATGGGACGGGCAAAAAAAAAAGAAATAGAAATCCAAAATGAAAGGAGAGCAATCAAGCAAAGAGTGAGACGGCTAGATAAGGAAAAACAAGCTGGCGAACGAACGGAAAAAGAGAAAATTTTTCACAATGAAACATAGAAAACATCTGTTGGATGTTTCTATAAGGCTGGTGTAGGAATCTCGACCGAACTGATGTTGCTGCTGTTGCAATAGTGTGCTTAGCGTGTTGCTGTTGCTTTGGTTGTTGGGCATGGCCAGACAAAAGGTGCAACACACAATGGAACACCACTTACGCACATGGTTATAAGGTGGAAAATGGAAGGAGATGATGCCAAGGCAACACATGTTGCAGCTTCCTTTTTGGCTGCCACTTAACTGCAACTCACTTCAGTCATTACAACTCAGGAGGAAAGGAGGGGAGAGGGGAGGAGAGTGGGAATTCGAATTCTACCTGAAATCTACCTACTTTACTACACACACAACACATACAACCCGATACTATACGATATATGGGATGATGCTGTATGGTAGATGTTCTTGCTGTAGCCTAGAGAAAACGCAGATCGGATGGGACGACAGAGACAATCAGCCCGAGAAAATCTTAAGGTCGATCACTTGTAGTTTATGGGCTTCATCTTCTTCTGATTCTCTCTCTCTTCCTCTTCGCATTGTGTAGACCTCTAGACCAGATCAAACCAGACCAGACAACAGACCAGCATTATAAAGCAGGGAAAAATCAGGGGAGAAGAGTTGATTAGTTTAAGAGGAACTAGTTCCTAAGGGGTTCTTAAAAATATGACTTAGTTTATAGGAAAACCCCTTAATATATCATCAGAATTCGGAGGTTTCTTTTATTATTATTCACTATGTTTAATTTCTAGTTATACATATTGTTTATAAACATGGACTACATAAACCCAGACTGTTTTGTATTACAATTTCCCGAACCAGTTCGCATCGGTGACATCTCTGAACAGTCGACCGTTGTCTGGGGCCTCCAACTTTGATGCCATCTTCTTGGCTCAGCTCATTTGTTGGTGATTTGATCTTTTGCTTCTTCTCGGCTGCTTCTCCCCTCGAGAAACCCCCCTCCCCCATCCCTCCATCCATACTACACCGATCTCAACTCAAAGTTGGCTTCAATGATTTCTATAAAAGTAGAGGAAAACCCAAAACGAACCGAGCCATTCCAGACACAAGAAAGAACATAATCATCATTATGATAATTATCATTCGGACCGATTTTGGTGTATATATCATTAACACACACATATACAGAGAGTCTGGAAGCTGTGAGAGTGTGCGTGAGCCCTTTGCCACATGTGCTGCTCATTTGCTTTGAAAACTATTAGCTGATGTTGCTGCTGGGACTGCTGTTGCTGTTGGTGATGTTGCTGCTGCTGCTGCTGCTGTGGCTGCAACATATGGTTCGGTTGGGCATTTAAATAGTTTAATGATCTGTGCTCTGTGACTGCCAGTTGGTGTTGTTGTCGTGGCAGCAGCAACAACAACAACAGCAGCAGCAGCAGCATCAGCACAACAGCAACATCAAGTGATTCCCGTTTCAGTTTCAGTTTTCTCATTCGCGTTTTGTTCCCTCCGAGTTGCCTGCAGTCATTAGCGTTTCCTGTGTAGGTTTTTCATCTGTCGCTCTTCGCATTTCATTTGTCTACTCATGTGAGTCTGCCCTCGAAACTCGAAAGCGTGTCTATCCGGACATATTTTTAGCAGGGCTCGAAAAACATATTTTTAAAAGCGTAGCCCAAAGGGGAGTTTTCAAATTCCAAAAGGAAAATATAAAAAAACCCTAGGAAATAATATTAAAATATTTCCACGTTTGTTGAACTATTTTTTGTCTCTACCAGAACTTGACACAAAATCGGAATGAGAGCAAAAAACTAAATGAATAAACGAAGAAGAGCTGAAGCATTTTTTACACTTGATTAAATTATAAGCACGATTTCCAGACATGATAAAATGAAGTGCAATTCGTACTTTTTGTGTCGTCATTGCTGACAGTTCTGAAAATGCGTTAATAAATACTAGATCAGCAGTAAAGTAAATTAATACAAAGTAGGCTTAAGTAAGACAAAATGAAAGACCTTTAGAAATAATGAAAGAGGTATTGGGAAAGAAAAATAAAATTCTATTCTATTCTTTATCTATTCTCTAATATTCTTCTTTTAAAAATAGAAGAATTTTGTGAATAAAATAAATCTTTGCTAAATGAAGTGTAAAAAATGCCTTTTAAAAATCCCCTATAAATTAAATAAATCCTTTATTTTGTGTTTACCATTTTCTGTCTTATTTTTTGTGAATAATTTAATTGGGTCATGCTGGCCTTACTCGTTGGGCAATAACTTTTATTAATTCATTTGACAATTGGAACGGTAAACGTAGCCGCGTTGATAAGGCAAAGATCGTACTTCTCGGTCGCCAGAAGCATTATTCGCCGGCTTATTAACCAGAATGGCAGGCCCAGCAAAATAAAAAAAAAGAAAATAAAAAACCTGTTTGCATTTGATTTTTGCCAGAGTTTATTATACCCTTGCAGAGGGTATTATGATTTCAGTCAGAAGTTTGCAACGCAGTGAAGGAGACGTTTCCGACCCCATAAAGTATATATATTCTTGATCAGCATCACTAGACGAGTCGATCTAGCCATGTCCGTCTGTCCGTCCGTCTGTCCGTCCGTCTGTCCGTCTGTCCGTCTGTCCGTCTGTTTCTACGCAAACTAGTCTCTCAGTTTTAAAGCTATCGGGCTAAAACTTTCCCAAAAGTCTTATATCTATTGCAGGTAGTATATAAGTCGGAACGAGCCGGATCGGACAACTATATCATATAGCTCCCATAGGAATAATCGGGGGAAAAAATGAAAAAAAAATTATATCTTGGGTGTTTTTGAACCTAGAACCTCCTACTTTTGGAAATGCCATTTTTTATCTAATTCTGAATTTCGAATAAAATTTTTTCAAAATCGGACGACTATATCATATAGCTGCCGTAGGAACGATCGAAAATTTAATGGGAATATAATAGGAAATAAATTATTGCTCCGTTGACTTTTATTGTATTCTCTTCTACTCTGGCATATGAGTCTTTTTAAATGTTTTCGAATTTCGATTTTAATTTTATAAATATCGAACTACTATATCATATAGCTGCCATAGGAACGATCGGAAAATTAGGGATTAATAGGAATTATCTGCAAGGGTATATAAGCTTCGGCTGGCCGAAGCTAGCTTCCTTTCTTGTTTTTATATAAAAACGCTTTGTATTGCTGCTGTTGTTGTTGGTGGGCTGTCTGTCTGCCTTAAATAATTTTATTTAAATCGCAACTGGCAGTGACACTTGTTTGTGCAAACAGCCAACCAAACAAACAAACAAACAAACCAACGCAAACCAACAAAGGCAGCGAATCTCTTCTCCTCGTCGAATCGTTTGAATGAATTAGCCGGGGCGACAAAGACCTTCACCGCCCCCTCCCCCACCCCTTCCCCCTTTCGTATTTTCACTTATTAATGAAAACGTTTCAAATGCCACATTTCACATTTCGTGCGCCATTGAATCACACTCCCTGCCAGCGAAATAATTTATTTTTTACTCAGGCACCGCGCTGCGCGATCCAAGGTCAAAGTTTGCCCAAAAAATAAATAAAATAAAAGCAGCGAGGAAAAAGAATTTTAGCGCAATTAAAAATAAGCGAGTGAACGCAAAAAAGCAAACAAAATTCTTGTTGAAATTACGTGCAATGTTTTTTTTTGCTTTTTTTATTTTTATTATTTGTTGTTTTCTATCTGCTGTGCCCAATTAATTTAAGAATGAAATCGAAATCTTGGCATTACTTTCGGCGGGCTTTGCGTCAAGCAGGCGAAACAAGAAAAAATAAACTTTGAATTATGTTTATTTATTTTTTATTGAGCAATTTGAATATGTTTTTTATGGCTCGCGTTTACACCTTTTAATTGGAATTTTACTGGCTCAAACTTGTAGCGAATTTACGGATAATTAAGAACTCGACTTCGATTTGGAACGCCACTATATCTCCATGTGCTATATCTATAACATCAAAGTCTGTCTCCCTAGAATTCATTCTTAAAAAAGCATATAAATAGTTTACTACCTAGAATTTTGTATATCAAAGAATGACGCTTAAAGTTTTTCGATTGCCAAATATATAAAGAGGGGGGACCTGTGTGCCTCTGTGTGATTTTCTTATTGGCAATCAGTGGCGATCCACTGCCACTGCCCAAAAAAAAAGACCCCTCATCCCATTCCTCACCACAACGTGTGTTTTCGTTGATTTTCTATTTTGTTTTTCCCAATTGTGATCATTCTCGAAAATTGTTTTTGAGTACCGGACATGACGTCAATAAGTGGGCGTTTGTGTTAATTTTTATACCCCCCGAAAAGCACACACTTAACCCAATCGCATACCTATAGCTCTATAGCCTCTCTATACATATATGCATTCTGTATTCCCTGTATATTTATTTCTCTTTCTTTTCGGGGCGTAGAAATTTTCGTTGGCGCTAAAAACAATTTTTATGCGGCACAATAATAATAATAATTCGTTGGGCTTTTTATCGTCAGATATAGGCGTTTGTACAGCAGGGGTTACAAAAATAGGGCTTGAAAAAATTAAATATACAAAGTTAAAAATCGTTTTAAAAATATAATAAGTTTAATACGTATATTTTATAAAATCCTTAATTTGTTATGTTATTTTTAATTTTACTAATATTTTGCTCGCGACTGTCGCTGCCTCTTTTATTAATTTTTATGGAACAGCGACGCCATTTATTAATTTCCTGTATTTCCTTATTTGCCGGGGGGCCACCTCGTGCCTTGCCTTTAATTATGTGTAAACAAATATTTATCTAAAACGCGACGTCTGGCGTTTCTCGGCTTTTCGATCTTCTCGGGCATCGCATCGCATTACTCATACGCCGCGTTGACCAGATTAACTGCTGCATCGCTATAAATCGCAAAAGAACATGCCATAAAAATACAGTTGTTTCGCCATAAAAATGCTTTATTTCGCGATAGCGATCGTGCCATAATTAACATGATCATCATCAACGCCGAAAAAAATGTACTCAGTCAAAGTTCAATTAGCATCATTTTCTTTATTCATTCGCTTCGTTCTTTGCTCTTCGCTCTCGAAATCGGTAAATATATAGTATACACATGCAAATGATTCGGGGCTCTCATTCCGATTCTGATTCGGAAACCGAATCGCTAATTTCTTTTTGATATGCCAAATCGAACAATTATGAAAGTTATTCCACTTATTTTTATGGCCCTACGTAATATACGGAGTGGAACGGAAATAAGAGGAGGAGAACTCTGAATGCTGAATGGAATTTTGAAATTTTGAATATTACGCCCGAATCAGATTGGCGGGGTGAAAGCAATTAAGGCAGAGATAATGGGGGTTAGCAAAGTCGAGGGCGCAAAAGGCGGCAAATCTAAAAAACACATATACTCGTATACCTACTTTTATATGGGGAGTACTACGAAATGCGCTCTTTCTCGTCGTCTCTAGCATAAATAAGCAATTTGATCTTAACCATTTAGCGGTGGGGCTGAGGCCAAGCCCAGTTCCCCAGAAACTACGAAACACAATCTCCGAAACATCATGTCCCGCCGATTCGAGTGAACCCGAAAGCATTATGAACCGAAATAATAATAATCATAAAGCTTGTTGTGTTGTGTGCCCTATGATGTTTACATAAAAGTCATGCCGAAAACCGAAAAAAAACCGTCTTTATCTGGCACATACATATTATAAATATGACGGGCGACCTTCTCTCACTTCGGTTTTCTAGCTGCTGAATTAATTACAAACATTAAGACGAAGTCGGCGAAGAAAAGTTCACTTCACTTGGCCATTTAATCCAAACAAAAGCATCTGGCCGGCACTTTGGACCCAAGAGGCACGCCCTCGTGCCGGACCATTTCTATATATCCACTATTTCTGGGCTCTCTTATTTATTTTGCGTTTATCCATAAGCACGGCGAACCCATCTACGTGCCGTTTTAGTGCTGGCGAAAAGTGCAAAATCGAATCGCGTGGCGTGGCCTTCTTGCACTTTCTTTGGGGGTCGATAAATAAACGTGGATTACTTTTAGGATTTTGCAAATAAACGGGAGATGTTATAAAAATAGAAAGTAAATAAAAGCATTGGACGATATAAGCAAGGGAGCTTCACAATTAAATAATAATCATTAATTTTAAGTGGCAGTAGAGTAAAAACGGTTTGACCTAGAAATCTAAAACAAAAACCGAAATTCGGAAATAATAATGCAATTAAACTCGTAGTCTCAAAACAAACAAAAAATGAAAAATATATAATTTTATTTATTTTTATGTTTTTACAATTTACTAATTATTTATTTTTCCTTTTAATTACAGAAAGCAATCTGTTCGCAGCTGTCCGAATCTGCAAAAGGATGAAGGCAAATCGAGCTGAGAACGGGCGCAGCAACTACGATCGGCGGCATTGAGGATCTCGGATCCGGAAACCGCAACTCGAGGTGGAGGTGGACCGATCTCGATCTCGAGGTGGAGCGAGCAGTGGAGCGAAACGAGGACGAGGACGAGGAGTGGAGGCGTGGAGGTGCAGGAGGAGGAGGAGTCCTGGTTACAACGACACTACATGGATCGCAGAAATGGCGGCGATCCCTTGGCGCCACCCCGGCCCCCGAAGTTATTACCGCGAGTGCATCGACCAAGGGCGCCGGAGCCGACGTTGAGTGGCATCGACCAATCTGTATCTGTATCCGTATCATCTGCAACACCCACAATCCATTCAAGCAACAACAATTCACAGCAGCAACAACTTAGTATTAACACAACAGCCGCCGCGAGCAACCACAACCACAACAACAACAATACGATATCGATAATACCCGCATCGCCGGATTTCGACGACTATCAGATCCACCACCTGACCTTCCTGCCGCAGCGACCCAGCAGTTTGAGCCGCAACAGCAGCACGGCCTCCTCGACAACGGCAACGGGGATTTCAGTTTCTGGATCGGGATCAGTTTCGGGATCATCCTCTAGCTTTACGAGGCGGAGACCACCGGCAATACCAATACCGCTGGTCAACAACCACAACAACAACAACAACAACTTCCTTAGTCATTTCCAAAGCGCTGGTGAGCCGGCGAGCAACTCGCTGGGCCAGCCGCCCGCCTCCCCCGTCACGCTGGCTCAACCGCGACCCGAGTCCGAAAGGCTAACCAACGAGTATGTGGACACGCCGCTGCAGCATGCGACGCGTGCCCAGCATCCGGCTGGCCAGCAGGATAATGGCCAGACGACCACCCACCATCTGCTGTTGCTGCCCCAAAGGAATCAGCATTTGCAGCAGCAGCACCAGCAGCAGCAGCAGATGCACCAGCAACACCTGCAGCAGCAACAGCAGCAGCAACATGCGCGACTGGCGACGACGACGACGCAGGCGACGTCCGTTGGAAGCGACCACACCGATGGCTTACTACATTCGCACCTGCAATCAAATAGCACTAATAACAAACCACCCGCCTCGAAACAGCAGCAGCAGCAGCAGCAGCCAGGACCCAGACTGGGATTGGGCTTGAACCAGCCCATAATAACCAAACAGCCGACCCAAAAGGAGCACATGCATGCCCTGGAGGAGCTGCTGCAGCCGGGAGGAGGAGGAGGAGGAGCTGGCAACGGGCCCCTGGTCATGTCCGGCGACCCCAGCCTCTCCAATCCCATCGTGTGTCCGCGCTGCGGTCGCTGTCGCTGCGAGCAGTGCCAGAGCCCCAGGCCGCTGCCCCAGACGTGGGTGTGCAACAAGACCTGCCTGTGCAGCGCCGAGTCGATCATCGACTATGCCTCCTGCCTGTGCTGCGCCAAGGCCCTGTTCTACCACTGCGCCCGAGATAACGACCTGGACTGCGACGACGGCAACGGCACTCCCTGCGTGGATAATCCCTGCTCCTGCGGACCCTACAAGCGCACCCAACGATGGGGTTGGCTGGGGGCCCTGTCCATCTTCCTGCCCTGCCTGTGGTTCTACTGGCCCATGAGGGGTTGCATGAAGCTGTGCGAAAAGTGCTACGGCAGGTTTGCCGGCCGAGGATGCCGCTGTCAGGGAGGATCGGTGGGAGGAGGTTCGGGAATCGGAGGAGGAGGCGGAGCCATTGGATCCACCAGCAGCATGTTGCCCATTGTGCCCCTGGGGGTGAATGGCAATAGCCTCGGGGGTGGGATCAATCTCTCCAGTGTCACAGAGGGCGCACTCAACCAGGCGAATGGCAAGGCCATGGATCACGGATGCAGTGCCGCCAGGAGCATCCTGCGCAAGGGCGACCTCACGCCCGAGAAGCGACTCCTGGACTCCAGTCCCGACTATTAGGAAAGCGATGCTCCATCTTCTCCTGCCTTCTTTTTGTGCCCGGCTTTTGAACCTAGGCAAAAACCCTAAGGCACAAAAAATCGCAAGAGATCGTGAACCCATCATATGTACCCCATATATATATACGGAAAATATTTAATATATGATTTAAAAAAGGATATATAAAAAAAGAGGAAAAGAAAGAAAGAAAAATTAAATAACCAAAGACTGCAAACAGATAATTATTAATTATTAGAAATGTTATTTAAAAAATAATTTTTGCTTAAAAAACAGTAACGAGTGGCGATGCGACGAGTGGAAAAGATGATGAAGAAGAAGAAGACGACGAAACGACGAATGCGATTAGAAATTACAATTTTTCGAACGATTTTTTTGTATTATTTGATTTTTTGGTTTTCACTTGCTTAATTCATGAATTAACTCTTCAGTTCAATGTTCAATTTCTAAGTCAAATTCTTACTTTATAAACACGTACATATATACATAAATAGTTGTATGCAAATAATTCCAAATGAATTTTTCCACGAACGTAAAGTAAATGCAAACGGGCGAAAGTTTTCTATTATTTTCATATACAAACTGAAATGAAACAAACTGAACAATTTGGGGCAAGCGTAACAAAACACCATATTATATATACCTATATACACACACGGGAGAACTTTTAGAGAAATATTCAATGGCGTAAATTAGTCAAATATTATACATAATATATACATAGACAACATAAAACTAAATATATATTAAAACACCAACAAAAAGAAAAAAAAAGAAAGAAAAAACGAGAAGAAGAGAGACACACACCAAGGAAAAAAAAAAAAAACAACAACAACACAATTAATCACAACACAAGAAATAAAAAAAAAATCCCAAAGGGAAACCCATCAACAGAGAGTGGAACAACTATGACTATAAACCAAGTCCAAGTACATAAACCAAGTACATAAACCAAGTCCAGTCCATTTTTGATGTTGTAGAGAGAACAGAAAACAAAAACCGAGAAAAACCGAAAATTACACAAGAAATATTGTAGAACTTAACGAATTTAAATCTAAAAATTGATATGTGTGTGTGTGTTTTAGTGTGTGTATGTGTGTTGAGGGCGACGAACTTTTCGATAAATTTAGAGCAACCTATAAATGTGCTTAGAATATCGATCTATATGTACTGCAAACCAAAAGTCAGTTAGTTTACTTTACCAACTACGGGGAGCCGGAGCAAAAATCTTAGGAGCGAAAATATGGGATAACGAAATCGGTTGCTTATGAACTTATTTTATAAAGCTAAAAAGATAAAATAGATCGGGATTCGCCGTGGTTCCAGCCAGCAGCCCCAAAAATGTGAGCAGGATTGTATATACATGTAATGAAATTTTTAAGCGAAATGCGAGATACAAAATGCAAGCAAATTCCAAATAATAGAAAAACAAAACTAAACACTAAAAACCAAGCAAAACTTAAGTCTAACATCTAAAATGCAGCAAAAATACAAAACAAAACAAAACAAAACAAACACTTTTTGTATAGAATATCCATATGAAATATGACAACAACAAAAACAGTGGCAAATTAGCAACTTAAAACAAATTTATACACGTAAAAGCAAGAAGCAAGCGAAAAAAGTAAATTAAAGATTAATGTTAAACACTAAAAACACATTACTATATATTCATTATATATGTAATCTGTATATGTACTATATATAACTATATATATACGCCTAGATATATACGATAAAAACCAGAAAACTATGCTTAAAACTCCTAACTTCTAAACTACAGCAAAAAACGCAACAAAAAAGGAAAAAGAAAAGCCCCCAAAAACAAACTAAAAGCTGGAAAAACTCCTTAAAAGCCTAGCCGTTAATGAAAAAAATTCAAGAAGCGCAGACCTACAAAAACAGAAACAAAAACAGAAAAACTTATACACGCATAAAGATAACGATAAAGATAAATATTAATATTTAAGGCACTCTATACATACAAAAGCTATGCATAATAAATATTTATTTTATTTGTACATTTCATTATAATAAAATAAACTGAGTAGAAAGAAGGATGGATGAAATATGAGATGAGAGTAGGATGAGAGTATGTGGGGTTTTGAGTGCGAAACCCTGGAGAACCAGAAGAACTTTATGTAATGTTTTTAGAATGTATGTTCCGTTAAAAACTACAAAATAAAAAAAATCATATAATACTAAAAAAATATAACAACCTTTGAAGTGTTTTATTTGAATTCGGGAGAGGAAGCTATCCTATCACATCATATGATACTATATGATCCCTTTTCTCCCCCCGATCTCTGCTGTATCTGTGTGCGTGTGTGTGTGTGTCGGATCCAGTGGCGGATCTAGGATATTGTTGTGGGGGGTGATATCAGAACAATTTTTTGTTGCATACTTTTTGAATACGTATATTCCTTTAATTTTTCACCCGAGTGGGGGGTGATATATCACCCATATCACCCCCCGTGGATCCGCGCATGGTCGGATCCCTCTCTGTATTGGTGTGCCAAATGGCTATGGCAAAACTAAAGCAGCTGTTTCCGGTATTTGATTGATAGTGAACTGGCAGTTTGTTTATCTCGAGCGGCGCACACGGACCGACCGGAGGCCCCGAGAACTCAGAACGCGATTCTCGTTTGGCTTCGGATTGGGGCTGCTGCTGCTGCTGCTCACACAGATACTCACCGATACTGCTAACCACAACAACGCACACACATGGCCATCCAGCAGCGGCAACCGACGAACGACGATGCTTCTGCTGCATTTTGCGGATGCTATTTGGGGCCGCCGTCGGCGCACTTATTTTTAAATTACTAAAAACTGAGAAAAAAAATGAGGAAAAATAAACTAAAAAAAAGAGAAAAAAATACAGAACAGAACAGAATGTTGCTGCCGTCGCCGATGTGTTGCTGCTGTGCTGTTGCTGTTGCTGCTGCACAAACATTGCGGGCGGCGGCGGCATCTCACCGACAACCTACGATGAAAATTTACAACGGAAGGCGCGCATCAAATGTTGCAGCCACATAAACACACTCTACACACCACACTACACACACACACCATCCCGTGTACTTAATTTAAATTTAACTGCAAAATATTTTCACTCGCACTGGAGGGAAGTCGGAAAAATATTTCGACATCTTCTCTTCTCTTTAATATCTTTAGTAACCCTTTAGATGGCCGACACACTCAAGAATCTGACTTAGATTAACCCATTTTATAAAGGTGTTATTTAAAAAGTATTAGAACGATTTATGGATATTTTGAAATATTAAAGAAATCAAAAATAATAATATTATAATACATACATTGAGCATTTGTAACACACATATTTAAAGCGTAAAAAGTGTTTAGTTTTTTTAAAAAAATACTGATAATTCCTTACTTTTTGAGAAACACATACCTATTATTTTAAAGACAACAGAAATATTTTTCGAAAAATTTAAGATTTTTCAAGAAACTATTTTTGTGGCAAACGAAATTGTTATTTAACCTGCTTAAAAATACAACAAAAATCTTTGATTTAAAAAGTAAATAATGAGGTTTAAATGATAGAATAATTATCTACTATAATATATTTTTAAGACTTTTAAAATTATATTATTTTAAATTAAAATTAGATTATTTTGTTGAGCTTTTAAAAAGTTATTATCATTTGAAAAACAATTGAATGATGCCCAGAAACTTGTTAAATTCCCAATATTTTCCTAAAGTACCCCAAGAACAATGACTTTAATCTAAAGAGGAAATAATTTGCAAAACTCTAACAAAAAGGGGTTAAGTTAGCACGTGCAAAATTGTGTCAGCTGCGCGAATTTCTTTTCTTTTTGTTTGCCCGCTTGTTAATTAATGCAAAGTGCAGTAACCGTTTTGCATAATTGAAGGCAGCGACTGACTGCCCATTGCCCATTGTGGCATTTCATTATTCAATCATAATTCGCGCGCTCAAACGCAAATTACAAACAGTCGGTCTATATACTACATGTACTATGGGTACTCTGGCTGCTAGTACTATATCTATATGGTGTGTGTGCGAGGGGCTGGGGCTGCGATGATAACCCAGCGGATCGACCGGGGCTCCCGGGGTCATCCGGGCCTTTGCAAAAAAAACTAAAAAAATACAGAAAAAGAACAAGAAGAGCACAAACAAATGGGAGGCACAAGAAGAAAAAGAGAATGAAACCGAAAGAAATGAAGGCAAATAAAACATGACATTTTTTGTGCCTGTAATCAGTGGCGGGCAACCGCAGACCCGTCAGGGGGGCCGAAAAAGGAGGGCAAGGGGGAGGGGGGGCCTCCGATTCGGATCCAGACTATCCCCCGATAAGCCTTGCTGCACGAGACCTGCCAATTCGCTTGAAACTCGCTTCGATTGACACACTTTGAGTAGGATCACCGAAAAAAACATCACCAATATTTAAAAAAAAATTTTTTTACTGAAGAAAAGATTAGATATTTATTTATAACAATTTTTTGTGAATATAAAATATTTTAACATTGTATTTTTCATATTTACATAGATGATGGTTCTAGAGCTCAGTCATTGTGTAGTATCTGAATTTTTAACTGATTATTATTATTACAATTATTAGGATTATTATAAACAAAATTTTTAATTATTAAATTTAAATACCTTAAAAAAATGTCTCACAATTGTCGATTTGTTTTCTGAAAAATAACAGATTATAAAATAATTGCAAAAATAAAAAAATGCTTTAGGATCGTAATTTTCCTATTGTAATTTGCTAGAACTTTGCTTTTCTCTCCGTGTAGCGAATGAATGAAGCAGCAGCACTGAACTCGAACTCGAATACTCGCCGGCAGTCGCAAGATGCAGTGCCTCTGATTGAAGTGTGCTATATTTAACGAGCGAGCTGATTGCGTGCAATGCAATTCTGCCAATTCGAGTAACTCCCTCCCAAGGAAAAACGCCCCCACCCTCTTTGGCCATTTTGGGGACTGACAGTTGCTCTAATGAATGAAGTTGATAAGGGAGCGCTGCCAATCCAATGGGAAATGAAATGAAATGCACTGGCCGGTGGCCACAGGGAGTCATCGCTATCTCCCATTGATCATTAGATTTCCGAATAAACTATTATTATGCACGCCGGCATTTCCATTTCCCTTACCTCAAACCTCCCCCGCTTTTTCCATTCGGATCGATATCGCCTTTCGGGCGAATTCCTTTGAAGATTCTCTCATTCATTGCACGCCATGAATCAACTTTCGATCACTTCTGCGATATCTCTGGGCGACATGTGCATACAGTGATCTCTCGCTAATTAGTTGGATATTACTTGGATGTTCAAAATAGCTTAGAATATTTTTAAAACATTTTACATTTATTTTATATATATTTTTAAAATATGAATATTATTACGTAAAATGTATGCTTGTATTTATTAAATATTATTTGTAAAATATTTTTGACAGCTTATGCAATCTTAAAGAGTCAAAATATCTTAAAACAAAAAATCGATCCTAAAAAAACACAATTTTGTTCAAAACAAAGCCAAAAATGGTCAAAATATGGATTGTCATACCTCGTTGAGCTCGTATTGAAATTCCCCATCGATTGGCATTCAAATCTGCCAACTTTAATTTTTGACCATTTTTTGCAAAAAATCAAAAATTGACCAAAATTATTTTTATTTTAATTCTACCCGCAAGTTGGGTGGATTGTTAGCTTAGGCTTTTAGCTGCTGAAAACAGTAATACTTTTAGATGAGGCACTTCATTTAGCCAAGTTATGAGAAAGAAACTAAAAAAAAAAACGAATTTTTCTTCAAAAAAAGTCTCTGTTTTCCCTAGAAAAAGGCAACCATGCTGCTCCTGTCCATGGTCCATCCGCACATCTGGCTGTCACTAGTCGCACTGTCACTGGCTGAAGGTGAGTCTCTCGCATTGCCGGGGGAGAATGGAATCACTGATACGATGGCCAGCGGAGCTGCTCTAATGAGCAAGGAAACGGCGTTGATAAGCTATCAGCATTCGTATCGGTATCAGCATGCCCAGCGTACATATGTATATGCATAGCCCCTTTTGCCCGGAGACACAGGCGATGGCACATGACCATAGTTTACATTCGCATTCAGCCTTCTCGCACTGCAGACATGCTGGAAGCTGAGGCTCTTGAATGACAGATCAATGAAATCATTATGAATTCGCTGAAACCGAAAACTGCACACACAGCGTCGAAAATCGCGGAAAAAATGCCAACTCACGGCATCTTTCGGGGAATTCGAATCGCAAATCGAATGGGGATGGCATGGTCTTGCATCCCATCGCATGGAATGGGAACAGGTTCGAGTTCTCTCCAGTTCTATAGTTCTCCAATGCCTGGGCTCTCTGATCCTGCGGCGGCGGAAGTTGCTTGTGGTTTTGTATTTGTATGCATCGTTCGTCGGTCGTTATTCGTTTTGTCCCTGTACAGAAAGAAAAGAATATTACAACCATTTAGGTTTTCTTTAATTTAAAAATTAAATCCTTTTATTAAAGAATTTATTATTTAAAATATATTTTAAAAAGGAAATCTGAAAAACAAACATTTTAACTATCGGAAAAAGAAGTTTTAAAAGTATTTTTATCAGAAAAACAAGTTTTAACAGTCTTTTTATGGATTTGAGAATATTTTTTTGGTTGATGTTTTATTTTATTGTTTTTAAAATATACAAATTTTTTACATATAATTTTTTATAGTGATCAAAATTTAAATTTAAATAGGTTATTATAAACTTGAAGAATTCTCGATAAGATTCCGTTATATATTCTACCTAAGTCTTTGTATTCCGAAAGAGATCCAATTTTTTGTGCCGTGTACTTTGATGTTTGCTCCTTGACTGCTGCCGAGGTGCAACAGGTGCAAAAATCACAACAAATACTCACATCCGCTGCGAGCTGTTTTCAGGTTTTCCCTGGGTTCTGCATTCTGGGTCTCCGTCTCCAAAAGGGAACGGAAGCACCTGTGATATGGACGCGGATCGCACGTGATTTCCTTGGCCGTCCCTTCCGATGGAAGTCCCCTGCCCCCCTCCTCCTTTTTGGTGAACAATTAAATTTGTTTTTATGGCCCAAGTGCTGTACATGATGTCCGGAGAGTTCGAAGAGTTCGGGTTCGAGACCGAAGTGTCGCCCCCTTCGAACTGACAAATTCATTTGACACTTTGCCAGCCTTATCGTCCCTCGATGTTGCTGCCGTAATTGTTGTTGCTGCTCTTGTCGAGTGCCCCATAGATCTATGGAGCTATAGAGGCTATGAAGCTATAGCTTCGGCTATAAAGCTGAAGTTGGAAACTTGTTTCGGCTTTCGGGGCTTTCGGAGTCGCATTCTCAACATGTTTGCCATGTTGTCTATGTTGCTTGCGTGTAGTTGTTGCTGTTTTTGCTGCTGTTGTTGCTGTTGCTGCTTGAAGCACATAATTACCGCAGCGCGTATTTAATCCGACAAATGGTTTCAACCTTAGTTGAACTTTGTCTATGGGCCACACTCAACCCCTTGTAGTTGCTGGTTGTTGGTTGCTGGTGTTGCTGTTACTGTTGCTAATGTTGCTGTTGCTGTTGCTAGTGCTGCTGCTGCCTGGCATTTCTAATATTCCATGACAGCCGCTTGAAGCTGAAGCCAAAGCGATTTCTGTGGTTACAATGTAATAAACCTTGACAAGCTTCAGATGGGTTTTTTGTTTTTGTTTTTGTTGGTCGCCGTTGGCGGAAGGGGAGCTCAAAATCCGAAAAATCTTAACTCGCATGTTGGATGATGTCAAGTGCTTGCGGTGCTTAAATCTAAGTGTTCTGGGGCTATGCAATTTGAAGCTATTAAAATAAAAAACAATGTGGTTCTAGTGTTTAGCTGATATACCAAGATTTCTCGAAAGAATATATCATTAAATTTTCAAAATGATCTTAAACTATTTTATTTTAAAGGGTTCCATCTTTCCACTCTTTGAACTGCCAGACGACTCCACACCTGTCAACCCCATCCCAAAAATTCTAGACCCATTCCCATCTCAGCAGCAGCATTGCAACATGGCCAACGGATTCCCTTTTCTCCTTCCGATGATCCCAGTGCAATTTGCAACTGCAACTGCAACTGTGCGTTGTATATGCCACCCGAGATACTTTATCTTTTCCGCCCATCTATCTGCATAAATAGGGAGGAAGAAGATGCTGCCGCCGCTCCACATGTTGCTTCATTCATTCCCGATCCGAATACGATACATACGAATCTGAATACGAATAAGAATCCCAATCCCAATCCCAAACTGACGGACTATGATAAATAAAGTAAAGTGCATTTCCGTCAAAACAAGTTTGTTCTATTAATATTTTCAATACTTCGAATTCAGACAGAGATGTTGTCGGCGGTTGTTGTTGCTGTTGCCGCTGATGTTGCTGCTGTGCTCTTGTTGCTGTTGTTGCTGTTGCCGCTGCAGTCGCGAGCAACTTTCACTGCAGACTCGACCGAAGATCACTAGAATCATATTGTGCGGGCACTGGGAAAAATACTAAATTTACTTTATAAAGTACAACACTCAAATTTTTTGGTATTTTCATTTAACATTATCTTGAACTTTGGTTTCTTCAAAATTTACCAAAAAGGTAAAAATAATTTATTTTTCTTTTATTATGAAACTTTAGAAAACTTAAGAGATATATTTCACATTCTAGAAATATTTAAAATCGTTAGTTCGTAATATATCTTTAAATGTTTAAAATATTGAAATATAATTTTAAAACAAATTTTAATTCCTCAAAAGAAATATTTCCTGTTCTACAGTTAATTTTTCATTTAAAGAACTTTAATGTAAAATTTAAATGAAAGCATAATTTCCCCCTGTGTATGTTTTGTGTGCGTTGATTTGTAGGGGGCGACGACGTGCTGGCATCGTTTTAATTTGGCCCATCTCCCCCTTTTCGGAAAAGTGCACCGCATTTACAGTTATTTTTATTGGAGCCAAGCAGCGCGACAATTCATCCATCATTTTCTGTTATGATTTTAAATATTCCCCCTTCGGCTTTGGGCTTAACCCATGGCAGCCCCTTTGCCACATGGGACCCTCTCCCCTCCATTTATTTTTTTTTTGGCATCTGCATCGAGAGAGGGGGGCACTTGTCGACTGGCCCCGGACCCCTCTTGAAAAAAAAAGAAACCCCGCCCCCGTCCCTGTTCCACTGAACAGCATCCGGTAATTATGCGACACGCTGATTAAAATGCGTTAAACGCACACCGACACACATGTGTGTATCTGGGCGCCTGTGTATGGGTGAGGTGGGTCTGGAGTCCAAGTGAAATCTTCGCCTGCATTAACGAGTTTTCCGTGACGCGTCGCTCCTCGCTTTCCTCAGCTTCTTCTTCTTCTTCTTCCTCTTCGTTTTCTTCTCGTTTTCTTTGAGCCCGCTGCTCTTATTCTTTGGCCTCCACCTTTCCTTTCCTTTCCTTTGCTTTGCTACACTTGATTTCCACAAACACACACGCACACTTAACCAGGTGCACTCGGAGAAATTTAATTGAAACCATTAAAAAACAAAATGTATTTATTTTCAATAATAAATAAATATAAAATTATTCAAAAATGTAATTATTAAAATCGAAACGATCTACCTTACGATAATATCCATTTAATATATATATTTAAAAATAAAATATTATATAATATTTTTCAAAATCAACTCAAATCAACAAGAATTTATTTTAAAATACAATAAAAAGTCGAGTCTTAAGGTCCATAAAGTAAGTAATATTTATGACATCTTGTGGTTTTCGTGGTTTTCGTCTATTAAAATTGTTGAAGTTTTATATGCAAGGTAATATTTTCGTAAATCAAAAAAAATTGTATTTAAAGAAATACATAACTCAAATAAATATAATAAAAAAAGAAACCCATTTCTAATGAAAATACTTTTTATTTTAAATGTAATTGGTTTCCAAGAAGCGTTATCCTTTTTTTCAGTGAGAAGAGACTCCGAGAAGAGACTGCGTCTCCTGATATGCTGGCTCCGGCTTCTCGTTCTCCGTTCTGTTTCTTCTGTTTTGTGGCGATCAGGTTACCTGCTTAATGGGGGGGGGAGGGGAGAAGAGTGGGGGGCTGAAGAAACAAGGGGGCGGGGCAGGGGCAGGTGGCCAGCAGAGGTTTTCGTTCGGTTCTGCGGCTGTTACCTTGCCGGTTGCATGGTTTTATCTGCAGTCGTTGCTCTTGTGTTTGTTGTTGTTTGCATACCCTAGAAAAGCCGGCAGAAAGGGTCATGGGGTATATGCGTTAAATACAAAACACCAATTAGACTAAAAAAAACATTTTAATAATCATATATATTAATGTTTTGATAAAATAAAATAAATAATAATAAAATTTAATAATAATAAATAAATAAAAAATTTATTTAAAAATTGTTTAATGAGAATTTGGATTGTCCGTTCTCTATCTCTATCTCTTTTCATTCTTGTTGTTGCAATCGGTTTCTTTGGCCTTTTTCTTTCACTGTGCACGTTGAGCAGTTGTTGTTGTTGTTTTTGGTTGTTCTTCCTCTGTTTTGTTTGTTGTTGTGTTTTTCTGCTATTGCACTGCACACGGCATTCGTCCTCCAACAAA
Source organism: Drosophila prostipennis (assembly GCA_037075205.1). NCBI lineage: Eukaryota > Metazoa > Arthropoda > Insecta > Diptera > Drosophilidae > Drosophila > Drosophila prostipennis. Next base: position 57,201 of record JBAMCJ010005201.1, on the reverse strand, counting down.
AAGCGAGGCAAAGTCGTAAACAGAACAAGAACACCCCTTCAGCGTCCACCGCCCCGCCCCTTTCTTCAACACTTTTTCCCCCTTTTACACCGAAAGAAACTGAGGTTTTATATCGAATGGTTTTTTCAAAAATATTTTCTAAACTGCGAACAATAAATTAAGTTGTATTTGGTAATAATTGTGTCAACATAAAATTACTGGAAAAATCTTGAAAACTTCCTGTCCAAATAGATATAATCATTATTTAGTTTGTTATTACTCATTATTTTCAGTGCACTTTCTGGAAGAACTCCCCGGTAATATAAAAGTTCTTTGGTTGCTTCGCCTCTGCTTTTTTTTTTATCGTATTACTTCTAACTCGTCGTCGTCGTAGTGCGTGGATGTTGTTGTTGATTTTTGTGGTGCTGTTGTTGGTGTAATTTTTTATGTTGTTGTTGTCGTTTAGTATTGTTGTTGTTCCATTTGTTGGTGTACTTTATTGTTGTTGTTGGTGTAGTGTGATTGTTGGTGTTGTTGTTGTTTCTGCTTGTCTCGTTTATTGATCGTGTTGCTGCACACACACACACACACACATTGAGAAAGAGGGACTAACACACACAGTTGCAGTCACATACGCAATTCAATGAAGAAATGCTTCAAGTCAATGACCCGGAAATTGTGTCTAAAAAGCAAAACAACAACAACAACGACAGCAACAACACCAACAACAGCAACATAGAACTTTTACCTAGACATCGGCGCATGCGACTGACGTTGCAAGTTGCAAGTTGACTGCGCCAGTCCAATGAACCGACTGCAATTCGCAATTCGCAGCCCGCAGCTTTTTGCAACAATTGCACGCAGAGCGACAACAGCAACATCAACGGCAACAGCAACAGCAAAAGCAACAGCAGCAACAGCACAGCAGCAACATCAACAACCAGCAACCAGCGATGACAATCAACGCAATTAATGCTCATCCGGCCAGCAGAGTAGCGATGCTGCTTGGACTTCCTTCTCCATCCTGTTTAACTAATATATATCCACAGCCCTTGGAAATTTGCCACAGGTTTTATACTCATTTAAAAAAATGCAGCTTTAATTTAGTGATTTTACTTTTCTTAGGGGGAAAAACTATATTATTACTACAGAAGTATTTATTGAATATTTTCTATATTTTATTTAATTTAAAATACATCGAACTAGAAATTTTCAGAATTTAATTTATTAAAAAATCAATAAACACTCACAAAACCTATTCTATATTTAATAACCATTATTCTAGACTTTTATAGCACAATTGAACTCCTTACATTTTTTCAACAATGAAATTGTTAAATAGAATAAATGATCAAACACTTAATCCCACCACACATAAGTTTACATATTTTTCTGTAACTATACCTACAGGTACATAGGTCAACGCATCGAAAAGCCCCAACCCCGATCGACATCCCCTGACACATGGACCATCCCCATCCCCTTGGGCCTTTCTCAATTTATTGCATATCGAAAAAATTAAGCACAAAAGTTCAGTGCCATAGGCCAAGTCGTTGTCATCGTCATCGTTCCCACTTGTAATGAGAATTTATGTGCCGACAAGATGTGCATAAGTTCCCCAAAGTGGGCAAAAGGGGGGTTGTGGAGACGGGGAGGTCCATCTAGCGGACCGAAAGTGCCGGCAAACATGCAAACTGCAATTAGATTTGGGGGCAAGTGTTGTGAGTTCTCCGGCGATACGATGCCTATTTGGAGCAGGGCAATTGAGGCAGGAATATTGGAAGATATATAGAGTGCTTTGTATCTACAAAAGTCTCGAGTATTGTTTCGTTTTTTAAAACCAAAGTATATATTTTCTTAATTCCCATTTTCAAGTATTTTTTGATATCTAGCTAAAGGGTTCTTATTGAAATATATATAAATTATATTGCACCTTTAAGAATGCAAATATATTGTTGTAGATGCAATCCCCATGATATAAATATATTATTTGTTTTTTTCTAGAAAATAAGGTTATTTTAAATATCCCCTAGAATATCTGTCTTCTAATTTGCTTTAATTTGTATTTTCACCCCTTTGAATCTCAACCTTTAACCAGTCTCAATATCAAAAAAGGAAAATCCCAATGGCCCTCCTATTTTCCCAGGAGTTTCCACTCACCATTCACCCGTAACCAAATGATGCGTGCAATATTGAATCACTTGGCCATCGAAGGGGGTCAAAGTTGCCGCAAGTCTCACGACACAATTCGCATATGGAGCAAACGAAAGAGACTTGGGCCCTTCAGAAGAACCAGAGATCCGATTCGATTCTCCCCCTGGAGTAGGAGAATGGAGAATGGGTCTGAAGAATTGAGAGAACGAACCGAGAGAAGATGCGTGCTCGACTTTACGTTTCGCATTTAATGCAATTAACCTCAAACTAAATGGCAATCACTTTAATTTGCTTTAATTAAGCTTTATATGCCTATGGAGGGGGCGCAGTTATCCGTCGGCGGCGGAGGAGGAGGTAGCCAAAAACGACGCCTACATCGGATGACGGTTCTTTAATTAATTACAGGGAAAGAGATGGATGGAAATGGAGATGGAGGTGGAGGTGGAGGTGGAGATGGAGGCACTGGCACTTGTCTTCCCCCGTCCGAAAACACTCGACGCCCACTGGTAACTAGGCATGTTTCCTGTTCTCCTCGGCTCCTCGGCTCAAGTGCCCGCCTCATAAGCCCTCCAGGATATGCCATATGCAGTACTACACCGATCTGATCCGATCCCATCCCTGGTTTCGGTGGAATCGACAAAAGAGCTCCACGCATGCGCACACTTAACGAACGCTTAACGGATGTTTCTCTTCCCCCTCCCCCCTATCCTCTCTACGGTTTTCAAAAAAAAAAAAAAGAGTCCCTCATTGTGGGCCGACACTTGTAACACAAGCAACCCATGGGCATGAGTCCCGATCTCGGCCTGAGTTTGGGCCTGACATTTGTTTCCTACACTCAGGGAAATGGTATATAAATACTATAAAAATCGTGCATGAAATTTTTGGAGGTCGAAAGTATCTTGGAAAATAGGGGTTCATTGTCATAAAGGAATAATAAAAACTATAGAACATAACATTTAAACATAGATGAAGCTTGGAAATCACAAAGATTTTTACCCTTCTTATAGGTAAACTAAGGTTACTATAAATATCTTAGATGATAATAATAAAACATGAATATTTTTCATGTTAAAATATATTTTTAAAGGAAAACTTTTAATTACCATTTTCTTTAGCCTTAGTGACTTCCTTAGATCTTAGAATTATTTTTTGTAGTGCCCAGCTTCCCAGTCTCTGTTGCTGTTCGACGTCCTCCTCCTCCAGCTGCATCTCCATCTCCGGCTACTCCTACTCCACTTGAGATTCTCGTACGTGCCCAGATGCGTGGGAATGACGAGATGTCTGGAGAACTCCGCCAGAGAAAGAGAGAAAAGTCGGAGGGGGGAGGGTGAAGTGGGAAGGGGAAGCGGACTAGGGCAGTTGCTCATAACTCAACGCCAGGCGAAATTCGAGACTTGTTAATGCGCCAAATAATATGCGGCGACAGCTAGTCAGGCAGAAATAAATATGGAAAAAAAGCCTGTATCCCTTACGATACGAAACAGCTGAAAAACAATTAACAAAAATCATTAATTTGTTGCCTAGTGTAGAGGCAAATTGAAAAGAGACGAGGGAAGCAGCGCATCCATAAGAAATACGCCATGAACACGCCAAACCAAAACCAAAAGCGATCCTCGATGCGAATTTATGAATGTATCTTTCGGTTTCTTTCACGAGAACGGGCACGCAATGCAATCTCTGAAGGATCGCGTCTGGAATGTGGCTTAAATTATGACTTAAATGGCGTTGGCAGTTTATGCGGCTGCCCGTCTTGTGTAGAATGATGATCATGATGATCATACGATCGTGATCATTATATTATAAGGCTGAAGAACGAAGAAGACTTGGCGTTTCTGAGCGGAAACGGCGCTCTCGAGCTGCCGAGACTCTTGAGTTGGCTTTTAAGCCGTTTCGCTGGCTTTCTTTTTTAATGCTGTTTCGCCCATTCTTAAGAGCTTCTCTTCTGCAGTCTTCGCCCCCCGTAGAATCCCGCTGGAAACCCACTCCATGCTCCATGCTCCATGCTCCATGCTCCATACTTCATCCTCCACTTTCTTGACTGACTCTCCAGTTGTTGTGTTTGCTTTATTTGGCTGACGTGAGGTTTCTTCTGCTGCCCGGTTTCTTCGGCTTTTTTATTTTTCTCGTTTTTGGTCGTGGCTCGCATTCTTGGTCACATCCTTCACAAGGTCATGCCAAACACATGATGTGGAATCTTCTTTAACCATCAGTTACTTTACATCTAGCATAGCGCAGCATATCCAGCACACAAGCTCACTCACATTTATAAATCGTATTTAAGCAAAGTAATCTCTGGACAAATAATTGTAGACGGTATGCGGTTTCTGTTGGCATTTCCATTTCCCCAGCTCCGCCCCTGGAATACAGAAAAACAGAAATACTGAACACTGAACACTGAAATGTTCCCCGATGTTTGCACAAATTGTTAGCGACTGCCGCAGAGATACGGTTTGTTTTGGTTGTTCTTGTTGTTTGGCTCGCTTTTTTACGCTCTGGCCCCGCGGTTGTGTACGTAAAAATTTAAGGAAAAACGTCCACACAAAATCCACACAAATAAATATAAATAACGTAAAAACATTGTATTTAATGCTCAGTTTCAATGGGGGAAATGAAGAGATGCTGGCGATGAGCTATTACCGATGGTAATGTCGGTTGACCAAGCGGATAATGCTCGAGTTCTAATGGTGAACGTTTCTAGAGGTAGTTGAAGATCCTAAGATAAATTGGGAAACTAAGAGAGCTCAGTATTATATTGTAATTATGCTAGTTTAGGTATTTTCTAATATGTTTTTATAAATGATTCGATTATAATAAAATGTTTCTAACACTGTTCCTATGAAATTCCATTTGTTTTCTTTATTTTTTTTTATTTTTATAACAGGTAATACTAACCAATAAAAATCGGTCTAACATATCCCAGTGACATTTTTCCGAACCGCTCCCGAATATCTTCTCTTCAACTGACTCTACCTACTCGAAGACCCAGACCTTCCCAACTATTCCAAGTATGACACCCCGAGATGACATCGACATGTTTTTCTTTATTTTTTGTGTTTGGGTTCTGCTCGCAGTGGTGCGCTTTACCTTTTCAGCTGTGGGGTGTTAATAAGATATCAAATATGCATGCGGCTGCGCACCCATCGAAAGACCCGGCCCAATCCCAATCCCAATCCGAACCCAAATCCGAATCCGAGTCCCATTCTCGAAGACCGGAGACCAAAGACCAGACCCAGTTGAGACTTTGGCCCGTGGCCGGCGCGAGATCTCGCTAACGAGACGCGTTTGAAAATGCAGCATATAAAAAATAAATAACCCAACGAAAATTGTAAGAAGGTCACCACCGAATCTGGAAACTCCCTTATATTATTATTATATTATTTTAAGTACAGTAAAATATCTTGACTTTAAGAGACTATTTTAATTGGAAGATAAACATAATAACAATTTTCCAAATATAATAAAAACTCTTTTACATTTTAAAAGTAAAATGTAAAAAATCTTTAACAAAATATTAGAATATTTTCTCTTTGAAAATCAATAAATTTTAATTTAATTTATTTATTTTACAGAGATATAATATTATTTAAGTACCCTCTTTAAGGGCATTTTAAAAACGGCAGCAGCCCAAAAGTGCCACACAGCCGGCGTTGAATGTGCCCTGAAGTTTTGTTTATTTTCGGAGATAAAAACCAAAAAGAAAACAAAAATAATAAATCGACAGAGGCAGCGATTCGACTGGGACAGCTCCATAATAAATGCCCCAAAGCACTCAAAGCTTTTCTTATTTATTTTTTTCTGCTTTTTCGCGCATACAGATACGCTGTCGGATTTCTTTATTATACGATTTTGATTCGAAAATAATTCAAACGAATTTCGGGGCTGCCTGGCTTTCAAGAGAGCGCGTGCGCAACGGCCCAAGGGGCACAAAGGAAAACCCGCTGCGCATTTTCGCCCAGTGTAGGCCACATAAAGCGTAGCACGGTAGCCAGAGCTACAGGTTCGAGTGCGCCAGTGTGTGTGTGTGTCTGTGTGTTTGTGTGTGGACGATGACGCTGGTAAAAAAATAATGAATAAAAGAAAACCTGTACACAAAAAACCAGACAAATAAACCAAATACAAAAGCCTTCTCCTCGAAGTCCGTCGTCTTGGTCTTTGGCTCGGTTTTAGTGCGTGCGGCTTAACTGCAGCGTGGCAAACTGGTCCGCCGAGTGGTTGCCCCCCGGTGCCCCCATCCCTGCCCCATCCCCTCCAGCCGCCAGCCTCCAGTCTCCGCCTCCTCCCCCAAATCCCAGATCCCAGCTCACTGAGTGGTGCTGCACAGTAGCCGCATGCTGGCTAAAGTTCTCCTTCCTTCCTTCCTCTCCTCCCTCCATCCGCAGCCTCCGTCCACAACACGATCGTGCACTCAGCGAAATTCTAGCGCTCCAAATACAAGTTTGTGCGAAAAACATGTTTTTAACATTTACAAATGCTTGGTTTCTCTAACTATTGCTTAGGCAGTTTCATGGAATTACAAGATTTTAAAAAATTTGAAAACATCAAGTTTGCCTATTTCAAAAAATGAATTGAAACTATAATGAACTAACTATAATTATTTTCCAAAAATTAAATTACAAGATTTTAAATAATTTGAAAACATTAAGTTTGCCTATTTCTAAAAATATATTGAATATATTACTGAACTATAATTATTTTCCAGAAAATTTATTCCAAGACGATTCATTTTTAAAAATAAAGAAAAGGCAACAAACCACATAAAAATATGACATTATTCTACATTTTCTAGTAATATTTTTCCAGGATGATTTTGTCCTACCCATTTTCATTAAAATTTTTTCTTATATGTACTTATTTATTAAATAACAATTATATTAAATATTTTGAAAATATGGTTTTTCTTAGTGCCTTTTTAGTAGCGGAAAAAAGTTATTAATTTATTATTATTATTTAGTTATGCATTTTATTTTATTATGCTTTTTTCATTTTTTGTACGATTATTTTTCGGTAATTATTTAGATAATCTTATAGATTTATTCATTGCACGTTGAAATTTTTTAGCATTTTTTTTTAACGTAGTTTACTGTATTTTTTCCGAGTGCTTGTTGTAGCTCCATTTCCAATTCTCCTCTGCAGATTGCGACTCCGACTCTGTGGCTCGTCAGCGATCGCAGCCTCCTGCGAGAGGCCTTCACGGCCCCAGAAACATTATGGCTAATAGTTGCCCCGATCCAGGAAGACCCCTCCCCTTCCCAGCCCCTCAGCCGCCCCAAAAGGAGGCGTGGCTGCACTTATTATTATGCGCTGGGCTCTGTTTTTGTTTGGGTTTCTTGCGTTTTTCGCTGTTTTTTTCCCCTTTTTTTGCAGTCTGCGTCTGCTTTGCGTTTTCCAGAGAAATCTGTGGCCAGAACTTTTCCTCGTACGTCCTTTAAGGTCATTAAACGATCCACGCTTGTTAGGGATCCCATTCCCATTCTCATGATGACGATCATGGATGCCTTTTGAGACCCTGAGTCATATTTACACATTTCCTTGCTGTTTTCGCCAAGCTGATTGGCTTAATCATCGCTCAAGTTCGGCGTCAAAGGTCGCGGAAGTTTGTAAAAATTTAATGACAACGGCTGTTATTTTTGTTTTTGAAAAGTGCCAATGCGCCGACACTCGAAAAGGGTTGCGCTTTAATTAATTAATCAAATCGACAGTAAAAATTCCTTACTGATCTGACTCACGATCTTTTGAATGGGAACGAGAAGATTACACTCTTTTTTCGTTTTTTTTTATGTATGATGGTTTATGGTTAGTGGTCAAGGGGTCAATTTGTAAGTCAACGTTGGGTACACTCACTCCTCCGAATTTTTTTCCATTTTCATTCCTCTCCATGAATATCAACTTAATTAACTGTTAACTGTAAAGCCGTATAAAAATAAAAAATACAAGTTGAAAAAAAGGCGGACGAGCGGAAATGATTGCGTATACGGAGTATACCAAAAGCCCATGTCCAAAGATAATTCCAAGTTGTATGTAATAATTATGTTGATGGAATATTCATAACAGGAAATCCCTTTTACAGTGCCGAGTGCGAGTGTTGTGATTAAAATTACATAGAGTCATGCACAATCAATGCAAATGGGAATGTAAATGTTGAATAAAAATTGTACGCAGCCCATTCACAATAGGAATTGTTGTTGTTGTTGTTGTTGTTGTTGTGGCGCAGTTGCTCACTGAATATCAAATTACTGGGCTCGGATATATTTTGAAGAGGAACTCCAAGAGTGCACTATAGCCTACACTTGAACTGAATTGTATGGGGATGAGATGTTCGGCTAGAAAAGTTGATTTCATTGTAAAAAGCAGCATTATTATTGTAGGGGAACCAAAAGATATACTTAGGAAGCAGAAAAGTGGTGGGTTTTTATGGCATTATTCTTTTATAGGTCATGTATTTATGGTAAAATTTAATTGGAGTAGGATTGTATTTCCATTAAACAAAACAAAACAGATATCGGTAATTTCTTAAATAATTTGAAGATTATTATTACTTAAAAAACATTTTAAGAATTACTTTTTTCTTGTTTTCTATTTTTTACTGTTGTTTGAGTATATATTTTTTTGTTTATTATACATTCAAAACGTTAAAGTTATGATAATAAGGAATCACCTAGATGTAAATTATTAGATTAATTCTTAATACCTAAATTCAATTTTTTCTGTGCACCATTAAAAGTTATTAGCTCAATTAATATGTTTAGGTGCCGTTTTTCTGTGGCTGCATGGATTAATTTAAATAACCATTAATCAAAAGCCACCGGCTTACTCAACCCAAGCCATTAATATTTGAATGGAGCTACACCTAACCTAAGCTAATAGCGAATGCTTAAAAACCGCAGAACTACTGCTGCCTGCCTTGCGAACGAGTAGAAGTAGTTATATCGCATAAGCACATGCACATCAAATGCGATTTATTTATTAGCACCCCACAACATCTAGCTGTAGTCGTCGGTAGCCGGCTATTACTTTATACAATGCCGCTGCTTATTTGGATAAACATAAAACCCCCAAAGAGCATTAAGCATGAGCGATCCGATCCAAGCGAGGGCCACACACACTCACATGGCATAACTACATCTACTCATATCCATCCAGCCAGAGTCAGTCAGTCATTCATCCAGCGATATCCCATCCAATCTCATACCATATACCATATATACCATACCATACCATTCCATCCCATCCGCTGTTCAGCTCATTCACAGGCACTCGGCGTCGTCGCTTGCCTATTTCTGTATGCGTAACGCAATCTATTCATAAAATAAAATTAAATAAAATAAAAATAAAAAAAAATGGGAAAAAAGGAAAAAGAAAAACAACAGCGACAGTGGCGGCAACGACGGCGACGGCAGAAAAATACATATTTTCATTTACAAGACCGGAAGAGCACTTCCTCCCTGATGTGCTGGCTGTAGGCTGTGGGCTGTAGGCTGTACCATCATCATCAATCGCGGCACCCGCACCAAGATATAGTGGATGTGGATATAGTGGAAACCAAAGCGACGACAACGCACTGCCCCTTGATGTTGATGTTGATGTCGCTGTCGTATGCTAAATACTAAATACTAAATGTATGGCCTGGCCCGTGTCCGCTGTTTGAATATGCAACTTTCGACTGGGGGCCAGCCACATCTACAGTCATCCAATCCCCATCCCTCAGATCCAATGTGTTTAGTTCATGTTGGACTAGCAAACCGCTCAACTGTCCGTCCGTCCATCCGCTTGTCCGTTTGTCCGCTTGTCCGGCGGTTCCGTTGTCCGCTCATTGGAAATGCAATGCCATGTGTGTGATTTTTATTGAAGCACATCCAGATATAAAACAAGATTTATGCGAAATGAATATATTCATGTTTGGCCGGGCCAATGAGCTGGTCAGATCTCTTTTTTGGAAAAACTTCCATATCCATAAGGAAAATATTACTCAAAATATGGTTATCAAATAATTATGGGGTTTCTAAAAATAAACCTTACCAAAAAATATTTTTAGAACGTACAAAAAAATCGGCTACCAAAATAAGGTGGATATAAACCAATCCCTACTATTTTTAGGTTTCTTTACATAAAAAGTAATTTAAAATTTTGATACTTAGCTTTAAATTTTATTTATGTAAAATTAAGTTAGTTTATTTACTCACCCCATCAGTCTTTGTTATCAACCCTTTCCAAACACATTCTCCATCGCAGAATTCATTTAAACATTTCCTTCTATCCACGATCCAATTAGAAATTTTCCAAACGTGGCTGGGAAAATATTTGAAAAAACATTTAGCGCAAAACTGGCGCCTTTGCCTTTGCGAATTGCCTTCGACTAAACCGAAGTGCTCATTAAATCGTGGCGTAAAATTTTTCGGGTGAAAATTCGACTAGGAATCTTGGTCAGTTGGCGAGAAGAAGAGGAAAAGTCGAGAGGAAAATGGCGAGTGGGGGCGAAAATAAATTCAGATTGGAAACCATGGCCATGGGGATATATTTACGGCATTCGATATTTATAGTTTGAACTCAAACAGGTGTAAACCGTAAAATGGCAAAACATTGTTTAAATCATTTCATTGTAAGCTCCGCGATCCCCGATCCCCATCGTTTTTTTTCTTTTATTTTTTTTTTGCTCTTTTTGGACAACAACCAAAAGTGTAAACAAAAGTGCTAACAAATTGCTGAGGAGGAGAAAACAGAGAGAGAATGGGGATTCCAGGAAAACAACAAGAGGGATCCAAAGGGGGTCCCTCGTTCTCATTCTCGATCTCATTTATAATGTGTGTAGTTCATCAAAATTTTTTGGCACGCGGCCCCTTGCGGTGGCATTGTTCTGGTGTTGAGATATCCAGCCGCAGATACCGATACTCGCAGATATATCTTAAATATAAATATATGTATTCATACATACATATATATATCAGATACTCCATACACGCTTGAAGATCGCAGGCTTAATTTGAATTATTTGGCCGTAAATAAAGCACAATGGGAGCGGGAAATGGGATTTTTATTTCGCTGTCCGTCTTTGAATTGGTCTCTCCGTCTCCCCGGACTGACAGAGCCCAGAAAAAGCATAAATATTTATTATCATAAGAAGCAGCAGTCCCCTCTTCTGCTTCTTCTTCCCATCCCAGCAGCATCAGCAGCATCACTGAAAAGGAAAACGATTTCTCAATGTCTTTTATATCGCAGTCCAGTCCAGAGAGCTGCGTTTCAGTCTCAGTTTCCATTGCCGGTTCTCAACCTTTTGTGCCACAACCAAAACCAAAAAAGAAAGAAAGATCCGCTCGCAAAGAACAGAGATCCAAACAAGACTAACAGATACCTTATAAAACTCACTCAGACTAGATCCATATTAAAGATTCTTCAAAGTTATTTTTATGATATCATAGTAAAAGGAAACATTATTTGAAATTTTGTTCCGTAATTTTCCAATATATTGCCAACTTCAAGATTTTACCTTCTATATTTCGAAAATATGCCAAAAACAAAGAAATTTCCGATTTTAATAATAATGGATAAAGAATTTTTTTACGAGTTTAATGATTTATCACAATCCATATTTTGTATATATTTGTCCATTCCTTGGGAAAAGTACTGTCTTCTCTTTGTGAAACATGTATGATTTTGGAAAACGGCAGTGAATTGAATTTTACTTATATACAATGAAAACCATAGAACGCCATTCCCAAAAGTTTGCCACAAAATGTGTCCGCTAGCTACAACTAGGTTCTTTATAAACCAACTTTTGAGGTCTTGTTAAAATAGATACCCATATACCTTCGTTAAGGCATCATAAACAGGGTATTTGGCCAAGACAAAAGACAAAGACGCGCTCTTGGAACCGATCGAGAAACTTGTTTAGCACGCGTTACAGCGGCTGCCTGTTTTTCAGAGCGGGGGCTTTCAAACTGTTTGCGGTCGGTCACTTTTCAGAAACCCCCCTCCCACCACCCCGCCCCTTGAAAATCCCCCCAAGACCCCAACCCCGCCCACTTGGCTTCCATATAGAGTGGAAGTGCAGGGGTTTTGGGTATATAACTTTACATATATTTGCTTATGCCAACGCAAAGACTGCGACGGCAACGGCTCTCGGCTTAATCCGTTCGGCTAAACGTTGATTACTCCGATCCGGAATATCCCCCGTCTTTATACCATCCTAACCCCCTCTATACCATCTTTGGCCCCCGAAAGGCATCCCTGCGTGGGCTCATTGTGGAATTTCTACACTCATTCTTGATTGTTTCGTTTCGTTTTACGCTCTGGGCCAAAATGTGTTGTGTTTGGGCCTGCATTCCAGCTGAATTGGTTTTGCCCGGTACCAAAAAAAAATCTCTTTCGACCTGGCCAAGCCCGATTTTGGATGGTTTCCAAGGGGATGGGGGAGGATGAGGGAAGAGATAATAAATTTGAATTTCAATAAATTATTTTGTTGCTACAAGACAGCCAGCAGAAGACCCTCTTTTCCACTTCATTGTACGCCATTCCCTTCTGAATGGTCAAAAGTCCGATCTTGCGTGAATTTCATTCAACAAAAAATTATCTTTTTAGCCATTTCTTTTCCACTTTGTCGTCTTCTTTTTATTTGTATTTATTTTTGAATTTTTGTATTATTTTTTGCCCACCATTGTTGGTCAAGATTGATGGCGGGAGCAGAGGGGTTACATATCCGAGTTTCATCGTAGTTATGGTCTGATGAAGTGATCAGGCCTTGACATTGATCAAATGCCAAGAGCACACAGATGCTGTGGGCGTAGGAAGCACATTTTGTGGGCTAGTAGCGAAAACCCTGAAGAAGAAATTTTTTAACATTTTAAGGTTTTTCCACGAATAATATCTTTTTAATAAGCATAAGCTCTTTTAAAGACCAAATTAAAATTCAGTTATTAGCAAAAACGAGATAGATTATCTTCTTATAGCCAACTTTTCTCCACCCAATACTAAATACTAAATGATCACAAGCTTAAATCTGGCAGTAGCCATCTGCTTTATTAGCAGCTCTTAAATTATTCATTTTATACATTTATTATGGGTTTGTTAGCTTCATGAATAATTACAAGACCGAATAATCAAATTAATATTGGGTTAATGAATGAATCCGCAGTTCGATCTTTGGTAGCCTTGTTATCTGGCCAAAAAGATCAACTGTTCGGCCCAAGCTACTGAATTGGATTTCAGATGATCCTCAATCAGGCAAAGATCATTAATTCCCCGAAGAGGGGTGATATTTGAATGATTCCTGCTTGACGCAGCTTGAGATCTGCTTGGGCCTGCGACTTTATACCGGTATATAGCCATATATAAGGCACACAAGTGCCGGACACCTGAGGAGCGGCATAATCCGGCAGCGGCATTAATTCATGGAAATTCCGTCAAAAGAAATTTTGGCCCCACCAACCCCCCTTCATTCGCCATCCCCCATTGCTATCCACATATTACTCTCTCGCACACATGGTAACCAGTTTTAAGTTTCTTCTTCTATTTTTACTCTTTTTTTTTTTTTTTACTTTTTGGCAACGGCGTCAAGTCAACTGACAAAGCTAACAAACAACCTTCGTCATTAGCCAAACTATGGCATGTCAACGAAAATTAGCATTTTTTACAGCGGGAGGCCGGCAGCAACAACTATGTCTACGAGTACCACTACACTTTAAAAAGAAGGTTTAATATAAGCTTTAATACTAACAGAATAATAATTAAAATAATAATGAGTATTTAATTAAATACATATTTTTATCAAATTATGTTTTCATCTTGAAAGTCCTTTTCGAAAAGATTTTATTTTAAAGTTTATTTTATTTTCCAAATTTATTCTCCAATTGAACCAAATTGGAAAATGTTTCAGAACATAAAAAAATAAATAAAAATATTGCCTATCTAAGGAATAATAAATTTGATAAGATAATTTTTAAATATGATAATAAATATGATAAAAGAAATTTTTTTTGTCTGAAAAAAGGGGATTAAACAAGCAAAAATGTAATATTTTCTATCATTAAAGCTTAAGTTTTTTTTAGTTCTCCCATTTTTTTGCTCTGTGTACGAGAAGTATGTAGGGGGCCTAGAGAACCCGGTTTACACTTGGATCTGAGCTGTTCGAGCATCGTCAGATGCGTAGGTAAAAAGCCGACTTCAGTCCGCTTGATGAACTATATCCACTTTATACACATTTTCTAGTTGTTGTTGTCGCATTTGTGCCGCTCGGTCGACCGTCGCTGCCTCTGCCGGCGTCTCTGCCGCTGCCTACGCATCTTTTGCAATTTCGTTTGAGCCGCCCACGCATTTGAGTTTGCTTAGAAATAAACGGCAAAGCAGCCTACAAATTCAAATTAAAGTTGTATTCGCATTATTCGCTATATTTTGTGACTACACCGAAAGAAATATGTTTATTTATTCGTAATAATATTTAAAACTGAAAGTTAAATTTAGATAGTAACTTTTTAAAACAATTTGATATAAATATAATTCTCCAAAAAAAATTTAAAATAAATGCTGCATAAAAAATGGTTTTTCTAAATTTAAACAAATTGACTAAATAATAAATAGCTTTAAAAATGTTTCTTTTTTAAAGTCCTAATTACTCCCAAAAAGCAATAATTTTGGGCCAAAAAAATTTAGTATTTTTAGTGAAAAACCATGTTTATAAAAGGTTTATTGATGTCAAGCAAAATGGTTCCAAACATTACCATCAAAATTCGCATTTCTACACAGATAATTTTGATTTCCCAAAGTGAAGTAATGAAGATAACAATCACTAAACAAACATACTTTGAAAATTCTATATATTTGAAAAGTTGTACAAGAGCTTATAAAACCTGTAGACTTTTCATTTATATCCAGTCTCTAATCATGAGAAATGGTCGATTTGCACTCCATACAAAATGGGGGACGTATTTCCTCTGCTACTGCAATTAAAGCGATCACTAAAATATCGAAAGGTTAACGTTTTATTAAATATTTTTTACTAAATTACTAATTTTACCGCAAATGATAAAAGAGGTTGCAAGGCGCATAGTGATTGGATCTCCAGGTTTCCTATCAGATTGAATTTTTCTGGTTTGAATATCTGGTTTTTAAAGATCAAAACAATTAGTGCTGAAAATTTTTGCATTTACACATGTGAATGCGACACAAATCGGTTAGTTAAATGTTAATTTAGTTATTAAAAATGTCATGACAAACAAAAAGGGTAAACCAAAGTTATTTGATACTTTTATTTAAAAAAAAAATTGTTTTTACGCGGGTTTGACAGGTTCTAGTGCTGCTAATGCAGCTGATTTTACACTTAAATAAATTTATAATTAGAAAATAAAAATTCACTAGCAATTTTAATGTTTTTTGAGGTTACAAGTTACATAAGATTATAGGAACACCACAATCAATAAATACATCAGTACGCACACAAAAAAAGTTACAAACCCCTCTTTTTAAACAGTATTTTTAAAACGGCGCTGCATTGTTTAATTATAAACTTTTTGACAATTGTGCCCTATAATCCAAACAAGCGATTTATGAGCTGATTACTTAAAAAAGATGCTCACTTTTCTGTTAGTAACATTTGTAACATACATTGTGATTTCAATTTCTAAGGACTTTTGAAAAATGGGGGTTTTGGCCAACAAAAATGCCTAGTTTGCTGGAAAGTTTTTAATTAATGGGTAAAATGTAAATTATTATAAAGTGTTGCTTAAAAAATAAGAAATATTATTAATAATCGAACGAAAAGGTGAAAATTTGGTTATTTTTCTGTTTTTACACTCATAAATTTTTATAAATTGAATAAACATAATTAATTTTCAGTGAACATTTTTCACAGTGCATTTGTGCCAGTCGAATTCAGCTCTCGTGGGCTTTATGGCCATAGATATATAATACAGTTTAGAGCCAGCCCGCCCGAGTGTCTGCCACATTTACCACAGCTCCCAGTATCCAAGCATCTGAATATCTGGCCACGCTATCCATCTAAGCCAGCCAGCCTATCTGGAACTGTATCTCTATCTCTATCTCTATTTCTATCTGTATCTGTGGCTGTATCTATCCGGCCATCGGTTAAACCTCTAAAGTGCCATAGATTATTATAACACACGCGCTATGCGACTGTGCTGCGGTTAGCCGCAAAACTCAAAACCGAAACAGACACTCCAAGCCAAAAGGCCCCACACGAGCTATATGCAATCCCCCCAACCCCCCCCCCTCTTTGGTTTTGGGTGCATTATGCATAGCCAAATTGGGGAAAAGGGGGAGGGGAAGGGTTAGACCCACCCATTGGGAGGAGCAACACTAGCGCGAATTAAAGAAAAAGGCTGTCAACAAAGCAACGGTAAAGAAAATGAATGAGAGGAAAGCCCACAACGGAAATGGCAATGTAAAAATAAGTTATGGTAGGTGGATGTGGTAAATAATATAGCAGAAGAGGGGCGGGGTAAACACACCTTAAATAGTTCTATTACCAACTAGGCGATCATTCATCTTACAGGCATAGAAATACATAGATGATATCTCTATGGGTTTATGGTTTTAAATATTAAAAGATAAAAAGCTATTTATGTATATGTTTAAATTGTTTTTTTTTATGTTATATGATATTTATATTTTATAAAAAGATTAAAATTTATACCTTCAAAAATTTTACTGAAATTTATAGTTTTAAATTGGAGAATCTATTGACATATTCGTCAATCTTTAAATCACTTTACTTTATAGAAACTAAATCATGAATGACTTGCCTTCGTAAATTACCATAAATTAAGAATGTAATATTATTAAATTTCTATTAAAATATTCAACTGCAAGAAACCAAAGCCAATAAACTAATGGTTTCTCTGCCAAATAAAATTCACGACAATCAACCGAAATTAGTGAATGGAATTGTAAAAGCCACAAAGTCTCGAGAAATATGACAAAAATCATAAAGTTGAAATGGCCACGCCTTTTTTGGGACACATATTTTTCGAAATGCGGTGGGGCGTGTGTGTGTGTGTTTGAAAGTGCTGCCAAAATGCAGTTTAATCACCTCCAGAGAGACGGCCCACATGGCGAACCCAAAACGCAGCCCACACCAAATATGCACATTAGAGAGCACGTAGAGAAAGAGTGGGTTAAAGGCGGGGGTTAAGGAGGCGGTCCACCAGGGTAAGGGGGAGGGGGAATGGGGATCACATCGATCAAGCCCGGGCTGCAGATTTAATTACCAGACTGGGAAATCCACAGAGAGAAATTTAATGTAAAGATCATTGAATGGTTAGTTAAACACCGTCTCAGACTTGATCTTTATATACGAATTCGAATATATCATTTGGATATCTTATTCAAATCCTTTAGAAATCAGTAACAATTTTTTTTCTGTTCCGAAACCATTATTATAACCCAAATGAATTGTTAAAGTATGGTTCATTTTAATTAAAGGGGTTACATTAAAAAAAAGTTTATTATTTCAATATAAAAATATTTAAAATCAATAGTTTCTAAATCCTTTTCTTGTTACTCAGTAAGATTTAATTTTTTAATAATTTTGTAGTTTAGAATAATTTTTTATAAATATTTAAAATATAGATTTTTTTCTAAATTTCACTTAGGTAAGCCTACAAATTTCTCTCCGTGCTTGGATTTTCACTCGCCTGGCAACAAACCGAAGCGAAAATGAAAGCTCGAAAAGAGTCGCCAACGTAGCCCCCTCCCCCTTAGCCCCACTCTCCGCTCCCCATCCTCTCTCGATTTGGGCGTCGACGTCGCTGCCGACGCCAACGCAGCGAGACGCGCGCCGCCAACGTTGAATGAAATTTCATTCACAAAAATTCACAAAAACGAAGCCAAAAAGGCAATGGACACCAGTCACGCATGCGCGGATCGGAGTGGATCGGATTGTATATTGTGCATGGGCTGCGAATCGGGGAGTCTGGGGAGTCGGGGAGAGGGGGCATCGCAGAAATTACAGCGAAAAATATGCAGCATGTCTGGGCGGCTCGCAAACGTTGTTGCCCAACCGGAAGTATTAAATTCCAATTATGGCGACAAGATATTTCGCCGTCTTGAGATCGTTTGTCGCGCTGCCTTTATTGCTTATGAATTTATTCAAAATCAGAGGGATTCCAAAAGGGGAAATGTAGGATCTCCGATCACTGATCTCCACTAGCTGCCCACGACCTCCATCAAACGCCGGCGCAGTCGCTGGCGCACATCATCGAACTCGGGCAGCGGCACCAGGTTCAATTCCTCTCCGGAATCCAGACGATGGTCGTACAACTCCTCGCCATACACGTCGTGCCAGTCTGATAAAAGAAATTGGGAATTATTTAAAGAACAGAAAAATGTAAATAAACAAAGAAATAGATACTACTTTTTAAAAGAATGTTTCTTTGTGAAGAAAGAAAAAATTGTTTACATCAACCGTTTTAAATGTAATACTTTAAAAAAAATAGTTTTTTGTTTAATTTAAACATTAATTAAGCCTCAAAGTCTTTTAGGTTCATAATCTATTTGGGCTATCAATACATTAAAAGTTTTATTAGTTGTAAACTTATTTATGAAAAATGTTAATTCTCATTTAAATTTCATTTAAAGTCCAAATCTTTCACTCACCCCTGCTAAAGTTCTGGGCATGAAATCTCACCCACAGGGTGTACCTATAGATATCGGTTCTCAGGCTATAGCCCATGATTTTGATATTCCTTAGCTTGGGCTTGTCGCTGTTCGGATGCTTAGTGGGCAGCATACCAGGTCGGGGATACTGACTGAGGGCCACATGCTCATCAGCTAAAAGAGATAAAATATAATAAAATAATAATAATAAAATATGTTAAAATACTTACCCCTACCCAAACCCATTAGCTGGAAATAAAGGCTTTTACCCTCGCCGCAGGTCAACTCTTGGGAGTCCTGACAAATGGGTAACTTCGGCAGGCCCGCCAGATCCACTAGAGTGGGGAATACATCCAGCAGTTCTGTGATTCCATGATAGTACTTAGTTTGGGTGAGAGGGAACTGTGGAGTTCTTATCATTAAAGGAACCCTGAGAGCCACCTCAAAGTTGCTGTACTTGGCCCACTCGGCATGTTCGCCCAGGGACCAGCCATGATCCCCCAGCACCACCACCACCGTTTCATCCAGATCCAACCCTGCGATCAACTTGCCAAACAGATCATCCACATAGGCCACCGAGGCGTAGTAACCCTGTCGTATCTGAGCAGCCTGATGCGGGGAAATCGGTCCATAGGGAAAGGATATGTTGGAGTGCTTGAAGTCATCCCTGGCCCTGACATCCGTGTAGGGATTCCAGGCCACTGCCGGCATATCCGGTGGCTTCAGACTGTCCTCCGTGTAATTGTAAAACTGGGATAGTTTAAATCTCGAAAGAAATTGCCGAGGGAAACGGAAGTTTATGTGGGGCTTGTGGAAACCCATGGCCAGAAAGAAGGGCTCTCGATTGTGCTGCTTCCGGGATTCCACAAAGCGCAGAGCCTCCGCCACGGACTCGATATCCGGAAGAGTCTTGTACGGCTGCGTTTGCAGCTCCACCGGACAGATGAGATTCTTCCGGAGAATCCCTTCCTTATCCGGACACACCGGCGAATTCATAAACTGCTCCGTTCGCGGACGAAATGCTGGAGCCGACCAACTCAGAGGATAGTCATCCGTGTTGTTGGAGGAGAGGCCCGGGTGGAAGACCTTGCCACAGCTGTAGGTGTAGTAACCGTGCTCCTTAAAGTACTGCGGCAAAGTGGTGAAGTTTCCGGTGAAAGTGCGCCAGTAACTGTAGAAATCGTACAGATGCAAAGTATCAGGTCTTCGACCTGTGAGCAGGGAATTCCGACTGGGGGCACAGAGAGATTGCTAAAAATATATATAAAAACGTTTATATTACTTCTAAATTCCATTTGTTTATAATTTTAGATTTCTATGTCTAACGGTTTTTGCTAACGTTTCAACCTGCCATTTTTAGGGGTGCCAATTTTATTAGTAGACTCTAAAGAATGATACACCCTCTATTGTACTTAAATTCTTTAATTCTTAATAAAGAACAGATTAATCACAGCGTTTTATTATTTTCCTATAAAATCTTCACACAATTCTCACCTGACTATAAGTCCTTGTGAAGACATGACTTCCTCGGGCAAAATCATCTAGATACGGAGTGCTGGCCAGTGGATCGCCATAAGCGCCTATTACAGGACGCAGATCATCGAAGATTACCATCACCACATTGGGTCGTCTGGCTGGTGGAGGAGCTACTGCGTCCAGCAGCATGGGAATCAGCAGCGGCAACAAAAGACGAACACTGGTCATGTCCACGGCAAAGGAAACTCACGACTGTTGACTCGAAGATGCCGACACGGCGGATGTGAATGCCGGCGAATTTGTTGTGATACCCTGTGCCCATGAAATCTTATAAGGGGGTATGCCCATTTTTAATTATTTCACTTTAAATAAATAAAATAATTTAAGGAATTATCATGAAATTTAAGGAATGTATCCACACGTATTTTATATTTATTCGTGATTTTAGTAATGCAGGCACATCTTCTACTTCTTTTTCTATCAAAACTGATAAAAACTGCATTTTAAAATTTGCGATTTTGTATTTTATTTTATTCCATAATTTTTGTTCATATACATTATTTATTTTTATGGTATATCTGGGTTGTTCCAATCTCCTTATAGAGCACCACACTTGTTTACTGTTTTACGCGGCAAAGTGCAAAGAGTATAGAGAATACGGACTGGCGGCGTAATTCAAAACCGCCCCCATTATATTTCAATTGAATTTGACGGAAGCGCGCCTCGACATCGCTTACAGTGCACAATATATAAGTACAGTCAAAGTTTTATGGCCAGAACTTTCATAGGTTGAATCTATGACTCAAAGTAATAACATTAAAAAACTTTTCTTTTAAACTCACCAATCACCAATATAAATAAATTCTATGGGTCGCATATTTTTTTACTCATCATTTTTATTTTGCATTGGAATACACTTTTAAAAGTTGCTTTTTAAATAAAATAATTTCTTATCAGATTGGAATTTAGAACTTATGATAAAAATCCTTTTTTTCTCTTAAAAAACATGTTGTATTTTACAATAATATTTGAATTTTCGTTGATTACTATGTTATAATATTACATTTTTTGGGTTCGAGTTAGGCACATTCCACTGTACATGACCATTCTCTTTATAAGCAATCGCCGGACAGTGACTGGAAATCGGGGGCACATCGCCAACAGCCATGAATAATATTTACACATAATATTTAATGAATTGTGAGCTAACGATTAACAATAAAAGTATTGGAGCTTTGTGATATCTGGAAAAAAAACAGTCATAACAAGGAATAGTCACTGGTGCCGATCCAAAAAGCCAAAGGGGGAGGTGATTTTTAAGGGGAATTCCCTATAGAAGACCGTTCTGCAGATGAAGCCTAGCTCCTCTCTCATGCTTTTTGATGAAGACCATACCAAGGGGATGTATTTTAGGTGATTTTCAAGAGAATCCCCTCTAGAAAACCGTTCCACAGTTGGTGCAGCGTTTCTCCTTCATGGCCAGGCAGCAGAGGATTCCCAGGGGGAAGAAGAAGATGGCGCAGCACAGGCCGCAGCAGGAGAAGGTGTCCTCCAGGTAGCCAATGCGACAGGCTGGACATCCGCCGATCACGATGATCTCCGTGGGCATGGCCACCGGAGTGGGCTGAATCACCACGTTGACCGGCGTCGTCTCGAAAGCTCCATAGGACGGGGCGTGCATGTTGGGGGGCGGGGCACTGGGTGCTCCCTGGTGGACGCCCACTATCAACCGGGAATCTGCAATTAATCCAGGTTAAATATAGTTCTTTTGGGGTTTTTATTTATTTACCTTGGGAGGGACTGTTCATGACCTCGTCGTAGCTGGGCGGTGCGGCGTCTTTGCGGGTATCTGCCATTCTGGCCGCAAAGCTTTTTTCCCGTGACTCACTGTGTTTTGGAGATAATCTACTACTTTTAATTGCGTTAACTTTTTCAATGTTTTTTTCCCTTTGTTTTGCTGCTGCAGCGAGTTATCGTTGCAACAGCTGAGCGCGATTGCAGCTATCGATTAATACAGGTGGGCGCGAATATATCTCTTTAAAGTTTAAAATTTGAATTTAAACTAAGAACTTTAAAATATGGTTTAAGATTAAATGGAACAATATAAAAAGGTTAAACAGTTTTAACATTTTAAAAACAAATTTATTTAAGAAAAAGTAATCAAAGTGTCTGTAATTACTTTAACTCTACCTGAAAAACCTTGTTTTACAGAAACCTATAAGCAAACTTATAGTAGCCATCTATTTGGCTTTGGGTTAGCGAGGATTTCTGCTTGACCAAAACCTTCTCAAAGTCCTCAAGCTCAATTTCTGTGGCTCCAAAGTCACGCTGAAAAGCCTCTATGGCAGCCTCGTTGCAGAGATTACACAGATCCGCCCCAGAATAGCGATCGGTGAGAGAGGCAATCTCCTCAAGAACCACATTCTCATGGAAAGGCATCCGTTGGGCGTGGAGCTTCAGCAGCGCCAGGCGGGATTCCACATCCGGGGCTGGAACATGGATAAGCTTGTCGAAGCGTCCAGGTCTCATCAGGGCGTCGTCAATCATTTCCGGACGATTGGTGGCTGCCACCACGAGTATGTGCTGCTGGCTGCCACCGCCCACAATGCCATCCATTTCGGTGAGCAGCGTGGAGAGAATCCTCAGCTGAACTTGACCACCACCTCCGCCACTTGAAACAGTTCTTCTGCCAACCAGGGAATCTTTGAAATAAGGGAAGTTAACATCTATTTTCCATGAATCTCCTGTGACTTACCAATCTCATCTAGGAATATAAGACATGGTGCATTCTTCCGCGCTGTGTCAAAGATACGCGATATAAATCTTCTCGGCGCAACCGACGTAGGGCGAGTAAACCTCCGCCGCCGAAGTGGCAATGAAGGTCATATCGGCCTCTTTGGCCAGGCACTTGGCCACGGTGGTCTTGGCACATCCTGGCGGTCCATAGAGCAGCACTCCCTTGGGCAGACTCAACCCGAATCGGGCAAAGGCGGCACTCTGCCTTAGACCAGCTAAAACCGTGACTTGCAAGGTGCGTTTGAGGGATTCCATTCCTCCGATAATCTCAAAGCCTGCAGTCATTTTCGACACCCTGACATCCGCGGATCGCGAGGCACTCGGTTGAGTTTGGAGCAGCGATTGGCGGAAGATTTGATCCACATTAGCGTCATCTTTGGTCAGCAAGTTCTTGTTGCACGCGTCGCATGAGGAGCGTCAGATCTGCCATCACAAAACCCTGGGTGTTTCTGGCTATGTGGTCGAGTAAAGTCTCCGTGAGTTCCAGTTCATGTCCTTGGCACAGATCCTCCACGAGTCGTTTGCGTTGCTCCTCGGAGGGCATTTGGATGGCCACTTCACGCACAAATCGCCTGCGAGCATGTTCATGTAGGGAGTCGGGGGATCCCGAAGTGGCCACACAAATAACGCCCTGAGGCAGTGCATCAATCAGTTTGTAGAGTTGCGCTGAGATGCGGAGGGAATTGCTGGAGTTTTTGGCATCTGCGACACTCGAAGAAGGGCACAACAACTCCAGATCCTCGATGAGTATCACAATGGGCACTAAAAAGTTGTATAATTATCAGTAGTTTGATTAAATGTACAGGAATCTTCCAACTTTACATAAAGGTTGCAGCTGCTCCTTGAAAGTTTCAGCAGCCTGGAAGATTCTCCTCAACTCCTCTTCGGTTTCGCCCGGATAGGAACGCAGCACCTGGCTGGCTGTGATGGAGAAGCAGTTGCAGTTATGACGGCGCAAGAACTCTCCAAGCAGGCGACTCTTCCCACAGCCCACAGGTCCAACAATCAGTGCTGTAGTAGGAAATCTGTGCGAGAAACCGCTTCTAGACGTTTCCAGCAGCTGCTCCAAGTCCTCCATGGGCTGCTCGAAGCTGTGAGGCAGGTACTTAGAGGTGGCAGCCAAGGAATAGGGCATTCCCAGTCGGGTGTCCACCAGGAGCAGTTCAGCATCTCGCGGTAATTCAAAACATTCGTCAGTGGCAACTCCTGGGGCATCAATCACCTCCACACTGGCAATGCCCAGTTGGGCCAGGCGTCTGTGCTGAACGGAGCAGCCTTTGGTCAGCTTCAGGTGGCGCAGGAACACCCGGACATCATCTTTCAGATCCTCCAGAGAAACCTGAGAGCGTTGGAGCAGCTCCTGAGTGACTGTGACAATGCAGGGAATCCTTGCTGGGCAGGAAACCAGTTTCAGTGGCTCCAGGAGCACCAAACGCTGATTGGTGGGTGAGAATTGCGACGAGGAGGTGACCATTCCGTCCAAGAAGCAACAAGTTTCACTGCCGGCACGCGGAGTAACCCAACAAACTGCGTAGCTGCCATCGGAAAGGTGGCAGCGACACCAACCCGTCCCCGGAGGATCCTCTGCCGCAGGAACATAGCATCTCTGCGGCTCCAGATCGCTGTCGTCCAGCAGGGAAAGCGGAAAAGCCGGAAAATCTATCTTGTTTTGGTGCATTTTGTTTACCTCGCTTCGACTGCAACGATAACTTATCGATAGCAGCATCGCATGCCTGTTTGGTAGCCAAATCTGGCTACTTTTAACGATCTAGAATGGAATTTACAAATTAGTGGTTATGATAAAATTTAAAAATAAACAAAAATATAGAAAAAATGTAACTCTTATTGAAATGATAAAACCACAGAAATAGTTTATTAATAATTTATTTAGTAACTTTGAAAATTTAGAATAGTTTTTCTAAATATATAAACATAAAAAACCGAAAACTTTTGTGTGGCGATAAACTTTAATTTTAGGCAAAGCGAAAACGAAAAATAAGAAAATACGTGTGGTCGATCTAAATCAATTTCAACGAAATGCCCGACTATATTTTAACAAAGTTCTTAGAGCCTAGCTTAACGACGGTTGACAAAGACGGGGCGAATTCGCAGAGAGCGAGAGAGACCTTTATTGTGCACCCGCCTTCGTCCTAAACTAACTTACACTAAACTTCAAACTTCAAGTAAATTCAAATCTCGCAACACCGGCCCCGTTGAACGCTTCAGGCTTCAACAAATGGGAAGCGGCGCCAATTTATGGATGGCTCGCCGAAAAACGCCTCCTGCGCCCGTCCTAACGTCGACGACCCTGACCATGCCGTCCTCCCCTGCGTGCCTGGCGATGATTCTCCCCAGGAGCCATTGTTGGGGCGGAAGGTTGTCCTCGGCCACGACGACGAGATCTCCCTCGCTGATGTTCGGCTGCTCCTGGTGCCACTTGCCCCGAATTTGTAGGCCCAGGACATATTCCCGGGACCATCGCCGCCAGAACATTTGCCTGACTGACGAGACAAGCCGCCATCGCCGTAAGCAGCTGAGACCCTCCTGGTCCGGGGTCCGGAGTGCTGGTGTGGCGAGCAGCGGCCCGCCTGTCAGCAGGTGCCCGGGAGTTAGCGCCTCTCCGTCGCTTGGGTCCTGGCTGATCGCTCCGAGCGGGCGCGAGTTCATCACCGCCTCGATTCCCACGAGCACTGTCGCCAGCTCTTCTGCGCTTAGGAGCGCGCTGCCCACCGCCCGTAGGAGTAGGTTCTTGGCAGTTTTGACACCTGCCTCCCATAGTCCGCCCATGTGCGGAGCCCGAGGCGGTGTGAACGCAAACTCGCATCCGCTTCTTGATGCGAATTCGCGTATCGCGTCGGCTTCCTCCTCGATCCGCTCTCGAAGGGCCTGGAAGTGGCGACTGGCTCCGACGAAGTTCGTCCCGTTGTCGCAATGGACGACTTGGGGACATCCTCGGCGCCCAACGAACCTTTGAAAAGCCAATAAAAAGGAATCTGTGGTTAAATCTGAAACAACTTCTAGATGAACCGCCTTGGACGCGAAACAAACAAAGAGCGCAATGTAGGACTTATACGGAGGCCTACCACGAATTTTCAGTGTTGTATAGACAGGGCCACAAAAATCAACGCCACATATAGCAAATGGGCGGAGAGCACGGAGACGATCTGCGGGTAAATTTCCCATAATTTGTGTCATCAGTCGAGGCTTGCACTTGAAGCAGCGGATACATGATCGAACTGTCTGACTGCAGACCTCCTGAGCGTTTACGATCCAAATTCGTTGTCGAAGGAGACTCACAAGTGCTCGTGGACCAACATGAAAATTAGAATGGTGCAGATGCCGGACATAGCTCTGCACAAATTGGGAGCGTTTCGTCAACAACAATGGAAACTTGGCATCGTATGATATAGGAGCGTTAGCTAGTCGCCCCCCCAACTCGCAACAACGAAAAGTGACACCAAGTCCCCTTTTCTTCATGAATGAATGGATTCAATCGCTGAAGACTTGGGCCAACTCTGGAGCCTTTACGGACTTTTTCCCTTTCTTCGTGATACTCGTGTTTTTGTAATACCTCGACAATTTTTAAAAAGGCTTCATTATATTCAGTGGGTGACAAAGTTTTTTCAAATACTTTACTTTTGTCTTTGCATTTTCTAATGAAGCGGAACATATAAACGAATACCCTAAGCAGTTTAAGGTGTGACGAAAATCCCTCGATGACATCTACCAAGTCCGAATTTTGTACAGCAGCGGTCAGCCCGACCACAGTCTTCCTCGATTCTTGCAGTAGGACTTGTTCATCTAGGTCAAAGTGTGCATTTTGGGGCCAGTTTTCTTCTCCTTCCGTTAGATACGCTGGTCCAGTAAACCATATCGACTGTATGATTTCGTCGACGTCACAACCTCTTGATACGATATCTGCTGGGTTCTGTTTCGTGGGGACATGCCGCCATGTAGCTTCACCTGACCACTCTTGAATCTCCGCAACTCTATTCGATACAAATGTGGACAACGAAGACGGATGAGACCGGATCCAATGAAGCGTAACTTCAGAGTCCGACCAATAAACAATTTGTTCGATAGGTACCTTTAATAGGGGCTTGATTCTGTGACAGAGATCTGCGAGAAGGTGAGCGGCACATAACTCAAGTCTTGGAAGAGTCTTAGTCTTGAGCGGCGCTACTTGTGACTTTGACGTCAACAAGGATACTTTATAACCTTCTGCAGTTTTGCTACGAATGTAGACGCAAGCTCCGTAAGCTCTTAAGGATGCGTCGGCAAAGGCATGTAATTGGACCGGTGACATCGGATCGGTATGCACAAACCGAGGAATTGATATTTCTTCTAAATTAGACAGTGTATTTTTTATCATATTCCATTCTGTTTCCAAATGCATTGGAATCGACTCATCCCAATCTAACTTATTGAGCCAGAGTTCCTGCAACAGGATCTTTCCTCTAATTACTATTGGACTTAATAAGCCGAGGGGGTCAAACAGCTTCGATGTCACCGATAGTATGTTCCGTTTTGTCGCTCGGAGACCCATGACAGCATTGTCAATTTGGAACTTAAAGGCATCTTCGTTGGGCAACCACGATATTCCTAACGCCTTTGTAGACTCTGAGTCCGAGATGGGTATGGATTTAGCTGTGCTCTCAGATGCGGTGACGTCAGGTGAGTTTGAAAACCACTTTGTCAATTCAAAACCTGCAGTTTGAAGAACCTGAGACACTTCAGACTTAATAGTCTTTAACTCCTCTACGCATGCAGCACCAGTTAACATGTCATCGACATAAAAGTCGGATCCAATAACTTCAGCAGCTCTAGGAAAAGAAAGTTTGGCAGACTCGCTTAACCTTTTTAAACACCGAATTGCCAGAAATGGGGCTGGTCCAGTCCCATATGTTACGGTGTTGAGCTTATATAATCTCAAGGACTCAGAGGGGTCTCTTCTCCACACTATAAGTTGAAACTGCCTATCCGCTTCATTTACCATCACTTGGCGATACATTTTCTTTACATCGGCGGTCAAGGCGAACCTATGCAGCCGGAAGCGAAGTAGCGTTGAGTACAACTCATCTTGGATTGTCGGCCCAACCATCAAAATATCATTTAGAGAGATCTGAGTTGACGATTTACAAGAGGCATCGAAAACGACACGTAACTTGGTTGACGTACTTTGGGGTCTCAGAACGCATTGGTGTGGGATAACATAATGTGGAGCAGAAGGAATTTTATCTGTAGGAGACATATGACCTAAGGAAAGGTACTCTTCCATAAATTCTAAATACATTTTCTTCATGTCAGGGTCTCGAGACAACCTTCTTTCAAGCGACAAAAACCGCCGTTTTGCAACTTCAAAGGAGTTGCCCAACCCATTTGGATCAGATTTAAACGGCAGCCTTACTTCAAACCGACCTGATGGCAAAACCTGAGTAGTCTTCCGGTAGTGTTCTTCACATAACTTTTGCTCAGGCGACAGAATTTTCTTTAGAGATGGCATTTCTTCCAGTGACCAAAACTTCTGTAGTGTGCTGTCAATAGATACTAACAGCTCTTCACTACAACTAAAACTTTTCACAACTTCTGTAGGGGAAGATGCCTTATATCTTCCTGATACAACCCATCCTAGGAGGGTTTTCTGCAAAGTTGGAAAGTCGGGACCTTGTCTAATTTGTCCAACAGCTAATAATTCGAAAAAAGATTCTGCTCCTATTAACATATCTATTCTTTGTGGCTTGTAGAAATATGGGTCCGCTAAAGGTAGGTTCTTTGGAATTTTCCAGTCATTGATATTGACAGACTGGTCAGGATGGTATCCTGATATTGATTTTAAAATCCAAAAATCGAATGAGAACTCACTACCATTTATACGCGACTTCACCACTGTATGTACTCTTTTCTTAACTTGAGAATTGGACTCGCCAATACCAAGTAAGTTGATACACGACTCCTCTTTACGGATCTGTAAGCGGTGAGCAAGGTCCTCTGTTATAAAGTTAGTTTGGGACCCAGAGTCAAGAAGTGCTCGGGCCAAAATATATTCACCGTTTTTGGTTCGTACACTTACGATCGACGTGGCCAAAATCACCTCTTCCGATGATGTCGCATGCATAACATGTGACGTGGAAGGCTGATCTTGATTTAAAGGAGGAGTAAGAATCTCTTGGGGTGGTGGCAACGCTAAACTGTTCTCGGAAACTGTATATCTATGCAGTAAAACGTGATGCGAGCGTCCACAAACTCGACATTTGTTAAATTTGCATTTCGAGACAGTGTGACCCTTTCGCATACAATTGATGCATAATGAAGCAGATTTTACAAAGTCAAACCTTTGCATAACGGAAAGACGACCAAACGGACCACAGTTCGCTAGGATATGGTCGTCTGCATTGCAATAGCTACAACCTTGCTGGGATTTACTGTTGGACGAAGAACATGTAAATGAGCTACGATTATGTGGCTTGCTCGACGTAACTTTATCTAGCTTTGGTTTCGTCGATTCTTCAGCAGATAAATGCTGATATCTGCGATTTAACATTTTTTCAAAATCGGACCAAAGAGGTAATCTTTCATAATCTAACTGTTCTTCCCATTTTTGTTTGGTCACTGGGTCGACTCTGTTCAAGACGAGATAGATCAACATTGCATTTGAAATCTTGGTATCGTCTCCTATCGATAACAAAGAACCGTATATCGATGACACGGTATCGATAAGATTCCTTAGAGACGACGCAGACTGTTGCGATATTTTCGGAAGACTAAACAATGTTGAAATATTATTCATAAAAATTAAACATTCGTTATCATACACTTTTTTCAAGCTGACCAAAGCTTTCTCATAATTGCTCTCTGTAACTTGGTAGGCCTTGATAGTCCCCAAAGCTTCACCAGAAAGGCAAGAGATTAAGTGATTAAACTTTTCAATAACGGGAATGTTATCGTCTTGATGAACTAGAGTTTCAAAAAGGCTCATGAAATTTTTAAACTCCGAGTATTTGCCGCTGAATTTCGGCAATGCCAAATTCGGAAGTCGAGCTCGAGTTGGGACTACAGAAGCTGACCCAAGAGTTTTGGTATCGCTAGCTGTCTTCAAGGCCGAGATAAGCGACAATACTTTTGCCTTGGTTGTTATGGAAAGCTCTTCCAACTCTTCTCCAAACTCATCGCCATCATCTAAATCTTCTATCTTTTCTTGTAATTGATTTGCCTTGTTAATTACATCATTTAAATTTTCTAGCCTACATTTTAATTCGTCTTCCAGAATCGGAATCTGGCCGGCTTCTAGCCGATTATTTAATCGGCGGATGCTATTTACTGGCTTTTTGAGCTTGTTTTTAAGGTCAGCAAGAAGTTCAATACTTTTTGGCTTATCTGGACTCATTTTTTATATTAATTTAAATATATATAGGCCACGAAAAAAATTATATATAAATAATTATGTAGAATAAATTATATCCAGCAACAATTTACTAAATTGAATAAATTTAATTTAAAGTATAAGTGATGAAAATAAATTTCGAAACAAAACAACGAGAGTTAATAATTTTTGTCTATAATTATTAAATTTGTTCGAAAAATGTTGTTACCAAATGTTGTATTATTCACAACAAAAGCGACGAAAATATTTAATTAAATCAAACCACGTAGTATCAAATTAATAGTGGTGACGGCAAATCAGTATACCTGACCGAATGCAGGGTAGCGCGTCACTTAACGGTCAGCTAATCGTCAGCGCGCCAAACCAAATCCTACAACAATAACAACTTTGCTAGCGGCGGACAAGCGAAAGCGAAAACGAAAAAATTCACCGCTGCAGCTGCTTGTTATGAGGGCCTATGTATTGGTTATGTATAGCGGCTGGGATGAATTTTCCCAACTATTAATTTTTCGAGTTTTAACACAATGTAGTGGGGGGCGACAGTGATTGCAATAATTTTCGTAAGAAAACACAAATTAAATGTTGCATCCAAGGGCGGTTCAAATGGGTTATGTAATGTGTATGTGTATATGTGTATATGTATATAATAAATATAATATAAATTTTATTTATTTTTTCTGTATATGTGTAAGTTTGCATTTTTCCTTTTTATTATAATTAATGCATGCACAACTAGCTCTACTATATCGATACGTCTGTGCCAAGAATTGAAAGCGAGGTGCAATTTTTCAGCACAAGACAAGAAACAAATAAATTGTTTTGTTAACAAACTCTAGCTTTCAATTTTTTGCACAAATACCTCGGGTTCTGCGTTGGGGTCTTTTAATCCAGCTGCCACTTTCCTTTTGCACATCGAGCAATCACAGGGCATCCCTTGGCAGCGGCAGTACTGGCGGATTAACGGGGGTATTTCGCGACCGGCACGATAAATTTAGCAAAGCTGCTATGTATTTAACTTTTTTACTCGCCGCGGGCAACGATTTTGTGGGTTTTGTTATTAATTTTAAATGCAAATCAAGTTTGCTATCACTTGTTGTGTTTTCACTGTGTCACTGTCACTTGTTGCCTTTAATTATTAATAGTTTAAAGTCCACTCGGGAGCGCCATGAAAATTTAGAATAGTTTTTCTAAATATATAAACATAAAAAACCGAAAAACTTTTGTGTGGCGATAAACTTTAATTTTAGGCAAAGCGAAAACGAAAAATAAGAAAATACGTGTGGTCGATCTAAATCAATTTCAACGAATGCCCGACTATATTTTAACAAAGTTCTTAGAGCCTAGCTTAACGACGGTTGACGAAGACGGGGCGAATTCGCAGAGAGCGAGAGAGACCTTTATTGTGCACCCGCCTTCGTCCTAAACTAACTTACACTAAACTTCAAACTTCAAGTAAATTCAAATCTCGCAACAAACTTCATTAGGAGCTGCGATTTTAAACCATAAATTAATCCATTTTTACAAATTTATTATAAATAATTATTTTTTAATTACTCCTTGTAAATATATTCGACTATTAATAAGCTAGAAAAATAATAATAAATAATAACAATAAAAATAATATAAAACTAGCTACTTGTAGCTATTTGGTTTGTTGCAATCTGCATCTATCGATAGCCACCGCGAAAGCCGCCGCTTGCGCACATATAGTCGCACTCTTCTGACGCCATCGCCAATCGCCGCTGTGACGCAGATTTTGTGTAAAACCTTGTAAAAATTGTTAAAACTTCTTGTTCTGAAGGACATTTACTGCGGTGAAAACAGGATAAGAAGTGGCGCTGAACCGGTGTCCACCCAATTAATGCCGAGAGCAGCCAGTGAGTGTGGATTTAGCCGTGTTTTGGCAATCATTTGCTAACTCGCCGATCGATCGGCGTTTTTTCTCTATATTTTTCTTGCTTTGTGTCTCTGTGTGTGTGCGTGGGTGCTCCATTCATCTGCCTTCGATTTCCGATTGCCGACTATCGACTTTGGAGCAGGTAAACAAACGCTGCCGATGCGCGAGATGGCGGACTTGGATGCAGTGCACCTGGGGCTGGACGAGAACGAGGCGGACATTGCCGAGGAGCTGCAGGACTTTGAGTTCAACACACGGAGCGAGGCCTCCGAATCGAATGGCGGCGACTCCACGGACTCGGAGCCCAGCATCAGCTCGGTGAGCACGGCCACATCCTCACTGGTGGGCAGTGGCAGCAAGCGGAAGACCAAGAAGCTGGCCAAGGAGAGCCCTCAGGTGGAGGTAGAGGTGCCCAAATCCTCAAAGTCCTCCTCCAAGAACAAAGGCAGCAAACGGGAGCCCACTCCCGAGGAGCTGAATGGTGGCAATAAGAAGAAGAAGCGCACGGGCAGTGAATCCAAGAAAACCACTTCCTCGGAGCCCTCGGAGAAGGTCAAATCCAAATCCCCTTCCGCCGAGGAACGCCAGCCGCCGGCCAAGAAGTCGCGGAGCAAGAAACCCTCCATTGCAAACGATTCCGTTGGCCACAAGAGCGATGCCAGCGAGGCGGAGGACGAGAAACCAGCTCTTCCAACTCTGGAGTCCGACAGCGAGTCCTCCGACTCGGATTCGGGCACCCAGCACAAGCGAAACGGGGGCAATGGCGGCGGCAATGCCCGGGGTAAACCCAATTCCAAGAGCTCCACGCCGGAAAAGGATTCCGTGGGTGGTTCGCAGTCACATGCCCAGAAGGGCTACGACTACATGACCAAGCTGAACTACCTGTTCCGGGACACGCGCTTCTTCCTCATCAAGTCCAACAACAGCGACAACGTCCAGCTGTCCAAAAGCAAGAGCGTGTGGGCCACACTGCCGCAGAACGACGCCAATCTTAACCAGGCCTTCAAGGAGGCCAGAAATGTGCTGCTCATCTTCTCGGTGAACGAGAGTGGTAGGTTCAAGTTGGTTCTTTACAACCTAAGATTTTCCATTAGAAACCTACACTTAAATCCAACACAATCACAATAATCTTCTTCTCCCCTCAGGTAAATTTGCAGGCTTCGCCCGGATGGCGGCTCCCTCCCGGCGGGACATTCCCCAGGTGGCCTGGGTATTGCCACCCAGTATTTCGCCCAAGGCGCTGGGCGGCGTCATCGAACTGGACTGGATCTGCCGCAAGGAGCTGTCCTTCAACGCCACCCTGCATCTGCACAACACCTGGAACGAGGGCAAGCCGGTGAAGATCGGTCGCGACGGCCAGGAGATTGAGCCCAAGATCGGCGCCGAGCTGTGTCGCCTCTTCCCCGAGGATGAGCAAATCGAACTCACGCCCATACTCAAGAAATCCAAGGAGACGGCTCGAGTGATGCGGGAAAAGGGCATCCACGTGATCTACAAGCCGCCCAGGAGTCTTTCCTCGCGTGGCCACGGCGGCGGAGGAGGAGGACGTGGCGGAGGCCGGGGAGCCGGTCACGACCAGCTGGGTCCGATGCGTCACAAGAGGAGCTACCACGGACCACCGCACCATCGGCCGTACCGTCATCATCATGGCATGGGCCTTCCACCGGGCGGTGGCTTCAAGAGAAGCGGTTCTCCCTACCGCCAGATGGGCGGTGGAGCAGGAGCACCACCCGGTGGACCCGGCGACATGACCATGCCGTCGTGGGAGCGCTACATGTCCTCCGCAGCAGCTGCCGAGGCTTATGTGGCCGACTACATGCGCAACATGCACGGCCAACTGCCGCCGTTGCCCTTCGTTCCTCCATTCGCCCAGCTGCCGATGCCAGGAGCCGGTGCCGGAGCAGCCGGTGCCCTGCCACCGGGAGCGGCAGCCATGTACGAGCAGCTGCCGCCACCGGTGCGGTACTACGATGGACCGGGTGCACCGCCTCTGCCGGATTATCCGCCTCCGCAAAGGCCACCACCGCCGGGCTTCGATAAGGCGCCGAGCTACGAGGAATTTGCCGCCTGGAAGAACGCTGGCCTGCCCACAGTGCCACCGCCAGGCTTTCCCGTCTACGGCGGAGCGGCCAATGGCGGTAGCAATGGAGCTGGCGGAGCGGCTGCTGCCCAGGCGGCTGCCGGAGGAAGCATGGGAGCCGGCGGAGGCGGAGGATCCGGCGGTGGAATGGGCGGTGGACCCGGTGGCTATCGGAATCGCGACGGCAACAACGGCTCCGCGGGCCCTCGTCGACGGGAGTACGGAAATCGCAGCGGCGGTGGATCTTCGCGGGATTCGCGACCGTTTCGCGAGCGTGGCGGTGGCGGCGGCCAGCGAAGCTATCGGGACAACCGGCGTTAGGCCTCAAGATTGGGCTCCTGGCCCCGCTAGAATCGGAAAGTGTAATCCTAATCCGCTCGCGTGTGAAAATTCAAAGATAAATATTGAATGCGTTACGGTATAAGCGAAAAGTTAATATGATAAAAACGAAAGATAAAATCCTAGACCTACGAAAAACCGGCTATCGTCTAAAGTCGATACAACTCTCTTTTCCCCTTTCTCTCTCCAAAACAACACCCCCCACCACCCACACTAAGATTAAAAACAAACTTACGACCTAAGCAAATTTCAAAACAAGCAGAGATCTTAATGCTAATTAAATATTTTAAAACACAAAAAAAAATACAAAATGAAAGAGAGAAAATGTGAACTTTATTTACCCAAAACCAAAACAAAAATTAAAGAGAGCGAGAGAAAGAGACTTTAAAGAGACGCCCAACAACAACAACAACCACAACCAACAACAATACCCATGAACGAACTTAAGTTAACCTGAGAGCAGTGATCAAACAGTGATGTGTGTATCGTGTGTGCCAAACCCCACAAAGCCCCATATTCTCCATATTACCCACCAAACCTTAAAGTTCCGAAAAGCGAGAGTTGGACACAACAAAGGCAAGCTGAATATCAAAAGGGGTATTATCATGTCCCAATCAAAGACTTTCAAAGACTTTGGAGCCCAGCTCCAAAATGGGGACTATAAGTAATAATCACTGCTACCTAACTTCAAAGACGAGGATCCAGTCGTTTCGATCCGATCCCAGCTTCCTTATACGTAGTATAAAACTAATGCAATCATTTTTAACACTTACATGTCTTTGCCGACAGAAGACCATATATATATTATATCCTAGAAACAGACACACATCCGCCCACATTTTGGCCCGGAGATCCCACGCTCCGGGTCCCTTTGGCCCTATAGAAATTCGAACCGTAGCAATCCGAACTGTTTTGGCCCACCAGATGGTCCCCATTTATCCCCCCATCGATTCGATTCCACTCAATGACTGCCACATTTTCACGCTTTACCGGAGCTCAGACCGCCGACAAACACTCAACACACATTCCCGGACAGACCTAGGGAGTTTTCTCTGTTTCTTTGCAGGATCTGAAGGCCAGAAGACCCAGGATGGAGTTAGGAACCCTTTGCAACCAGCGAAGAAAGTTAGAGAGAGACTCGTGGAAAGACTGAAGCCAAATAAAGACCCAAGCTGATTAAAAAGATAATAAACCTTTGTTCTTTATTCGGGTGTGATCATAAAACTCACGTTTTTAAAAAGGTTTAGCTAAAAAAGATAACTGCTTTTTATTCCGTAGTACTTACCATTTGTACTATTATTTATTTTTCAAATCTTCTAATGACTCCTAACTTTGCATGTTTGAGTTTCCGGCAGGTGATGTCTTTCCATTAATGATCAATGCGCGACTTTCACTTCAACTTGATTCTCTTAATGACTTTTCTTTATCCGTGCAAATATTTTGTCGTAAAATGAATAAATAGAAAATTTCGTTTAACCTCGACAACTATAGAAGGCAAACTTAGGTCCGGGACATATTTTCCAAGTAATTACCAAATAGTTGTATTTTTAATTTGTTAAAAAACCAAGGCGATACGTTTCTAATTAAAGTTATCGCTATTCCTAATTAGGACAGAAACGCAAACAATGTATTTAACAAAGTAATTTAGATATTGCTTGCTTATTACAATAAAAAACAAGTATTACGATTTTACTAACCCAAGGCTCCCAAGAAAAGGATGATAATGGAATTGGTTTTGTAGGAAAACATCTTGGTTATTAATGTACATTTTTATTTATTCGATGTTCATAATTGAAGCATATAAGTATATTCTGATCAGAATTTAAGGAATATTTAAAAGGCATGATGTGTTTAGCATCCTTCGCACCAGCACTTCAGACTGGGGCTGCAGTGTCCACTGACTCGTCCTTCCTCCTTGCACACACGACGGCAGGTCTCGTTGTCCCAGACGGCGCAGGGACCCTTGTATCTTCCGGACAGACAGTCGGCATCGGCATTGTTGGCTCCCAGGACCACCAGCATCATGACAGCGAAGAGGGCGAACAAGTACTTGATTTGCATCATTTTGGAAGAAGTTCTCAGAGAGCTTGGTGGATGATTTGTGGTTGAATTGTCAGCGACTGATGGTTTGAAAGAATCGCGGAGGAGCTTATATAGTACACCGATCTCTGCGCCGATCGGTCGGCTTTAGCCGAAGCGTACTCGGCTGCAAACGAAATAGATCAACAAGTGATGATGATACATGTGCACTCACTTAGGAAAGCGTTCCTTAGGGAAACCACCTAGCGCTTCTGATAAAGATAACACTTTCAAACTAGATTTATTGCTTAAGGCCTCATCATCATTTGAAAAAACAAACTTTTTAAGATGCGCCCTATAGAATACCAAATTTAACTGGACTGCCCCAGATAAGTAATAAATAAGTCGCCAGGGACTTTGGGATAAACCCAGACTAAATAAATGACGAGGAAAACATAACAATGCGAGTACAAAGAGTCACAGGCGTTGATTAATTGAATAAATCTTTAAAAAAAATCCCCGTGAAATCACAATGACCTTACAAAGGCTGAGTTTAGGGAACTAGATTGTATAGGTCAGGATTCCGGATTCAAGCAGATGAGCTTAGCAAATAGACAAAAATAGCGAAGCTCTAGTGTTTAAAATTTTTATTTTACGACTAAGAAAGATAGATACCCTTTATCTTGTTGTGGTCGATTGCTCTAGACTTCATGAGAACCAAGTTGCCCCACCTGTTACAAATATTATAAGGTGTCGTACTGCACATGATAAGAATACTAAGGTTCGGAGGCGCATTTGTAATTGCATGTGAAAATCCCTGGTTAATCTTTAATTGAATGAAAAAAACCCAAGCTAAAGCAAAAGAAACAAAAAGCAGATAAGAACCTACAAATTCGAAATATAATGTATTGCTGATCTTTCAAGTACACACGAACTAGATTATAACCAACGCAATGGGCTCTTCAATTGACAATTTTTCTGAAAACTATTATAAAAAAATATTTAGTAATGTTCCACCACTTTAATTTTAAATATATATTTATATCGTAGCTCAAAAATGTAATGGTTATGTCTGTTTTTTTTAATGAACTAATAATATTTATTCAGCTACAGCCTAGATCAAAGCGTCTATTATTGACGTTGGTCAGGAAATATTAACATCCGTTCCTGCCTTATCAGCCACATCTGTTTATTTTCATTATGCACAAAAATACGATATACAATATTTGGATTCTTTGTGAGAAATCAGAATCTGCGTTTTTGGTCAAAATATGATTTCTCAGTAGTGATTTTTTGTCGTAGCTTGGCACTAGATCATCCCAAATCCAAAATATTTCGGGCTGAGTTAGAAAAAATAATTTTTGGTCAATTTTTACATTTTTGATAGGGGGTTACATCACATTTTTTTGCAAAAAGTGGCCCAAATTTAAGGTTTTTAGGTTTAAATGCCAATCAATTTGAAATTTTATTACGAGTTCAGCGATATATGACATTCCATATTTGGATTATTAGTTCTTTTGTTACGGCCAAAATACTGAATTTTGGTTACCTTGTTTCATCTTGTTATCAGGTAATTTATTTTCCGAGGTCCCCATCAAGAATATATCGGATATTAAAATCGATGTGTAAGATTGTTTTCACAATATGTATAGTATTTATTGTTTAAGGTTTTTGTTTTGCTGAAAATTAAAATTTAATCATACAACGAACAAACTTACAAATACATTTTATAATGCAATTAAAACATTGACTTTATATATATATATAATATTTCTTTTTATACTTTCATTTGTCGCTTTTAGCTTTAAGTAGACACTTTAGATTTTTCAACTTTTTCATTCTCTTGTTTCGTTTAGTGGTTGGTTTTTTGTTTCATTTTAAATTTGTTTGCCCATGGCGAATACAAATTAAATAATTATGGTGTATATAAAAAACATAAAACAATTCGGCCTGGTTGAACTGATAGGTTATTAACGGTGGCTGCTCCTCCAAAGAGTCGGGAAGTTGAATATGTTTCTCACTCGTGGCGGGACTTGACTCGACCGGCGCTTGTCCTTGTCCTTCTCCTTCTCCTTGTCGCCCTTTCGTCCGAAGATGTGGAACATGCCGCTGCGGCGCTCCTCCTTGGTTCCCTTGCGCTTCGCCGCTGCCCTTCACCCCGGACACGGAGGAGATGGACTCGGGCCTCACTTTCGCTGGAACTCTCTCCGCCGAAACGCGCGAGAAGCTGATGGAGTCGGGCTGCAGGGACACGGGTCGGTTGCTCTCGAAGCGGGTGTTTCCCCAACCTGGTGGGATATCCAAAATCAAGTGTAAGTGGTTGGAAGTCTTTAAAATGTAACAAAAATCATGCAAATGAAGAGTGTCAGGAGTGTAGCATAACATAAAGTGAGATTCAAAAGGGAGGACAGGCAAAATAATATTATACTCAGTTTAAATATCATACACATATTATATTATAGTCATTAGACATGTAAATATAAAATTTTGAATAAAGGAATAGCACTTAAATATAAATTCATTCTCCCATCGAAATTCTTTAACTGGAAACAATGTCTGTATCAACAAAGTTATGGTCGATTATTTCATAGCATTTTTGATTAATAGTTATTATAACTCTTAAAAAAAACATTTTGTTGGAAACGATTTCTAAGGACTTTTGTTCGTGTTAAAGAATGTTCGATTCAAGAAAATAAACATATTTAATTTAAAACCCATGGAAATACTTTGCAAACTCGTGCGCAGATAGGATCGGCGGGTAATCTTCACCGGTTTAAAAGTAGTTGAGGAACCTATTCCACACAGAGGCATGCATTCAGAGTAAAGAGAGAAACATATATGTACAAAGAGTTCAGAACAGCCGCAAACCTTAGCATGCGCTTAAGACTAGGAATCGGAATCATATAATACAGATTGTTAGGATTAATGAGGTCTCGCTCTAACCACCGAGTCCAATTCCGATTGAATCGTTATTGTTATTCAGATGCAGACCCATATAGCTTGGATTACTGATGGCATGGCTAGGCTCCCCGGAGCCCCCGGTTGATGATGACTTGGTCGATGAGGTGGGCGATGAGGGTATTAGATGCCACACCGTGCGACTGCTCGAGGAGGAGGTCACTTGGTGTGTTGTGGTGGTAGTTGAGGAGGAGTTGGTGATCGTGGTCGTTGAGTAGTTTCCTCCACCCTCCCAGCTTCACATTACCGTTGCCATTGCTGCTGGCCCCGCTGCTGGAATAGTTGAGGATCCTCTTGGGACTGCTGCTGCTGCTGGTGTTGCTGGTGCTAGTGCCTCCATTATTGTTGTGCGCCTCCATCTCGATGAACTTCCTCGTGGAGTCGATCCTCCCCGAGGGAATCCCTCTGCGGCTGCTGCCTCGCCGCATTGTTATTATAGAAATCCGGTTGGACTCTGACTCGCCGCCGCATTGAATGCATTGATCCTCTGCTGAACCTGCGCCTGATGCTGATTCTGATCTCGGATTCTGATGCGAATCGGGTATGCTGGGGATGCTGATGGCCACCCACCGGTGGCATCGTCGTTGGCAATGGCGGCGGATTATCTAATAGACACGGCATCGTTTTTGGAGGACAATTTTGTACAATGGAGTGGAATAATGTGTACTGTGTTTATGTGTTTTATGGACAGAGACACAAATGGCTAGGGAATATGAGTATACTACCCTAAGGACCTCAGGGACTCACCTGATTGTTCTGGCCTCGCTGTTGCGTGTCAGCACCGCGCTGTCATCCCGGCTGCTTCCATTCTGCTGGACTCCAGTCAAACCGGCGGGCAAAGTGGCGGATTGTTGCAGGTCTTTTGGGTAATAATAAATTAATAATTAAATAATAAATATGGTTTATAGATAATCCTCACCATTACTGGAACTTTGGCGATTGCGCATCACAACTAGATTCTCCTGGCTCTGGCGATGGCTGGCCACTGGCGGTGCTCCTCTGGGCGGGATCGGTGGCTTCTGATCGAATCCGGCGGTGGGTGAACTGGGGGAACTAGGCTGCGATTGCTGCTGCTGTTGTTGTTGTTGCTGCTGCTGTTGCATCTGTCGCTGCAGGAAGGCCATTTGGGGCGTGGCAGTTCCGTCCAGAACCTGACCACCACTAGTGCGACGCTGGGAATCGGGCGAGGAGTTTCGGGAGCTGACTGGCGAATCCACGCTGCTGGTCACCTTGATGTCCGGCGAACTGCTCGATTGTTGCTGTTGGGGAATGATATTAGCATATATTAATTTTCATATTTTATAGGATCTAAAATATATTTATAATATGATATAATATATAATTATTATCATATTGAATATAATATTAATATTAATATAATGATTAAATATATAGTTATTTTCATATTGAATATAATATAATATATAATGATTTTCATATTGAATATAAAATAATATATAATTTATATTTATTTTCATATTTAACATGATATGATCTTGAATATATTTTCATTTTCATGTTTTGTATGATATAATATAATTTTTAACATTTATTAATTTGGTATATATTACCTTCATGGACTCGTCGTAGCTGAGGAGCTGCATGTTCGGCGGCAGGCTAGCGTGGAAGGAAATCTTGCGCACCCAATCGTTGAGGATGTCCAGCGAGGGAGCCTCGAACAGGAATTCCGAACCGTCGGGCAGTTTTAGCCTGAAGACGTACTTCTTCTTCGTGTAATCTTCCGCTCGCTCGCACTTGGCTCCCAGGATATTAACCGGCGCCGTGGCCGTCTTCTGTTGCAGGAAATCGTTCTCGTCCTTGAAGAAGCACACCAACTGGCCACAGAGCACCGTGTGGAATTGCTTCCACGAACGGATCGGGAGCCTTCTTTTCCTCCAGATTGCAGGCCATGCTTGTGCTCCAGGCTGCCCTGAATCTCAACGGGCGGCAGATCGAATCCCTCGCCCTTCTGGTTCTTCCGGAAGGACTGCGCCCGTCTCCTCTGGTGGTGAACGAGGGCGTACGCTTGGCCTGTTTGGGCTGCACCTTCATGCTCTCCGCCCGCTTGACATTGGCATCGGCGGATCCGCGACGCAGGCGGTCACCGAACATGCCGCTGGAGCTGCTCTTTTGGAGGGCCGAATGTCTCGTTCTCATCCCCGGAAAGGAGGTCTCAGTTGGGCCTGACCCAAAGCAGGGGATTGTGGACCGCCACTCGTCTGTGCCGGTGTGACCATGGGCGAGGAGAAGATGGGGGTCTTCTCCTGCGAGGCGGTACTCTGGCGATGCTCGTGCTGCTTCTCCGCTCGCCTCCTCTCGTCCGCCAGCCGCTGGAGCTCCCGCTGCTTCAGTTGCTCCAGGCGTTCCTTCTCCAGCCGCTCCTTCTCCTGCAGCTTGCTGATCTTCTCCTGCTCCAGCTGGTGACGGAAGAGCTGCTCCAGCAGCGTGATCCGCTTGATGGCCTGGAACTTCTCCTCCTGTGCGGCCACCGTCTTCCTCAAAGTCCTCGTGGCGACGCAATAGATCCTCCACCTGGGGTATGGAGTCACCCAGTTTGGCATCCTTCAGCTGCGGCTCCCGGCTGCTGATCCATTGCTCCAGGATCTCGGCGTCCTTCAGGAACAACTGGGTGTCCAGGTTGAGTTCGTAGATCTCGCGACGCTCTGCGAAGAGTATGCTTCCAGGAGTTCGTGACGCGACTGCAAGACCTTGATCTTGTCCTCCACCTCGTGGGCGAGGAAGTGCTTCTCCCTGATCAGCTGCTGACCATTGGCGGCGAACTTGGCAAAGGTGCCTTCATCCTCAGCCTGGATCTCAGTATCGTGATCCTTGGTGCTGGGCCGGGGAGGAAGCTCGGCTCCGGCCACACTGGTGGCCAGTTCGGGTGCGTGATCTTGGCCAGCATCTCGTTGATCCAGGCAATCAGATCGCGGTACTCATCGAAGTAGGACTGCAGCTGCTCCGCCTGACTGAGCTTGTTCTTCCTGGCGCCCGTCTTCCTCTTCTTTAAATCCGTCCAGGCTCCTCCACAGTCTCATCTCGCCTTTTCACTTCGATGCTCCTGGCATCCGGATAGATCTCGCCCAGCTTGACGGCCTCAGCGAGCACGGAGTCAACCTGTCCCTGGATGCCGACCAGCTCGGATTCGAACACCTGGTGCTTCCTGCCCAGCGCTTGAATGACTCTCCAAATCCTGACCGTAATCCTCGGAGATGAGTGAGGTATCCTTCTCGTTGATCAGCTTGAATGGTTTCATCGGCCACGCGATCGTAGACATGCACCTGCTTGGCTCCAGCCAGCGCATCCTGGCGAGCGTGCACCAGGATCCTTCGAGCTCCTCCCACAGCTGCTTCGTCTCATCGCGTTTCGATTTGATGGAGCTTCTGTAGGGGTTGTTCTCCTGGATGAGACGATCACCGCGTTCCAGGCAGGCCTCCACCCTCGCCTCTGCTGGCATTCAGGTTGGAAACGAAGGACTCGAAGGCTAGGATCAACTGTTCCACGTGCTCCACATCCTCACCGTAATCCTCGCTGGCGGTGACGGCCATCTGGTCGCCCACCCACTCGTGCAGCTCCTCCAGTTTCGCGCAGATACTCGAAGAGCTTGCACTCGCCCAGCCGCAAATCGCGCTCCTTGGCCAAGCGGAGGAGGTCCTCGTACTGCTGACCCACCTGGCCATTCTTCTCGGCAATGTTGGCGCTATCGAAGTGATT
Organism: Drosophila prostipennis; assembly: GCA_037075205.1. Taxonomy (NCBI): domain Eukaryota; kingdom Metazoa; phylum Arthropoda; class Insecta; order Diptera; family Drosophilidae; genus Drosophila; species Drosophila prostipennis. The sequence continues at coordinate 13,809 of JBAMCJ010005201.1, read as the reverse complement.
CCTCTCAATCAAACCAGTGGCCAGTTTGGCCACCTTCTATCGAAGGCTTGAAGGCGGTGAGTTCCCGCTGCAGGACCTCCAGTTTCTTCTGATGGGTCTGAACGGACGCCTCATCTCGTCCATAATCGCTGCTGGCCAAAACGGGACGCTTCTCCCGCATCCAGGCATCCGCCTCGTTGGCCTCCACATAGAAGAGCTGACTCTCCACGGCGTCCAGCAGACGAAGGCGTCGAATGGCGGCGCAAAATCCCTCAGTTGAACCAGCTGCTTCTGGAGCAACTCCGATTTGTATTGCAGCTGCTCGCTGGCAAAGTGATTGTCGCGGATCATCTGCTGACCTCGCTGGAGGAGGGCCTGGAATCAGGGGTTCCTCGGGCGAGGTGAGCCTCCGCCTCCAGGGAATTATGTTTCTTCTGAAGTCCCTGAACGGACAGGAGGGAGGTGCCCAGATCTTGCGACCCAGCCACCAGTTGCTTCTCCGCCAGCCATTGGAGTTCATCTTCGGCGTCCCTCAAGAACTGCTGTAAGCTCAGCGAATCCTCCAGGTTCTCCCGGCGAATGCCCAGTGGTTCATGGAGAGTATTATACCTCCTGATGCTAACAGTGGCCCTCTCGTGGATTTCGTGACGCAGGAAGTGATCCGCCTGGAAGAACTGCTCGTCCTTCTGCTTCAGCTGCTCGGCCAGTTCGCCATGGTGGGCCACATCGGCCTCCAGGCGTTCGTGCTTCTTGAGCAGGTTACTCACAGCAGCCAGATCCTTGCCATAATCCTCGCTGCTCAGCTGCAGCTCCACCTCGTCCATCCAGTTGTTGAACTCATCCACACTGCGGTTGAAGGCCAGCGCATCGTGGGCCTGCTGCAGCTTATCCTTCTTCGTCTGCGAGGCACCCTTCAGCTTGAGCCAGTCGCCCTCGAGCAGCTGCACCTGCTGGGCAATCTCGTCCTTGGCAAAGTGCTCGCCGCGGATGAGCCGCTCACCCTCGTGGATGACCGACTGGACGCGGAGGAGTTGCTCAGCAGCTCGGCATCGAAGGCAGCATGTTTCTGGATCTTGCTCTGCAGGTTGCTCGGCTCCCGGTAGTTCTCATCGAGGGCCACCTGGAGCTTCTGCACCAGCCAGCGATCGATCTCGTAGAGACTCCTCAGGAACTCCTGCAGTTGGAGCGACTGGGTGAGCTGCTGCTTCCGCTCCTCCGAGAGTTCCAGCAGCTTCTGCTTCCTCCGCAGGATATAAGCCAGCTTCTCGCGAATCAGATCCTCATCCTTGGGCTCACCCTCCAGTATGCTGTTGGCAAACTTCTGCAAGGTGTCCACATGGTCGGACTCCCCGCAGCAGCTTCTCAAATTCATCGTGCTTCTTGAGCAGTCTCTCCACGGCGGTGTAGGAGCTCACCCAGGTCGTCGTTGTTGAGGAAGGCCTCCTTGTTGGCCAGCCAAATCTCCACCTGCTCCACTTGGGCCTTGAACAGCTGCAGTTGATGGGCTTCGGTCAGATCCCTGGCCCTCTCGCTCCAGGCTTCTGTTGAGGGTGGAGTGGAGTTCCTCCAGCACCAGCAGGTATTCATGCGCAGCATTCTCCGGCTGCTGTTGCTGCGGTCGGGTGCGATAGGTTGATCTCCTGCTGCTTCAAGCCAGCGAAGGCCTCCTCCCTGCCCTCGATTTCCACCTTGCGTTCCTGGTGCAGCTCCAGCTGGGTCTCGCAATCGTTGATTGTGGATGGCGCCTGGGTATTGTTCATCTTCTTGATCATATCGTTGACCCACAGCTCCAGTTCCTTGACATCTCGAGACAAACTTGTGGGCCAAGTAGGCTTCGTTGAGGATGCTCTGCCTCTCTGACGGACAAAGCTTGGAGGTTGCCCCAGGACTTGTGCAGCTCCTCCAGCTTCCTCTCGATATGCACGGCATCCACGCTCCGGATACCTTTTGATCAGGAACTCAGCAGCCGTCTCGTGCTGATCAATCTTTTGCTTCACAGCCGACATGTCCCTCTCCAGAGCCTCCTCCCTGCGGATCAAAGCCTCCACGGCTGCGAGATCCCTTCCTGTGTCGGTGGAACTCATGGCCAGCGACTTTTCAGCTATCCGCTCCGCCGTGTCATCCACATCGCGATTGAAGACGTGGATCTCGTTGGCTCCGCCCAGCAAAGCACGATAGGCATTGAGTGCTCCTTGGAGCTGCCGCCAGTTGTAGTTGAAGTCCTTTCGCCTCTTGTCCACACTCTGGGTATCCGCTGGCACTTGAGCCTGGTTGATCAGCTTGTCGGCCAGCTGGTTGATGTGCTTCACCCGCTGATCGTCCACCCGCATATCGGAGTCCACGTCGTCGAGTTTCCGCATCAGCGCATTGCAGTGCTCCAGATCGCGACCAGTGTCGCTGGCCTGCACCATCATCTCCTTGTCGCGGATCCAGGCCTCGATCTTGTCCAGCTGGCTGTTGAACTCCAGGCTGTCCTGGGCCTCTTCCAGACCGCGACCACGCTGCTCCAGCTCAGCCAGCAATCCCTGCCAGGCTTGGAGCACCCTTTCAATGGCCAGCTTAATCTCAGGTGAGGATTCGTGCTGTTTGCTGAGGAGTATGACTCCAGTATCTTGAATCTCCTGAATGCGACCCTGGTTGGCGGCCACCTCGGCCTGGAAGGCCTGGTGCTTCTGCAGCTTCTTGATCTTCTCATCCAGATTGGTGACCTCCGCATAGCTGGCCGCATCGGCCTCCAGCTTCTTCTGCTTCTCATTGATCCAGGACTCGGCCTCCGCGCAATCTCTTACAAATTTGGCGTACAGGAGGGCATCTTCCAGTTTGTATCGACGCACGGCACACAGATCCTTGACCCTTTGGCGACGGGCGAGGACGCCCTGGAGGATGGTCTGTATGTTGGCACTGTCGTAGTGACGCTGCTCGATCAGCTTGCGTCCGTGCTCCTGCAGCAGGGCCACCTTCTCCTCCTGCGTTTGAATCCAGACGCTCGAATTCGTCGTCGCTTCCTAACGCTTGTTCTGCACATCCTCCACCGTCTGGCCAAAGTCGGAGCTACTCAGAGCGGCCTGTTGGGAGCTGGAGAGGTTGTCAATCTGCTTGGTATCGCGCAGGAAGCAGAACAGATCGATCTTCTGCTCCAGCATGATCTTCTTCTTGTTCCAGGCGGCATGCAGCTTCGGCGCTCGTCCAACATCGCGGCGCACTTCTCCTCCACATCGGCGGCGGCATAGTGTCCCGTTTGGAAATCCATGGGAATCACTCAGTTCGTTGAGGTATCGGAACTTATCCTCCCTGGCCTCGATCTCCCCGTAGATGGCATCGTGTTGGATCTTCAAAGCAGTGGCTCCTGCGGCATCGCTAACATGCTCCTCCGCCTGGAGGGCAGCACGCAGGTTGGAAGACCACGAGACTATATCCCTGACATCTGTCAGGAAAGTCTGCAGATCCGAACTGGCAGCCAGACGATCTCCGCGAGCGGTGGACCGCTCCTTCAGGTCATTCCAGGCGGCCACCACCTTGTCCTGCTGTTGGGCAATGGCAGCGGCATTCGAAGGATACTTGGCCTGCAGGCGCACGGAATCCTCGACTAGCACCTGCAGCTGAGCCTCCAAGGCAACCAGATCGTTTTCGAAGCCCTCGTGCTTGCGTAGCAGTGCCAAAGCGGAGTTCAAATCCCTGCCAAGTTCTTGGGAAAGGGCGGCATTCTTGTCCTGGATGCGGAAAAGAGCCTCGGCCACGTCGCGATGGAAGCGGTGAATCTCGCCAGCGGCATGGAGCTTCTGGCTCCCGCTGGTTCAGCAGTTGCAGCAGGTTCTCCCAGGAGGTTCTACGGGTGAAAATGATAAATAATTAGTTTAGTTCTTCCTTGGAATATAACCCACTCACCTTAGTTGCTCCTGTCGCTTCTCCACCTCGTTGGCATAAGGACTCTCGGAATCGATTAGCTTCTTGGCTAAAAGCTCACACTGATCCACTCGATCGGCTCCCACTTCCACGCGGTGCTTGAGGTCATCAAACTTGTTCTGCAGCAGCTGCAGGTGCTCAAAGTCCTGGCCGTAATCCTCCGAGGAGGCGGCCTGCTCCTGCTCCCTTATCCACTGCTCCACTTCGTCGGATTCCAGGAAATACTCGTGCTTGTACAGGCTCTCCATGAGACGACCCTGTCGCTGGGAGGCCAACTTGTGCAGCGATTTCAGCATCTTTTCGATGAGCTGCTGCTTGGCGGCCAGGACCTTGCTGTCCGGATGATTGGCGGCCACCATGGCGGCGCAGCTGTGGCCCATCTCGGTCACGATGCCCGAGTAGGTGTCCAGCTCCAGCTCGATGGTCTTGTGCTTGGTGAGCAACTTGGCCGCCGAGTCGCGATCACGGCCATATTCCGTGGATCGCAGGGCATTGTTGCGCTCACCCAGCCAGGACTCGATCTCGCCGGCGTCGAACAGATACTGCTGGGCCTTCAGGGACATGTCCAGTTTGCGGGATCGCTCTCCGCAGTGCCGCTCCAGATCCTGCCAGGCCTGCTCCAGCTGTTGGCACAGCTGCTCTACCTGCTCGCGCTCCGGATGCTGTTGCGAGATCAGCGACTGACCCGCCAGCAAAGCCTTGTTGATCACCGGCTGATGGCCCTTGATCTCCGCCTCCAGCTTCTTGTGCTTCTTGTGCAGCGATTGAGCCTGGTGCAGATTCTGACCCAGCTCATTGGACTTGGCCGCGGGCAGGTGATCGTTGATCCACTGGAATTCCGAATCCAGTTCGAACACAAACTTGTGGTAGTTCAGGCTCTCCTCCAGCTTGGCTCTCCTACGCTGGGTGGGATCACGCAGATCCTTGAAGCGCTGCTGCAGCTCCTTGGTGCCGGCCTCGATGTTCTGGGCATTGAAGTGACCCTCGTGGGCCATGTCATCGCCGGTAGACACCAGCTCTGCGACCTTCTGATCCCAGATGGTGATCTCCGATTCGAGGATTTGCTGCTTGTTGATCAGATCCTTGCAGCTACGCAGATCGTTGCCCACATCGCCACTTCGCAGGGCAGCGTCCAGCTCGTCCACCTTCTTCTTGGCGTCCTCCAGGGAGCGATTGTGCTCCCGCTGGGAGGCGGCCTGCTCCAACTTGCGACCCTTGTCCTCCGACAAGGTGAGCAGATCCTTCCAGCGCTTGTTCAGGTCGGCCACCCGGGACTCCACCTCGGGCACACGATTTCCAGCCTGGACGAGAGCCTGTCCATCCTTGGTCACATTCCTCAGTTGACCCTCGTTGGCGCGGAGTTCCCGTTCGAAGGCCTGGTGCTTTTGCAACTTGCGGGGAAGGTTAGTCAGATCCCGGTAGTTCTCGTCGCCCGCAATCCTGGTCTTGTCCTGCAGCCAAACCTTGAGGTCATCTGCCTCGGCGGCGAACTTGTGGAAGTCCTTGGAGGCCTGAAGTAGACGCTTGCGCTCAAAAGCACGATCCCTGACTGCCTTGCGCTTGCCCAGAACCTGATTGCGGCGATCTCCAATGCTGAAAGTGGAAATATTTGTTAGAATTTTAAGCATATTTTTCAGACTAAAAATTACAACATTTTAGATTTATGTATTTTATACACCTCATATTATATATATTTTTTTAGATTTTATGGACAAACCATTTAGGCTATCGTTTCAACTTGCCCTTTTTTAGGGGTGCTATTTTATAGGATTAGATTGAACCACTTACTATTTCGAATCGTAGTGATCGTTGGCAATCAGCTTGTCTGCATTGTCCGAGAAACCCTTCAGGATCTTGTCCTGGGCCATCAGGCTCTTCTCAAAGTCCAAATGGCGCTTCAGAATGGCCTCCACTTCATCCAAAGAGGACTGAAAAATAAAAAAGCAATTAGTTTGCATAAGAAATCAATAGACAGTGACCCCAACTCACCCCCAGATTGTTGTACTCCAGGAAGGCCTCGTGGCTCTTGGTAGTGGCATCAATCTTGTCCGCCTCCCGGTTGAACATCTGCAGCTCGACGCACTGCAGCAGCCACTTCTGCTTCTCGGCCCAGCCGCGATGGATGGCATCCTGTTCGGCCTTCAGACGTTCAATTACGGCCACCGTTTCGGCCATGTGGGGTTTGCCATCGGACAGCTGCTTGCCCAACTGGATGACCTCGACGAATTCGGTGTCATGGGCCCGGATATCATCGCCCAAATCGTTGTGCTTCTTCAGCAGATTGTTGGCAGTCTCAACATCTCGAGCGGACTCATCGGCATTGAGTTGATCCTTGACGGAATCGATCCAGGCCAGCAGGACCTTGGCACTGTTGTTGAAGATCTGCTGACCCACCTCGCTTTCGATGCGATTACGCAAGTCACTGCCACGCTGTTGGACCTGTTGCCACATGTCCTGGACTTCCTGTTGGCGGGCATTTACATTGTCCTTCTCCGCCGGATAAGTATTCTTCACCGAGTTGCCCAGATAGGTGACCCGATTAACCTTCTCCTCCACGGGAGCCAGTTCCCTCTCGAGGTTCTGATGACGTCGCTGCAGAGCTTGAACGGTGCGGAGATCTGGGGTGATGACAGCCGTGTCCAGCTGCAGCATCTTCTCGCTCATCCAGACCTTGGCCTCGTCGCAGGTGCGATTGAATAGCTCCACGCTGGAGGCTCCTTCCAGGCTCTTCTCCCGCTGGGCCTTCGCATTGTTGAGTCGCTGCCAAATCTGATGGATCTGTCGCTGGCGGGCGATGATCTTGTCCAGCTGCGAGTGTCCCTGCCGGCGGAAGGTGTCCACAGCGCCATCGATCTCTTCGACCCTCTTAGAGGCAGCCGATAGATCCGTGATGAACTTCTCGAACTTGCGCTTGGCATTGTCCACGCCCTCGCCCTCATCCGACTTGATCATGCGCTCCTTCTCCTTCATCCACTTCTCAAAGTCGTCGCACTCGCGATAGAAGCCAAAGAGGTGGATGGAATCCTCCAGCAGGGCATGGCGTTTCTGGGCCATCTCCTGGAGTTCATCGTAGGTCTGGTTGATCCTCTGCTGACGCTTCTCCACACTGTCGGCATTCTCGTTGATGCTCTGGGTGGAGGTTCTCCTTTGGACGAGGGGCTTGGGTGCCACACTCACTGGTTTGATTCTCTTAACCGGCACCACCTGGCGCACCAGGATGGTCTTCTTCACCTTCTGCAGGGATTTGACCTTCTCCGCTTTGGGAACAATGCAGGCCACTGGACGGGGCTCCACCTCACGCACATAGTTGGCCGGGACGAATCCCTCCACCCCGTTATCCTTGCGCACACACCACCAGTCGTCGTTGGTCTTGGACTTGAGCAGCATCACCTCGCCCTTGTCCATCTTCATGCCCTGACCCTCAAAGGGAAAGAGAGACTTGACATGCGGCAGCATCTTTGTTTCGGTGACCTTCTTGTGCTCCAGCTTCTCCACCCACTCGTCCTCCCAGACTTCCTTGGGCACCAGCCGCGTTTCGTTGACCCACTCCTCTTGCTCCTGCTCAGGGAGCTCCGGCTCCACGGCGGAAAGTTCCAGGGTGCAAATGCCCGCCTTAATCAGCTTATCTGCCTGCTGATTGAGATTGAGGATATCCCCCGAATAGGCATTCAGTTCACCCTGCAGATCGCGATGACGCTGGAGTAAAGCCTGAGCCGAGGGCTCATCGTTGCCATAATCCCGCGAGTTGACCAGAGCCATCTTCTCGTTTAGCCAGGACTCGGCCTCATTGGCATCCGTGTAGAATTGGTAGGCCTCGGCAGCATCTTCCAGCTGGCGGCGACGCAGCTCCACTAGAGCTTCCAAGGCCTGCCAGTGTTCCGCTAGGGAATCAATCCTACTTTGGATCTCCGAGGAGCGTGGGTGCTCCTCCCCAATCAGCCTCTTGCCCGCGTCGGACATCTGACCGGATTTGGGTTTCCGCGACTTGATCTCATCCTCCAGAGCCTTGTGTTTCTGCTGCAGGGAGAGCACTGCCCGCAAATCCTTGGCTGTTATGCCGGTTTTGCAGATGCGCTGCTTGTCCACCAGCCAGGATTCCTCGTTGTCGTAGTCCTCCATGAAGTGATGGAAGTTCCGGGCCTCCTCCAGGCGAGCTCTTCGCGCCGCCGAACGACGCAGGAGCTCAGAATAGGCCTCCTCCAGATCGGCGAGACGTTGGGCCAGCAGAGCGGCGTCCTTGTGCTCGGAACTCTTGTAGGGAAGTGCCTGGCGATTGAAGCGCTTGAGGGTTTCTCCGTAGGTATTCACCTGCAGTTCCTGCAGCGAGTGAGCCTGCAGCAGTTCCTCCACTCCCAGCAGATGCGGACCCACATCCTCGGAGGCGAACTGTTGCTGCAACTCTCGCACGGCTTCGGTGGTGCTGGCAATTTCGCGTAGCAAATTCATCAGGTTGCTCATCTGCGAGAGGTTCAGACGCTGGTTCTCCAGCAGCTCCAGCAACTGGCGCCACTTGGCCATCACCTCCTGCTCCCGGCGACGCACTCGCTCCTTGCCGTGATAGTTCTCCCTGTCCAACTCCTCGGCCATGGCGGTCAGGTCATTGAAACGCTCCACACGTGCGAGAATATCCGCGGAGATGGCCTCGTGCTTCTTTAACGTGGCGTCCACTTGGCGCAGGTAGCGCGGATCGGACAGCACTTGGATCATCTCCTTGAGATAACCCTCACGCAGCACCGACTTCTTCTCGAACTTGTAGTTCAGCTGCTCCAGTTTCTCCTGCCGCAGGAGTTCCTCCCGCAAGGCCACCTCGCGATGATGTTCGGCGTACTCGAGGATCTGCCAGGCCTTCTCGATGTCGTTGACCAGCTGGCCATCCTGGGGATTGAAGGACGGCTGATTGAGAGCCTTCAGCAGGGTGTTGATGGTGAAGTACAAAGCCTCGATCTCACTGCGCTCCTTGTATCTAAAAAGAGAGGGGAAATCATAATTAATATGAGGTTAACTTATAAATATCGACAATATCGATATTTTCGATATTTTAAAATAATAGATTTTTATCGGAACCATCGATGTTGTTTTTACGTTTTCTTATTAAATATAATTTTACTTCTTAGTCTTGAAAACATCGTTATTATCGACACGATATTATGAAATCATCGAAAATATAGATATTTTTCAAGTTCTACCACATAGATCTCTTGCCTTCCGATCTCTTAAATACATTACTCTCTATCACTTCCGGCTGGTCATGAACCCCTCTACTCACTTGGGTGGCTTCTCAATGGTGCGGTACTCCTTGAAGGCCAGCAGTTCCCGCTGGATGCCCTCCAGCGAGTTGGGCAGGTCGCGCTGCTCCAGCTCCAGCGTCTTCTGGCGGATCCAGCTCAGCAGGTTTGTGGTCAGACCCTCGTACTGCATCTTCTTGCGATCGGCATCCATCAGCTGGCCGACAATCTGCGGGGAAAGGTGGCATCGAAAGATAGAAAGATAGCTGGTTGAACAACTTTCTAGGTGTAGGTCTCTGGACCCCACCCGAATCGGAATCCACATTCGAATCCGAATCCGGGGAATCCGAATACGAAAACGAATACGAATCCGATCGGGGGCCAATCCATTGTGAAGTAGAGCGTTAACTGTGGGACACCGTTACGCTGCAGCGATTTCCAAAGGCGATGGATGGGCATCCCCATCTGAATCTGCATATGAACCAGGTCTAGTTTACTTACATTCGCTATGCGCTTGCCGCTCTTCTGCTCGTTCTTCATGCGTGCAAAGGTGTGATAGTAGGAGGCCACATAGGTCAAGATCGACTTCTCATCGGGTCGGGCAGAGTCAATGTCCTCCGCATCGAGCAGGCTGAAAAATAGGGGGAGAAATTAAATTATTTGCATTACATTTGTTAAGTTACTAAAGAAATTTTAACTTAATTTGAAAGTGAGAAATTAAAAAGGAAAAATGTTCAAGAATTACCCTGTACTAATTACTATACCTCTAAAGTTAGTTCGAAAATGTTATCACAATTGTTTGATTATAATCACTTGACTTTGATGATCATAAAGAAATATAAAACAAAGATATATTTGGTTTAAAAAAATGGAATTTAATTTAAATAAGAATATTTTATTATTATATTATTAAAAAAAGAATTAATTAGTTAGAGCTGATTTAGAAGATTTTTTAAATTTTTTATAGAAGTTTTGGGTATTTTGATATAATTTTTTTTTTCATTCCTGATTATGTTTTTCTTTCTCACTTTAGGAACTTTAAATTACTAAACATATCATCATTGATCCTCACCTGGGAATGCCCAATTCGTTGGCGGCCGTGTCGAAGGCATGGTTAAGGTTGTCCAGGTTGGAGTTCTTCGAATTGACAATGGTGCTGTACTCAAACAGATCGGGACGGTGCGAGTGGATGAGCGCATTGAAGCCCAGGCCGGAGCGCCAGGAGTTGGTGAAGTCGGTGATGTTGACACCCGGATAGCCATGCGTCTTGCGCTGGCACCACAAAAGCAGCGCATCTTTGGCGGAACGCTTCTCGCTGGACTCGTTCTCCTCATCCTAAAAAAAGAGATATTTAAATTATTAAATACATGCTTTAGCAATGGGAGCAGTGACCACTTACCACATCGATTTCAATTTCCTGAATCTGAAACCGCAGAATGATGGTCCAAATGAGACCCAGGATGAGACGGGGGTTGCCATCGACAATGTCCTCAGCACCAATGGACTCCAAACGGACCTAAAAAAAGAAAGAGGAAACCATCATATGCATTATTTCCATTCTCCACACTATCTCTTCTGCATTTCTTTCTGCGTTTCTTTCAGCTGAATGGAGTGGGTAAGCTGCGTATTGGGTTACCAAGAGTTCCACAACCCACAGATACCGATACATATCCAAACTGGGTCTGTCCGTCCAACGAGAGTCACGCATTATCAGGTGGAGGTGCTTGACCTCCGGCGGGTTCATGTGGGTCACCTGCCTGCCTGCTACATATTTGCATTTATAGTGGGTCAAAGCGGTGGACAGGTAACTCGCACGATAATCCCAGCGAAGAAAGCATAAGTTACTAGCTGATATCGATCTAAATCGCATTATCATAGCTACAAAGTGCTCAGCGGTTTGGTTGCTGATTTATGGGCAAAGGGAAAATTAAGATGAAGAGCTTTTCGATCTTTTTACTGGCAATTTTATATTTAAATTCAAGGTATTAGAGTTTTGGATTTATGTTTTAGGAAAATATAGGGGCGTTTCTGGAATATGGGACTTTTTGAAGATAAATCTTACATTTATGATAGAATTTTAAAAAGGTTTGGTCGGTATATTGTTTTACAATTAGAAAATTAGAAGAACTGGGCGTTTCATCTCACTATTTTTGGTAAAAGAAACCAACAAATTAACTGGTTATTTCAAGCGTTCAAAGTATTGGTAAAGAATTCACCCATTTAAAACTGTGCTTTCCCGAGAAACACAGTTTAGTTTAATAGACTCTTTGGGAAATATTCCGGTATATTGAGGTCTAGAGCGGAGCTACGCCCTTTGGTTCTCCTAATGGCGACTCTTCTGGAGATTCCGAGAGTCGTGCTCCGCTGGAACGCTTCAATGGCTCCCCTGGGATCCTCCATCGAAATGCTCGCTTGTGCGTAAATCTTTCGCTCGGGCGTCTTTCAAGCCTAAAAAACCAATTAAAAATGCACTCAATACCCATGTCACACACAAAGCGAGAGAGAGAGACAAGCCCGAAAAACAAATAAAATACGAAATGAATTGGTGAAAAGTAAAACCTGAAAACTTGAAAACCGAAAAGCAAAAAACTTTCACTGCAAGCGATTAAGAAACAAAGTGAATTAGTTGGGCAATGGGACAAAATGGCTGCGTTTTAATTGCTTCTAATTAGATTAGTACAGAGATGGATAAAAGAGGCTCCTGACTACACAGAAGATTCGCAAACTATGTCGCACGATAAGCTGCCACTTTGCACAATTAAAATCAAATGCACACGAGAGGTGCAAAGAAAGTACATTGGAAAATGTGCCAAGCGAACTGAAGTGAAGTGGAAGTCAAGGAAAAAAATGCATTAGAAAAGTATGCAAATATTTCAGAAATTGCCAAGAGAAGTCTGTGGTGGTGGTGCCCAGGCAAGGTAATTAAATATATATATTTTTTCAATTATGTCTTGGTCTCTCTCCTCTATCACTTCCCTCCAGAGATCCGAGATCCCATATCCATGGAGCCCCTGCTCATATGGCAAACAAAGCACGTGCAATGGCCTACGCGCAGCTGCGCAGGCGCGACTCTGGCACTTTCTACAAATGCGTAGAGAGCTCGCCACTCTCCACTCTTCAGTCTTTAGTCTTCAATCTTTAGTCTTCAGTCCAACTGCAGCTTATTTATATGGTATATCTCTCACCTTGGTGTGCAAGAATGCCAGACTCTTGTTGACATTTTCGATTTTATGGACGCGCATGCGTCCGCTGTTCGAGCTTGCCCAGTTTCTCCGACGATATGATCTCCAGCAAGCTTCAGCAGCTTGAGTGCCATCGAGCCAGGTCTGTGAATAGGTCTTCGACCTCCATTTTGGCCTAAAAAGAAGACAATAAGCCCAAATGTGAGTTGCATTCGTATATATTGCAGGTGCCATCAAAATTTATTACAATCAAAAATTTCAGGGGAATATTTTAATATGATATCGCTTTCATTTTTACACTACAACTTGATCAAATGTGTTTAAAAGATTTAAATAAAATACTAATCAGTTTTAATATTTCTTGGTTTTATGAAGTCGATTTTTTAACATCCTATTTCCATTGATACTTAGTCATACATAATAAAATCATATTTCATTTTAACTTTAATAAAATAATGATCTTAAAAAAATAGAGTAATCAGTTAAAGATCGCAATTGTTTAAAAAATGTGATAATATTACATTTAGATATTTAAGTATTGGAACTTCTCCGATTCTAACCTAAATACAAACGATTATTTGTTTATTAACATTAAACATTTTTTACCCCGTTTTAAAACCCACCTTGATCAGAAATGAGTTCATCCATTTTGTGAATGTCTTCTTCTGAATGTGCAATCGCTCCTCCTGCAGCGTTTTGATCCGCTCGTTCTCGAACTTGATGATGCCGTCCCGCTGGGTCATGTTGGCGGAGTTTCGGTTGGAAGGCGTTGGCGTTTGCAGCGCGGAGTAGCCTCCCGGCTCATATTGTGATGCTAAAATGAGGAAAAAAGAAGAACAAAATAAATCTCGGATTAGTACGAAGTCTTAGAAATGCAACGCAAAACGTTTAGCTTTATTTTGATTTTTTTTCTATTTTGTAGAGAGTAGAAATGGTTAAACCACCTGACAACAGGCCAAAATCAATAGTGGGGAACACAGCAAATAGAGGAAAAGTACGGAAAGTATTTAGCAGAGATAGAGAAAGCACACCCGTGACGTCTGAACGTATTGATTCAGAGATAACAGCTTATCGCCAACATAATTGCTTTTATAAAAAATACTAATACTAAACACTGGCTAAAGTTAGAACGACATTCCAAGGCGATTCATTTATAGTTTACGCCTCTGTCAATCGTAATGCCTAATTTTAAAACATTCTATCAGCCGATTCGAGCAATGTCGCAGATTACCTAGGGGAATTTGAAGCGAGTAACCAACAAAAACGTTCAATTTCGACACCTCATCACGTACGTAGTATAACTTTTCTAGACCCGTAAAGATAAGCCAAGCCGATTGGCGTTTCACATTTAGATCTTAATTGCACAAACTTGCTAACAAATTTTTGGGTTCTTTTGATTAAAACTTTAAACAATTTTTAAAGAAATTTAAGATATATCTATTAATTGACTTCATTTCAAAAACTTTTAGTGATTATATCGGAAGTAAGAGACCTTAGACAATTTGATTTTATTTCTTTAT